>CM076579.1:175583509-176074369 GCA_034641835.2 Pinus albicaulis
CGTATTTTGGGAACTCGAAGCTGCATTATCCTGGGAAATTGATTCAAATCAATGTAATTGAGCTCTTGAATGTAGCAGGAGATCAGATATATTTTAGGCTATACTCCTACCTTGGTTACTCCAATGAGATCCTCAGAATAAAGGTGGCTTCTAAGAAGATTCAGACTAGGAGAAATTTAGACCCTAATCCACTAGAGATATTTGATGATTGAGAAACAATTCTCAGAGGTATTGGAAGCTCATCAAAATCAGGTAATCCACATCTCACAAGAGTTTCATCTTTACCTTTTGAGGTTGTTCGAAGTTTTGAAGACATAAATTTTGATTAAAAGATAGAAGAAACCATTTTTAGATCAAAGTTAAATAATGAATTGAATGAAATTGTATTAGACCTATGAAGGTTCGGAATCTGTACTACATCTCTCATGTCAAAGGAAGATAAAGTGGGGTTTTGGTAAACTGTCACATCTGAATTATCATTATATCAAGAATAATTTGAAAAATTGAAAGAAATTGATCATTTTTACTTCTTGTTGACAATGAGGGCTGGTGTCCCTTTACTTGAGTGGAGTTATTTTGTCTCTAAGCTACAAATTCCTGTCAGTCAATCTTCTAATTTCACATCTTATTTTACTACTTTCCCTAGTCAAACAACTACTCCTTTAGTTTCATTTTCATCCAACACCCTCACTTCCAGTATGGCTGGAGTTCCTCCTCCTCTTCCTCCTCCTGGAGGCCCTGCTAGGTATGCTCCTCTTGTCTTTTATACCCTACTCCATGAAATAACACAAGGACACTCAAAGAGGGAATCACTGCGGAGCATCATGTTGATCAATTCAATGATTTCATAGACTTAGAAGAGGTATACGATGAGGATGTGAAAATTTTTAGTGGCAAAGTGAGAAAGTGGTTTAAATATTTAACCCTAGGAAGTCTACGAAATTTGGATGAGTTGGAGGATAGTTTTTTGAGAAAATGGGGAAGTAAAGTAAACCCTATTCAAGCCTTGAATGAATATAATAATTTGAATAAATCTAACAATGATTCAATCCAATATTTTTCCAAGAGATTCAATAAGGTTTATAATTCTATTCCTGCTCATATAAAACCACCTCCAGGGGTTGCCCAGCTACATTATGTTGATGCCTTTGATTATGAGTTTTCCATTCTACTAAGGGAGAGAGAGTCTGTTACTTTGGCTGATATGAAAAATGATGTTGTGAAAGTTGAGGTTAATATGGCTACAACAAAGAGGTAAAAAATGGGAAAATCAAGATTGAAAGAAGAAGAGAAATCTTCTACATCCTCTGATGTGAAATTTGACACCATGATGAAAAATATCGAGAGGCTTATGGATAGGTTTTCTCTTGGAAACAATGCCCCTCCTACTGCACAAAAAGAAACAAAAATTACAAATCCTCATTTTAGAATACCTCCAAATCAACAAATACCAAGAGATAATAGAAATCATCCTCACCAACAAGTTAGGCCTCCTTTCCACCAAAACTTAGTGGATGAAGAAGAAACACGACCTGAATTTCAAGAGGATATCATTTAGTATTTGGATGAAGATGTAGCAAGGATTTTTTTGACAAAGGAAGAGTGTGATGAATCTATTCATGACATAGGAAATTAGGAAAATGAAAAACAATCTGATTATTTGAAAGGCTATCATCATGCCATTTTTGAAATGAAAAAAAAATATAACCATAGGAATGTAAATGTTCCTATAGTGGCCAGTAAAAATCAGCCCAAGAAAGATGCTCCAAAGGTTTTTGAACAGAAGAAAGATAACTCTCATGGAAAAGAAATTGAGAAAACACGATCTACATTCAATTTAGAAAATGAAATATCAAATATCAAAGTTGTTGTCCCTTTTGGAGAAATCATCAAAGATACTGAATAAAAAATCCAAACCGTCAAAATTCTTAATACTCAGCCCGAACCCTATAATATTATTAATTTGCAATAAGATCATCCTACTATATTCTTAGGGCCAAGAGTGGAATATGATCATAATGAATAAGTTTCACCTTTCTATGTGAGCCTAAAAATTCATGACATGATTACTTAATGCCTAAGGTCATCATGGAGAGAATGGGTTTAGACATAACCAGACCTTACAAAGACTTATTTTCCTTTTACTCTAAAAGAGTTCAATGTATAGGTCTCATTAAACATGTGGTTGTTGGTTTGAATCAAGAGCATGCTAAGAAAATATTGATGGACATAGTTGTGGCTGATATCCCTCCAAAGTTTAGCATGTTATTATCTAGATCATAGGCTTCCAAAATCAAGGGAACCATGCAAATGGACATGACTTATGCCACTTTCCCTATTTTTGGAGAGAAAAGAAGGATGGAATACATGGTGAGTAATAAATATAAACCATCAAAATTTCTAGTTTATGCAGTGGAAACTGAGTTGGGATCTTCCATCCTCTTTAATGAAATTACTAATGAGGCAAAAAACCACAAATTGGAAAAAAATCAGAGAGAAAAAATTTAGAACTTTGAAGAGGTTGATAAGGAAGGTTGGTGGCATATGGATTTTGATGGCACTACTAAAAGAGAGGGATCTGGTGCAGGTATGTGGATTATCAAACCAATAGATGAGAGCAATATTTTCTCTTATAAATTCAATTTTGATTGCACAATTAACATGGTGGAGTATGAGGCATTGTTTTTGGGTCTAGAAGTTTTGAAAATTTTAGGTGCCAAGAAAATTTCAGTTTGTGGCGATTCTAAATTGGTCATAAAGAAATTAAAAGGCACTTAAAAAACTAAAGATGTCAGAATGAGAGCTTCTAGAAACTTTATTTTTGAAATTCTTGAAAATTGTGAAGAGAATAATTTCACTATCAAATCTAGAGATCAGAATTTGGTGGTTGATTCCTTGGATGTTTCGGCCAGTTTCTTTACCATTCCCATCCATCCTAGCAAGAGGTATGAATTTGAAGTTAGCCATAGGCCAACTATTCCTGATAATATAATCAGTTGGCAAGTGTTTGACACTGATCATCAAGTCATAAATTTTCTTGAGTTGAAAGAGGAATTTGAAAACATCCAAGTTGACCAGCAAAACATGTTTGCTGAAACGAAAGATAATTATAAGGTCATACAACTGAAGAATAATTGTATTCCTAATGTTTTGATCCCTATTTAAAATTTTTTTGACCAGAATGATGTGGCTAAGAGTCAAAAGATGAAATTTGATGATAAGGAAGTTGAAAGTTGTAACCTTGGTACTGCAGAAAATCTCAAGTTGATCAAGTTTTCCAAGATTCTTTCTTCAGAAGTAAAACAAAGGTATGTTGACTTGATGAAAATATACATGGATGATTTTGCATGGAGTTATGCAGATTTGAAGAGGTATGACCCTAACATCATTCAGCATACAATACCCATCAAATAAAATGAAAATCCATTTCAAAAAAAATTGAGGAGGATTAATCCATTGCTTATGCCCTTGATTGGAAAGAAATTAAGAAGTTTTTTGAAGAAAAAACCATTATTCCATTGAGATTTTCTAAGTGGATTTCTAACTTGGTGCCTGTGAGGAAGAAAAACGGGGAGATTAGGATATGCATTGATTTCAAAAAACTGAACAAGGCATCTCTTAAAGAAAACTATCATCTTCCCAAGATGGACCACATACTACAAAACATTGTTGGATCGCAAAGGATGTCGAAGTTAGATGGATTCTTAGGCTTTAATCAGATACTAGTACATCCAGATGACCAAGAGAATACAAACTTCGCTACACCATGGGGAACATTTATGTATGTCGGGATGCCCTTTGGACTCATGAATGTAGGAGCAAATTTTCAAAGGGAGATGGACATTGAATTTGCAGAAGAGAAGGAAATATCCATGGTTGTTTATTTATATGACATCAAAATGTTATAAAATAAGGAAGAAGAAAATCTCAAGCACTTGGAAATAATTCTCCAAAAATGTAGAAAAATCAGTATCTCTCTCAATCCTACCAAATTTTTTTTTGGTTTGACAACTGGAAAACTATTGGGTCATATAATATCAAAAGAGGGAATAAATATTTACCCAAGTAGGGTCACTTCCATTCAGAACATAGATTTTCCTAGAAATAGAAAAAATATTCATCCAATCATTTCTGGGAAAGGTGAATTTCGTTAGAAGATTTATTCCTAATTTTGCAGAAATTGTTAAGAATATCACTAAGATGCTTAGAAAGGATTCTGATATTCAATGGATAGTAGATGCAAAGCATTCTTTTGATGACATCAAGAAGGCTCTTACCTAAGCACCGATGCTCATTAATCTTGTTTTTTCTAAGGAGTTTCTTGTTTTTACTTTTGCCTTTGAGCATACAATTGCGGGATTTTTATTGAATAGGAAGAAATAAGGTAATGAACAACCAATTTATTTCTTTAGTAGGACACTCGAAAATTCTGAACTAAAGTACAACATCATGGAAACGCAAGCCTATGCTCTAGTGAAGGCACTCAAGGATTTCGAGGTCTATATTCTTCATTCTCACATTGTGGCTTTTGTTCCTAGTGATAAAAGACATATTGACTCAAGCTGATCCTGATGGCAAGAGGGGTAAGTGGATTGCCACTTTGTTGGAGTATGATTTGGATATTTGGCCTACAAAGTTGGTGAAAGGAAAAGGGCTAGCGACGTTGATGACACAATCAAATTTTGATTGTCTAGACATGAATTATGGTAGATTAAACGAGCGCATGTACTTTTGGATCTATACTAAATGGCATGTCAAATATTAGTTTACAAATATAATGGTGACATGGCGGAGTTGTAATGGTTAGAACACAACCATATAACTTGTGCTATATATATATATATCTACACACACACACACACACACACACACACACACACACACATATATATATATATATATATATATATATACCACGACCAATTAAGGTGGGTCGTTATAAGCCTTGAAATAATGGTTATACTTTTGGTCAAAAACATGGTTATATAATATTCTACATGCGCATATAGTTACAATGATGGGGAATTGTTGTGTTATATAGTATGGAACATACCAAATTAAACCACATTAAAATTAAAATAGTGCCCACAAATATACAACAAGCCATCATAAATGGGTGGGTTGTGGGTTGGAACCTGGCCCACTCCCAACCAAATGGCCAACAGGCACCACATTGATTTATTCGCCCAAGTTTTTAATATAAAATAGTTTAATCAGTGCACCAGGGATGAATAGAGAGCACCCAACCTAACGCTGATCTGGCACAGTGAATGAGAAAGAACCTTGATGCAGGGAATCATGAGGAATCTGAAATATTCCCTTGTAGGCTAATTTTTTAGAAAAGTGGAAGTATACCAAGTTTATGCTAATGTTTCTCATAATTTTGCAAGCAGTGTGATGGAGAGATTTGTTTCGTAATTTGAGCAAAAAATATTCAGTAAACATGCAAAGATGAATCTCTATGGAATCACGAGGAATCTAAAATATTCCCTTGAGGCCAAATTTTCACAGTTTCAGAATTAGACATAATTTATACTCATTTTACTCAGATTTTCACAAGGAACAAAATGGTGAAGTCATATTTACATCTAATCAGTAGAATTCCAATCAACCAGCAAGAAGGAATCTTTAGGGAAATATATGATATTCTCAAGGGTCCATATTTTGACCGAGTTGAAACGGGGTCGAGTTTATAGGTATTTGACACAATGTCATGCCAATAATTCAACGATGTGGTCGAGGTCCTTAGAAGATGTGTGCATTTTCAGGACATCCCCAGAAGTGGAGGTATACGGTGCCTTTTGTACATGCATGTAATTTGATTTTTGGTGAAGATTAATGAAAGTTTCAACTTTTTTGTGCCTTTGTTTCTCATGGTTTCCTTTCATTTCTGCTTATGTTATGTGTATTCATTTTATAGCTAAATGCTCTTTTACATGCGATTATGAATGCATCAATGAATTAAAAATATTTGGGTAAAGTTTGGTATCGGAGGAGGTCTTCTGTTGATGTGAATTTCAAGTGTATGATAACTGGGGGAAATCTCCAAAGAGGTGAAGCAAAACTTAGTTCCTTTGATCCAGAAGTAGGGCATGAAACACGAAGGTGGAAAATGGAAGTTGAAGATGGTTTTTTGGAGGAAGATTGAAACTACCACAAGGCCTTCTATGCCATGGTAGAGAAAGTGGACAAATTGTTTGTAGACTCTGAGAATACAATGAAGCCTGAGAAGAAAGAAATAGATGATCATGCCTTGATGAATCATGAAGGAGGAGGAAAATATCCTCTTGAAATTCCCTCTTCATATTCCAAAAAATATTTTTTTTCTTCCTCTTCTCATCATTCTAGAGGTAGAAGAACTCGTAAAAATCCCTTTTTCAAGTTGGATGTCAAGTTTCATTTTCCGTTGTTTGGTGGAGAATATAATGTATAAAATATAGATAACTAGATTAGACAGGTTGAAGTATATTGTCTCATACAACGAATCAAAGATAATGATGCCAAGATCTAGGTAGAATCCCTTTTATTGAGGGGAATTTCTCTCGTCTAGTGGGAAGGAAAGTTGCAAAAAGGTGGTAAGAATAGTCATAAAATTCTCTAAGATTTTTCAAAGTTCATTTCTTCTTTAAGGGGAAATTTTTATCCATTGGGTTACAGACAGAAGGCCATGATGGAATTGCAACATTTGAAACAAAGTAAAGGTTAAATTGTTCAGAATTTTATAGAGGATTTTAGGAAATAAGCTGTTATCACTCAGGTTTTCCTTGAAGTTGTGGAAAAGGAAAGTATACCCGAGGTAACCACAAACCAACCTTCAGATGCAGAATCTAGCCAATCTGCATCCAGAGAGGGCTCTCTCTTTATAATTTATCTTTGTTCTTAGAAAGTTTTAGGCTAGTTATAAATCCAAGAGTTTGTTTGAAAATGGTGGAATTTGCCAACTAAGGGCAAGGTTGAATATTTTCAGGCCATTGGGCTATGGAGTCAAAGGATGGCTTTACTGGATTTCTATTCTACACACAAGATGGCTTTGCAGGGCAAGATAGCCAAACAGAGAACAATCCTTAAAATTTAAAGTGGATGGAATGGGTTTGAAGGGATGAAAGGCAGTTAAGAATATTTCACCATGTTCAAAAGAAAGAAATGAAATGATTACAAATAAAGAGAAGTGAAGAATTCTTTACTATAGTAACCAAAATGTTTAAATTAGCGAAGCAAGAGCAATTAAGAATTCGTTGCTTATAACTAATTTAGAGGAAAACATTTAGAATAATCACAACTGAACTCAGAGTAAAATTAAGTAAATTCTGAGTTATTATTTTATGTCAAGTATTCAGAAATGGACACAATGATATTATAAACAAATATAAAACTTAAGACATAGGATATAAAGACTTATTGAACAGCAGTCAGACACATGAATCCTGCAAAAAGTCCTGAGCTTCAAATTGTCATCCAGCAAGCCACAAATAATTTTCTCCAAAACGCTTTTATTCCAAAAACATCAATGTCACAGCTAAGTAGTAGAATCCACCCAAAATACTTCCAAGAGTGAAGTATTTATACAAATTCTAAACTAAAATATCTTGAAAAAAATATCAAAATTGGTTCACAAATCTCTCCAACTATTTTACATAAATAGAACTTAAGTAAAGGACACTCAAACTAATGCATCTATTTGGAAATATTTTGTATGGATAGGTGATGAAAAAGAGGAGAATTCGAATTTGATCCAACTCTTAGTTGATGATGAGGCATCCAAGTCACTAACTGCTTCCTTTCTTTGTGCAATCTGCTCCAACAATTCTGCAAACTTGGGGTCCAATGATATCTTTGTATTTCTCAATCCGTAATAGCTATGTAAAAAGTTAAATAGGTTATTGTGGATTAACATGTTTTTGAGATAAAATTCTTTCAGTTTCCTAAAATTCCTCTCCCGCTGTGCACAATAGGCTTTGTAAAAATATGTGTAAAACAGAGTTTTACAGAGTCTGAAAAATAGCCTGTAAAGATGTGCATGTATCTCTCATTATGAAATCACTATGAAAAAATTGAGATAGGTTTTTGTATATATGTCTCTTAGGAACAAAAACCTCCTTCCATTTTGTAAAATGTATTTCTTATTGGCCACAATATTCTCTGCAAAATAATGACGTAACAGGAATTTTCTGCAAAAAATGCTTTCCAACATTGTTTAATATTTCCAAAACCATAATAGCTATTAGAAAAGAGAGAGAGGTTTTTGTAGATGGTCCTCTTAAGAACATAAAACTCCTTCATTTTTTCAAAATTAATCTTGTATTGATCGTAATAGTTCCTGCAAAACAATGACTAAAGCATGAAATTTCTGCAAAAATGTTCCATCTTGTTATGTTTTTCCATCTTTTTACTTTTTTGCTCTTTTGACTGTTTTACTTTCACTTTAGACAAACTTCACTATTGGTGAAAGTATTCTCATATATTTTTACTATTTTACTGCCTTTTGTATTTACTTTTACTGTTTACCTTTCACTGATCTGTAAATTCATTTTAACTTTCACTCTGACTTTTACCTGATACACTTTAACCACTGATACTCTTTAACTGTTATGCTTTTACTATCCCTGTAAATTCTCATTTCACTTTTACCATTCACTATGCACATTTCATCATTCTAATATCTCTCTGAATTTGTATACAAACTGTTTGTTGAATGAAGATATTGAATTAAAATCTGAGAATTTGGAGCAAACAATTTTGTCAACTAGTATTGAAATTGTTGGTCGAAATCCATATTCTGATAGTAACCTGCTAAAATCAAACAATTTGTTAATGAAATATAGGTCTGCAGGGAGGTGATTGTAGGCTTTTTGAAAGACCTGTGGAATGAGATCATTCTGTGAAGGTTTAACTCTTCATGAGATAAATTGGCATATTTCTCAAGCATATCTCTTATGGACAGGGGAGTCAAGGCTTGACCAGGTTGAAAATGTAGCTTCTCATTGATAGAATGAGCAGTAATTGGGCAAAGGATGTCTTGGTTTGGGGATAAGACTGCTCTCTAGTTAGGATCATAATTGGCATGGCAAAGATGGATTATTTCAGGGAAAATATGAATAGAGGGTAAAAGGTATCTAGGGAAATTGGATTCCCATAACCCAATAACGTCCAAGCCCTTTAAATAATTATCTCTGTAGTGACAATAAATTCGAAGGGGATTTTCAGTAAAATTCAAGTCCTTTATTTGAAAATCTTTGTCCACTAATGATAAGTAATCCAAATCTCTATGGGGGGCATTCAATGGAGCTACATTCAGGGCCAAAGGAACTTCCATTTTGGTTCTTGTGTATTCAAAGTGGAAATTTCGGGGGTTTTTCACAGAAACGGGCACAATTTCAGTTTTGAAGATGAAATTTACAGCTTTCTGTGGACGCAATTGAAATTCTGAGGAAAGGGAAGACTCAAAATACTCTGTAATAGTTCTTTGGTATAGAATTTTAAACGAACGACATGATTTCACAGAGTTTGAAACTGGAAATGATGTAAATACCTGTTTTCAGAAGGAAAACCGTGTTTAACAGGTACTGATGGACGATGGATGGACGCTTGAATACTGGAATGATGGACGTCTTCATTAAATTCTGTTAATGGTAGTTTAACAGTTGATTTTCAAATTTTCAGTGTGGAGGGCGCAATCGCTTTCAACATACAGAAAATGACAGAAAAACACGGGTTTTTGTTTTATTTACAAAGTCAATGGGGATTTTTATTTTTTCGAGGATGACGTCATCCGGTACAAGAGGACGCGTCACCGGGACCAGGCGGTAAGAGGTAATTTCCGCACCGCTCTTTGGGAGATGGTGGTATTCAGCGAGGAGGTAGCGATTCCATTAATCGACTGACACGTGGTCGGAGTACTATTCCAAAACCACTGTGCCCCCGCTCGTTATCTTTCAGACGCAAGATGGCCAGCGGAATGATCCTGGGCCGTTGATCTTCGGGGGTGGGGGGGGGTGATCTGACGGTGGACGGGACGTGGAATTGGCGGAGTTTTAATGCGCGGGCCCGACGGGGATTTAAAAAATGATTAACTTTAATTAAATATCCCAGGAGGCATTTGATTGGCGGAATCGATGGTTATTAATTAATCCTGATGATTTAATTAATCCCATAGTTTATTCACGGTTGCGGCAGGGTTAGGGGTTTTTCAACTATGGTTAAAGTGTCGGGTGGAATTTTAAAATGCCAAGTGGATGGGCCACAGTGGCTCGGGGGATTTTCGAAGTTTTAGTTTAAATTAAAACTTCGGGTTTATTTATTTTTCCTTTCAAACATATAAAACTATATGTTTAAACCTTTTCTGATATTTCTTATTATATGGTAATAAATAAATGTCATTTATCAACCATAGGGGTAGGGAATAATTTATATGGGTATATTTTAGCCAAAGGGTTTTTATTGGGGGTTTTTATTTAACAAAGGGGATTAAATAAACTTTGGCCAAAACTTATAATAAGAGGGGTTTTTGGGATATTTATGTAAAAAAGGAGTTATGTACTGTAGGATAAGGTCTTCTCACTAGGGATTTAATAGATAAGTCAAAGTTAATATGACAAAGGACAAGGTAAACTCAAAATACTTAACTATAACTAAGAAAGTGAAGATCTTTGGAGTAAATTATATCATCTCAATTTCAACAGTTAAACATAGAGTAGTAAGTAATTTTGAGGGATTATTATGGAATTTTGCATGATTTTCCTAAGTAAAATGGGATTTTACTTAAGGAAAAGATTAAAAGTGAATGAGTGCAATGATGGATAACTTCAAGTACTAGGTCTTTTTTATTATTAGGCCGAGGGTCCGGTCCCTCCAAAAGTCAAGGAAATGCCTTGAGCCCCTTTAATCTCCAAATAACTTAGCACTTTGGGGAAATTAGTAAAAATCTTAGGGAGAAAGTGATGTGGGAAGTTAATGATTTTGACTTTGCTTTCTGTGAATTTTCCAGTGCATTTTCTGCTTCAATATTTGTGATGAAAGTAAAAGATTAAACACATTTAGCACCATCATTCATCACATGAAACTTTGCAACACCATCTACCTACCCTATCTACTTTACACTACCATTTTCTCTTCTTTATTAGGGTGCACTTAGACTGGAAAACCCTTATCAATCTTCTTTTCTTTTACATGGTAAATCTATCTAATTCTACCCTTATTACATCCAAGGGCTCAGATTAAACTGTTGAGCACCTTTTATTAACTCTACCTATCTACTTATCTGCCAAGATTAAACTGTTTGGTCAGATATTTATTCACTATTCTACAACATGAAATTGAAAAATGAATGAGTCAAGTTTATACAGTTTGACTCTTCATAAATTGTGGCAAAAGTTTAACAAGCTGCACACAATTGCTTATTACATAAAATGAAATAGTAGTGGCATTTATACTTGCACACTTTCTTTGGCCTTTCTTTTAATGGGGTTCATTTTTTTTCACTTTTTTCGACCATTTTATTCTTTTTACCCTTTGATTTTTCTTTTAGGGTAAAACCCTGTTTACATTTTTTAAATTTTTTGATTTTTTGGTTTCTCAAGAATATGGAACACCTTTGCACAAGAAAAAGGTTTGAACATATTGCATAGTTTAATCAAGACAATCATGAAAAATGACACCTATTGGTATAGGAGTCTAACATAAGCATTAGCATTGATTGTTCCACTAGACACGCTTGAGATGTTGATGAAATATATTGGCTATTTGTATAATTACTCAAGTCATTCATTGTTATTATTTGAACCTAAAACTCTTGATGAAGCTAGTGTGAAGGTTGTACGTCTTGAAAACAAGGAGAAGCATGAGCAAGAAGACTGCCCAAAGAGGACAACAACAAGTAAGAGAAAAAAAACAAAGCCCTCTTTTACTAATTGTGAGAAAGAAGGGCATGGTGAAAAATATTATTGCAAATTTCATCCATAATTGAGGCTTAAGAGGAACAAAAGAAAAGAGAAGAAGAAGGCAGTTGCAGCTATGCAACAAGACTAAGAGTTTGAATCAGAAGATGATGAGAAGATCACAGCTACAAGATTTTTAGGTGTTGGACCAATGGTCGTGAGATCAAATTGAGGTGATGAGATTAATATTGAAACTCTTAGGATTTCAGAAGATGGACCTATTGACTTGGGGTCTGATTCATTCAATGAGATAAATATTTCATTGAATTATGTTCCCGAAATTAGGAGGGAACCAAACACCACATTGCTCCAAGAACTCAAAGATATCAACCAAAGCATCCAAGAAGAAAATGTCGAACTAAGGGGGATCCTACAAAAAGCAGAGGAGGAGAAATAAAAGTTTCAACATCAATTACAAAAAAAATAATGCGTTGGAAAATTTTCAGAATAAAAAGCCTGAGGTAAGAAGCGATTCTTCAATTTCATGTTCTTTTTATGATGATGATTCCGTTGCTTTTGAGAAACACACTACAAGAATTGGATCAAAATTTTTGAAGAAAATGAGGTATCAAGGAAAGGGCCTCGACTTTGATGGCCAAGGAATTGTGAATCCAATCAAAGTAGAGGAATTTCATCATTTCTCCAAGACAACTAGTGATGAATTGATGATGAATGATGGGAGCACCTCCTCACATTAATGTGATAGTGAGGATTCCATGAGAACTTATCAGAGGCACATAAGGAATAAGTGTTCCAAGACGATGAAAAATGTTTGGAGGAGAAAGAATAATTGTAGTCACTACAACGATGATGGACACTAGAGAGCAAAGTGTCAGATGCTCCATACATAGAAAGAACCTATGAAGGAATCAACTGGTGAAGATGTTCAACAAGAAAATCATCCATGGGGAGATGACCCATTCACTTTATTGAGTTAGATATGGTTGAGATATAGTAGATTTTCGTGGCCATACTATTGTAAATCATATGTTGTGAAATGATTGTAAGAGTGATGATGTGATTTCCATCGCTTATTAAATCAATGATGATTTTTCTGGCCTTTTGTTAATAGTTGGGGTATTGGTTTATGTTATGATGTAGAATTGACCAAAGAATGTGTTTTATAAACTCTTGGAAATTACGGGGATGCTTGGGTCATGATTGGTCATGTAATTGAACATGTAGTTGTGAATATTTTACTACATGTTTGAAGAGGATGTAATATTCCAAAATTAGCATGCAGCTAATTGGAATATTGATTTTTGTTTTTGTCACCTAGTAATTGAATAAATGGGTAAGAAGGCCAGTGCATATTAAAAACAGGAATAAAATCCCTCATGTTGTGAAAATGGATCATAAAACTAGCTGGATTTTACACTCCCATGTGTGAACAAGGACAAATGCATGTGGACAAGGTCAAGTTTGACAGCGTCAACAACGCTGATATGAGAGGAGGATATCATCCATAGAGACAACGTAGTGCAAGTAGGAGGAAGATTCCTTGGTGGAGGAAAACCTAATGAGTGGGGCCTAAGGAAAGATGGCTCAAACTTGTTTAAAAGGAGGGCAAGGCAACAATAGGAGGGAATGAATTGAAGATTGGATTTTTGGTCAGCATGACTATTCCGCTTTCTCCAACTGTTTAGTTGAGATTGTTGTGCTACTTAGCACAAGGAATTCTTGTTAGGAATCCCTTATCCTTTCTTGAGAGGCCTCTTGTGGGAGTTTGTACTGAATTTCTCCACATTTATGCTTGAGGCCAAGCATCCTCCTTCATCTACAGCGTTATTTTTGTAGCAGTATAACGTTGTGTTGCAGGGTGTTGCAGTGGGAGTTCACAACACCACTTCCGAAGCTTGTTTTTCAAAGGAGGGAACCTCCATTCCTTTGGAAGATCAGTAAGGAATATTCTAGAGCATATTTTCATATCTTGGCACTTGGAAAAATTTCTTCCATCAGCTACACTGCAGTCCCTTGCAGGAACTGTGTCATTTCTTGCAGTGTTGCAGTGAGAGGGTTAAAACCCTTGTTTTTGAGCTAGTTTCTGAGGGAAAGGGCCAACCCTTCTCCCGGAAAGCTTGTAAGAAGAATCCTCCTTAATTTATTTTATTATTCAGCTGTATGTATGCAGAGATTTAGCTAGGATGCGTTATTTTAGATCCAGATCTATAGATCCATTCTTTTGTACTCATGCTTTTAGGAAACCCTTTCCGAGTTATCTCCATAATGTGTAAAAGGGGCTAGATCTCTATTTTTATCCATGATTTGAGTAATAAAACTCCATATATGTGATTTAATTTCATATTGCATCAGAAGTCCTCATATAATTACATTGTGCTTGCTTTAAAAAATTCTGTATAGTCCAAGTCATGGGATATCAGTGTTTTTTAAGCCATATTGAGACCAAGAGATCTGTTTAACACATCAAAAATGATTTTTTTCTGATCCTCTTATGGATGTGAGTCTCATGATACATAAGATAAGGAATCCAGGTGTTATTTCTCAAATTTATAGTGTAATTTTCTGAAATTAACGTTTTTATGGTCCATATTTCTCCATTTCCCTACTTTGGGATAATCTAAAGGGTCATGATTTTGCTGCTGTAACATCAATTGATGGCTATGTTTTCCTCACACATTTTATAAGTTTATTTATCACTGCATACTCTATTTTTGTGTTCATGTATTGTTGCATCCCCATTTTTGGATATGATTGTGGTATCGGAGCATAATCTTGGCTCAGCCTGTGAGTTCCAGCCATTATTCTATCAGAAGAATAAGAAGAAAAAAAGAAGGAGAAAGATCAAAAGGATGGAGAGAATGAGCTTTGTCTCATCACTTTACAGATATAGAAATAACCTCTCCAAGGAGGTTAAGCAGATGAAGGGGAAGATATGCAATGAAACACCTAGAGTGTTTCAAGAAGAGGAAGGGCCATGTACTTCTTATTCTCAAAGAGGAGAAGAAAAGAAGCATGAAGGGCACTTGGAACCTGAGATCCTAAGAAGGTACTTTACAGAATACAAATCTCATCCTAGAGCTTTCAAGGAGACTCTAGCTCTTCCTCAGTTTATCCAGTTAGAAGAAGAAAGGAGGCCCTACAGAAATGGGATAATGAGAGGCAATATATTCCTATTGTCCACTTTTTATGGGTCACCTACATGTGCAGCAAAGGCTTGGGTGATTAATCTAGAGGCATTCTTTCTACTACATCTAGTGGTATAGAGAGAGGTTGTAGAAATTTCAGTGTTGCACCTTGAAGGTGAAGCAAGCACTTGGTGGTTCAACCATGTGAGTTATGCAAGAGTGTCTACTTTTGCATATTTCACTCAAAAGGTGATCAAGAGATTTGATAAAGAGAAATCAGAGGAAGAGAAGCCCTCACCACCATTGGAAGAGGCATGTACCAGAATGGAGGAGTAGCCTTCATCTTCAACAGTTTGGGAAGCCAACACATTGGAGGAAGGAACTCTTGCATCCATACAAGATACTTCCAAATTTCACCAAGGTATGCCTAATTTTTGTTAGGTCCCTATATCACTAGTATAGTCCCTTATTATTGTTAGTGTAACCCCCTTATTGTTATTATTGAACCCTTTTAACCCCCATTTTGTTATTATTGTGCCCTTAAATTAGTATTGTTAGGTCGGCTAGGATTACATTGTGGCCCACTAGGATTACATTATGGCCCCATGGACTCCTATATATAGAAAGGAGGTTTTGTTCATTTGTATCATCCAAGAATTGTTCATTTATGTAATGTATTGGAGGTTTCCCCCTCGAAGTGGCTTATTTATAAGGCGTTGATATCTCTTTTCTTCTATTTTTGGAGCTGGTGACACAATATTTGGTATCAGAGCTTTGGATTCTAGGGTTTCGCTGCTCCAAACAGGTCATCGTGGCATTTTAGCTATAAATTTTTTTCTACGAAGCTTCAGAAGCTGAAATTTTTATGGTGCGAAGTTGAAATCTTGAGGAAGTTTTTCTAAAAATTTCAGAGCTTGGTTCGTAATATTTTCGGAGATATGATCTGTGGAAGTTAGGTTTTTTTTCAGGCTCCTAAACAGGTCATCGTGGCATTTTCTCTATAAAAATGTTTCTACAAAGGTTCAGAATCTGAAATTCATATGGTGCAAAGCTGAAATCCTAAGGAAATTCGTCAAAAAATTTCAGAGCTTGGTTCGCAATAGTTTTGGAGATATAATCTGTGGAAGGTAGTGTTATTTCAGGCTCCCGAATTTCATCTCAAAGAGGTGATCATGGGAAACGTTCAATAACTCTCTCTCTGGGCATCGGATTGGAGTGCCGTAAAAATTTTTCGCAAGTGCACAGACTTTGGTTTCTTGGCTATCAATTTCAGAGTCAAAGGACGAAACAGTGACACGTGGCTAGTCGTACAAGTTCGCTCTACTGAACCAGTCCATAATTAGGTCATTGTGGGAGATTGGACACAACTTTGTCTTGGAGAATCCAAATCAAGTCAGACCTGTGGAATTCAAAAGAGAATTCAGAGGGATACTTCAATGCTTAATTTCAAATATTGAAGAGCTGCAATCACAGAGATAATACAATTTCAATATCGAGCTCCTCAAAGCAAGTAAAAAGTGTGTATTTTTTTTTCCGAATTGCATAAGTCTTGTTTGAAGAATCAAGTTGAATTGATTGCAAGGGCCTATTGTAGAATAGATATCAATATTGGAGTCTAAAATGGCCCATAAAAATAATTCAACACCCATTAAGCCTTTAGAAGGCTCTACTATGACTCATGAAGACGAAGAATGGCAACATGACAAATCAAAATTACAAGAGCAAGTGCAACAAATTTCGCTCTCGCAAAGAACAACAAAAAATGAAATGGAAGTTTTGAAGAAGGGCATGGAAACTAAGATGGATGGTTTGAAGAAAGGCGTGGAAGCTAAGATTAATGGTTTGGAAGCTAAGATGGATGGCATGGAAGTGGGCATGGAAGCTAAGATGGATGACATGGAAGCTAAGATTGATAAAAAAATGAAAGACAACATGGAAAACATGAAGAAAGATCTAAAAGTAGACATTGAAAGTTTGGGAAAGTTGATACAAGAAATGTTTCCTAATGGTGAAAAGATAGTAGAGGAAACTCATGATGAGAACAAAATAAATGTTAATCGTGATTTCATAACCTCTAATGTTGGCAGGAAGAACCACCATATTCCAAAAATGGATATGAGGAAGTTTGATGGAAAGGATCCTGTAACATGGATACTACAGATGGAGCAATATTTTGATCTCCATAACATGCAAAACACACAAAAGGTACGCATTGCAACTTTACATTTAGAACAAAATACATTTGTATGGTATCGATGGCTTTGCTCCGTAAAAAAATTGTCACTTGGTCAATTTTTACGGAGGAAATGATAGCACATTATGAGGATACAAAGAGCAACACCTTCTTTAGCCAATTGATAAATCTCAAACAAAAGGGTTTAGTGGGGCAGCACATTGAGGACTTCCCAAAATTGAATATAAGGGTAACTGATATTCCAGAGGAACACAGGATCGATCTCTTCATAGGCACTTTAAAGGATAACATCCAACATGAAGTTCATGTTTTGGAACCGAATTCATTGGAGAAGGCATTCAGGTTGGCAAGAAAAGTTGAATGTAAAATAATGGCGACAAGGAAGCCTACCACTCAATTCTATAAAGAAGGAAGTGTTGCTATGCCTAGATTTCCACAACCTACAAGGTTGACACCACAACAATTGGAAGAAAAAAGAGCAAAAGGGCTTTGCTACGGTTGTGATAGCAAATACACTAAAGGTCATAAGTGTGCTGAGAAGAAATTATTTTACATAGATTGTGAAGAGGAAGAAGAAAATGAACAAGAAGAGGATATGCACTAGGAACCAACCCTAGAAGAGGAAGAAATGAGTCTGACCATATCGTGTAATGCATTGGCAGGAATTACCACTCCTCAAACTCTTAAGATAGAAGGACATATCAAGAAGAAAAAGGTAATAGTGTTGATTGATTCAGGTAGTACCCATACTTTTATTCATTGTAAGGTAGCCAAGGAATTGAATTGTTTCCTATACCCAACACGAGAATGTCAAGTGATGGTTGCAAATGGAGGAACTATAAATTGCTTTGGAAAATGCCATAATATCAAGCTAACCATGGGGGAATATGTATTGACTAGTCCAATGCTTTCCATTCCTATGGGAGGTGCCGATGTTGTACTAGGAGTACAATGGTTACAATCTTTGGGGACGGTAGCTTTTAATTTTCAAGAACTTTTCTTGAAATTTTTTTCAGAAGGAAAGGAAGTCGAATTACGGGGTATTGCGGGGAAGCCAGGAAGGGTAATAAGCTCTAATGTCATGACAAAGCTTCTAAAGAAAGAACAGCGAGGCGTAATTGCACAATTATGCTCACTAGAAGTTCCAACATCAAAATCATCTATTTCTGCAGATCTCCAACAAGTCTTGGACAATCATTCCAAGGTGTTTGAAACTCCCAAAGGACTCCCACCTATTAGTGATCATGATCATGCTATTCATTTGATTCCAGGAAGTGTTCCTCCAAACATCAGGCCTTATAGATATCCTTACTTCCAAAAGAGCGAAATTGAACGTATGATTGCAGAAATGTTAGAAGTGGGTATAATTCAACCTAGTCAAAGTTCTTTCTCTGCTCCTGTAGTATTGGTACACAAGAAGGATGGATCATGGCGAATGTGTCCGGATTATAGGGGGCTCAATAAGCTCACCATTAAAGATAAATTTCCCATTCCTGTGATTGATGAATTATTGGATGAATTACATGGAGCAATTTATTTTACCAAGTTGGATCTTCGTTAAGGATATCATCAAATTAGAATGAAGACTGAAGATATTCCAAAAACAACATTTCGAACTCATGAGGGTCATTATGAATTTTTGGTCATGCCTTTTGGCCTTACCAATGCATATTCTACATTTCAAGGGTTGATGAATTCCATTTTCAAACCCTTCCTTAGAAAATTTGTGCTAGTATTTTTTGATGATATACTAATCTACAGCAGGTCTTGGAAGGATCATATTGAACATGTTGACAGGGTGCTCAAACTATTGCAGGAGAAACAATTATATGCAAAAAAGTCCAAATGTTTCTTTGGAGTACAAGAGGTGGAATATCTGGGTCATATTGTATCTCACGAGGGTGTTAAAGTGGACACTAACAAAATTAAAGCCATTAAGGAATGGAAAGTTCCCACAACCATAAAGCAGTTGCGAGGATTTCTCGGGTTAACAGGGTATTATCGCAAGTTTGTTAAGAATTATGGGAGAATAGCGGCACCTCTAACAACATTATTGAAGAAAGATGCATTTTCATGGACTCCTGAAGCAACTAAGGCCTTTGAACGTCTTAAAGAGGCAATGTGCCTAGCACCGGTCTTAGCTACACCAGACTTCACAAAAACCTTTATGGTGGAATGTGATGCCTCAGGAAATGGAATTGGTGCAGTTTTAATGCAGGAAGGAAGACCCATTGCTTTTGAAAGTCGTCCAATCAAAGGAAAGTATTTACAGAAACCTATTTATGAGAAGGAAATGTTAGCAATACTGCATGCACTAAAGAAATGGAGAACTTACCTAATGGGAAGACACTTCAAGGTAAAAACTAGTCATGATAGTCTTAAACACTTTTTGGAACAAAGACTATCTTCAGAAGAGCAGCAAAAATGGGTCACAAAGATGTTGGGTTATGACTTTGAAATAATCTACAAAAAAGGAAAGCTTAATGTTGTTGCGGATGCACTCTCAAGAAAGAATGAAGAGGTGGAAGCATTGCTTTGTGCCATTTCTATTATCCAACCAGATTGGATAACCGAAGCAAGAGATGAATGGAAGAATGATGAAGAAGTGTGGACACTTATTCAAAATTTGCGACAAGATCCTAGTACATCTGATACATTTAGTTGGAAAAATGATTCCTTATGGTACAAAGATCGCTTATATCTTTGTAAGAATTCCCAACTAAAACAAAAGATTCTTCCGGAATTGCACACTTCTCCTTTAGGAGGACACTCAGGATTTTTAAAAACTTACCACAGGGTGAAGAAAGAATTTTTTTGGGATGGCCTTAAATCTGATATTCAAAAGTTTGTGGTGGAATGTGTGGTTTGCCAGCAGAATAAAGTGGAAACAATTAAGACCCCGGGACTTCTACAACCTTTATCCATTTCAAGTCAACGTTGGGAGGAGATTTCAATGGATTTTATCACAGGTTTACCTAAGTCTGAAGGAAAGAGTGTCATCATGGTGGTAGTTGATAGACTTACCAAGTATACACACTTTTGTGCATTATCTCACCCATTTAAAGCAAGTACAGTTGCTACTACATTTATGGATAGAATTCAAAAACTACATGGAAGCCCAAGGGTTATTGTGAGCGACAGAGATCCCATTTTTACTGGAAATTTTTGGACGGAGTTATTTTTTTGTTTGGGTACTCAATTAGCTCATAGCTCATCTTATCATCCTCAATCTGATGGTCAAACTGAGATCGTAAATAAATGTTTGGAAGGATATCTTCGTTGTTTTGTATCTGATAAACAAACACGATGGGTCAAGTGGTTACCTCTTGCTGAATGGTGGTATAACACTTCCTTCCATACTGCAGCAAAAATGACCCCATTTATGGCACTTTATGGATATCATCCACCATCCATCACATCATCTTTAAGAGAAAATTCGAAGGTTCAAGCGGTGGAAGATCACATCGAGCATCAACAAGAAGTTCTCCAACTCTTAAAGGATAACCTGAATTTGGCACAAAATCGAATGAAACAACAGGCAGATCAACATCGCAGTGAGAGAAGTTTTGATGTAGGAAATTGGGTATTTTTACGGCTACAACCATACAAACAAATGTCCCTCAAGCAAGCTAAGAAGGATAATAAATTATCACCAAAGTACTATGGTCCTTACAAGGTGTTCCAAAAGATTGGTTCTATGGCATACAAATTGGAGCTTCCTGCTTCTTCGCGAGTACATCCAGTTTTCCATGTTTCATGCTTAAAAAAGGTTATAGGTGAAAATCTTTCAGTTCAAACAATATTGCCAGAACTTGATGAGGAAGGAAAAATCATATTGGAACCTGAAGCGGTCATGGAAACAAGAACTCGACAGCTACGGAATCGATCAATTTCAGAGTATCTCATCGAGTGGAAGAACTTACCCACTGAAGATTCTACATGGGAGGATGAGAATTTTATACAGAAGCACCCGGAGCTACTCAAGCGTTGAGGACAACACTTTTTTGAAGGAGAGGGGCATGTTAGGTCCCTATATCACTAGTATAGTCCTTTATTATTGTTAGTGTAACCCCCTTATTGTTATTATTGAACCCTTGTAACCCCCATTTTGTTATTATTGTGCCCTTAAATTAGTATTGTTAGGTCGGCTAGGATTACATTGTGGCCCACTAGGATTACATTATGGCCCCATGGACTCCTATATATAGAAATGAGGTTTTGTTCATTTGTATCCATCCAATTGTTCATTTATGTAATGTAATTGGAGGTTGCCCCCTCGAAGTAGAAGCATTTCTAAGGCGTTGATATCACTGTACTCTTTTGGGCTTGTTTACACAACGAGTGCCCAGTGACTGTAGATTCGGTCAAGGGAACAATAGTTATGTTCTAATCTAGTTTAATGGATTGGGGTTTATGAATGATTAGGCATGTATATATATCACCTTATGAGTAAAATGAATATAATGAAAAAAGTCATTGTGGTAGTCTGATTTTGGATCTAAAAATGTTATGTATATATATTTTATGTTTTATACTCTCTGTGTTATTTTACATTTTTAAAGAGGAATTTAGTTGCAGATAATTTTTGTCTAGAGTTTTAAACATACATATATTTTCATCACACAACACCCTATCCCACATCTACCCATATATCGGGTGATATCGGATAAACATGTGATGGAGGCTACTAATATGAGATTCAACCTCCTAGATGAACTAAGAGTGGAATTGATGGAAACACCAAACCATACACTACATCACTAACATCCTGAGATAACCCACCCTTCAATTTGTTTCTAGAGGAAATTTCTTTTATGCTTGGAGGCAGGCCATGACTTGTATGGAAGCGTCTAGAACCTATATTCGTGGGCTAACCTTACAGTAGAAGCTAAGGCCTAAACAAATAGACACCCTTGGCAGCACTGAATGCATTGTAGGAGTACAAACCCTGTCTGGGTCACTACTAAGGAAAAAGCATCTTGTAACTTTAAGATAGGGTAATTAACATTAAAAAAAACATATACTGACTATCCACATCAGCCCAGAACTCACAGTTACTGCATCCATGACATGCATTTTTTTCAAACATGTCACAAACATAACATCTACGAGGTATAAACAAAAATTTAAGTCTTCTTAGCTCATAATTCCTAGGAAAATTACATTCCTACTTATAAACTATCATACAATAATTTCACCATAGATACAATGAGATAATCATTTAAAGATAAAAAACATGAATAGATTCATACATCATCAACGATCAAATGCCCCTTATCCAACAAATTAACAACATAAATACTATGAACAAAATAAATGAAATCCATAAAATTAAAATAGTATATTTGCACATCACCCTGAATACAGAGAAATGAGCTCTTAATTGTTTTGAATGTAAATTGACGAGATGGGACCATGTTCCACCCAAACATAGATTGGATAGACCAAATCACCGCCATCCAATAAACCCATGCCATATTCCAAACATGAATGTCGGACTTAAAGTGAAACCAACTAGGGAATAGCAAGTTAAACCACCCACCATCATCAAATAAATCGGGCTTTACCATGTCCTGAACCGGACCACTGATTCAAACCATACACATGTCATAACCGACTTTACCATTATCTAAAACCCAAATCACTAGGCCAACAAAATAATGGATATCATCGGATTCTCTCTACCTAAACTATGAGGAGACTACGCTGTCTCTAGTCTCTTAAGGGCTTACCGTAGCCTATGTTTGAATCGAGTACTAGGACCTAAACTGAATATATCTCCATGTTTGCCTGGCAGAGGATTCCTAGGCCTAAAATGAAGTAAACCACCACCTAGGATTTTCATATCCCAGCATTCACTAGTCGAGGACAAGGCCACCCAGGAAACACAATCTAACTTTACTACAGCCTGATTTGGCTCGAGTGCTAGGCAGTCTTTCTTTGTGATCCACTCAGTTCACAGACCACTAGGCCATGTGCTATATCAATTCATAGATGGAAACCCCACTAAGTTTCGAATCCATCATGCAATCTAACTAAAAACAAAGCACTGTGCTCCACAATACCATTGTGACTTCGTGGGGAAATGGAAGGCCTTGAATACACTATCCATAGTGGAAAAATCCATGCCAAGACAAGAACCATGCAATGTCATTCATTCCAAATCTAGCAAGACAAAAATACATGCAAATCAATATCTACATATAATCTCATTCATACATACTCCAGTCCTTCCTTCCGTACTTGATCTTTCCTTCTTGGTCAAAGTATCCAAGTATTCCCTTTCAAAGTGCTCAAGTCTCTCTAAGTTTTCAAGAGAGTATGAGAAGATAAAAATGAGAGCAAAAGCTTTTGACAAAATCTTGCCAAATGATCCTCAACATCCTTTTTATCATTAATGCCTCTAATTTCTTAATTTTCCACTTTATTTTCCTTCATTTTCCTCCTCACATACCTTTGTGACCTTTCATTTCCCTTTTCTCCTAATTTCCATTATTTTCATAAATAAATGTGTCAAATTCCATTTCCTTTCAAATGCCTTTTTACTTTCCTTTTCCCAATTTCCTCAGCCATAATAAGCGATGAACACCCACACTTAGGATATTTTCCCAACATTTAGCTGAATAATTGTCTATGTGCTTGTTATTATTTTTAACATTTATAACATGGAATTTCAAGGCTATTACAAAACTATCCCTTTGGGAACCCAGGTCCTCGTATTCAACCACACATATACTTCATCAAAAATCTTGAAAAACAAACATACTACCTATTGAGATTTATAACATGGCACCGTTGTAATTATTTTACAACCATCTTGGTCAAAGAAAAATAATCATGGCAATCATACCATTTTCCAAAGCTTATTGATATCATGGCTTATGCGGGAATTCTTTTAATATATGTGGTTCTCCACATCTATCCACTTCAATGGTTCTCGTTATTTACCTATTGCGCCCTTTTTGTTTCAATTTCAGGCTTTTTACCTCATTAGATTAGGCCATTTGATCTACGCTTCCTTTGTTAAATTCTTCTCACATTAAACCTTTAAAAAAATAAATTGATAGGAAGATTTACGTCTTTTATATTCATAACAATTTTTTGTTTATCCTTTATTTTGCCATGTTTGGAACCTTTATTGATTTTTAACTATTGGTAATAAAGTCTAACTTTCCTAACTACTTCATCCATAGTCTTGGGATTTTGAATTCAATCCTATCCTTATAAGGCTTTCGTAAAAGTTCACAAATGGCCAGTATACCATTCGATGAACTCGGTCCAAAATTTCAAAGGCTAGTAGAATCCTTAGATTACTAATTTGCCACAGTGTATCGGTTCTTGATATGTTTTCAGGTTTTTTCTGTCACAGTCATCCCCATGGCCCCAGATTATTTATGGAGTCCTCTTTCTATTTTCATACCTATTTTTTTTCAGTATTATGTCATTTTAATTTTATGTCTTATATTTGCACTATTATTTCAAAGTACAAAACCAGGTCCCAATGATAACCTATCTTACATTGTCCCCAGGTAAGTGACCTATGACACTTGATGCCATATAATGCTTTCAAAAGAACTCATTTTGATATAGGCTACATTTATTGTTATATGAAAATTATGTGAAATCTGCCAAATCCTCCCTTGGTAGGTCTATCCATGACACATTCATAAACATATTATGGTATATGATTTCTTGCCCCGTCCATCCATTTTGGGATGGTAAGAAGTCTTGAGAGTTAATTGAGTTCCAAACTCCAGGAGCATATCTATCAAAATTATAGCTTCAAATTTTCCATCTATATGTAACACTATCATTTTGTTATACCATGCGGTGAAAAGTTCTTTCATGAAAATTTTGGCTTGGCTCACATTAGTTCCAAAGAAATTAGAATGTACTAGTATAAATTTTCAGCTTTAATGAATAGTAATCCCTGCTACTTGAGAGATAGAATCTATGTTGGCTTTTCTTGACCCAAAGCTGTTATAAATACATTGAGATCACTTCACTTCCATTTAGAAATAGGTAATATATTTTAATGATCCCTCTGGGATGTTTGATCCCACTTTTACTTGTTGATTCTCTAAGGGTACCAATCTCAGTTATGTCATTCTTCATACTGGCCATTTTTTTTTCCTTAATGATGTTACCAGTACCGTTATCTAGGTGGCGATCATATTGTCTCTTGTCATAATTCAATAGTATTATTTGTTTCCAGCATGGTCATATTAGGGATATAAAATCTATTTTAGTAAGTTTATAATCCTTTTCGTTGTAAGCCTCTAGAACTTATTTTTATTGTATTTTTAGTTGCATTTCTTGATATTGAGGATATTTTGCGGTGATTTTTAACATGTTCCTAATGCATTTTCCGTTCTCCCTAGAACTACTATGAAGATAAATGCATGTCTACTTAGTGCATGTCCTTTTTTTTCTTCTCCTTTATGTGTTTGTCTCGGTTAATTTGTTAAGAAAGGTAACCACCTTTCCTATGCTTCTAGATCGGGTTGTCTGAAGAAATATTTTAGACTGATTTAGTTAGATTCTCAATATAAATTTCTTTCCTAGTAAGTGCCCTCCATATTTTTAGAAAATCAATTACTTTCGAATTCTAAATCATATACATCATTATTATGTTAATATTTTTCAGCTGTGGATTCATAAAGTTATTGACCTTTCCATAGAAACATTAGTGCACACAATAAATTCCTTATTTGGATCTAAATTTTTAATATAGTGGTATTTGTCAAACTTGATTGAAATAGAAATTTCAAAACTTTCTTGTCATTTGGGTGTCGATTCAGCGTTATTCCCTTGTTCTTGAGGTATAGGACAGCTAATTTTGAAAATCCTTCTACAAATCTTTGATAATATCCCAGGAAATCCCCATGACATTCATCCTTAATACATGTTTGGAATAGGAAAATTCATGGTAGATTTAACTTTCTCAACTTCATATGGCTAATACCTCTTTAAGTGACCTAAATATTCCATTATGTTTCTATAAAACTCACATTTTTAGATTTTCCATAAAAATGTGAATGCTTTAAGTAATGTTTTGTAATAACAATATGAGATGTTATTGGTATATATTATGTAGTGTTATACTAGGATGTGATCTATGAATACTAACACAAACCTATAAATATATTTGTGAATGACTATTCATTAGTCATATTAAAGTTGCGGGAGTGTTTATGAGACCAAGGGGTAACACCAGGAACTAATAATGTCCATAATGAGTCATAAAGGTTTTTTGTGGATACCTTTATCTTTTATTCTCAACTGATGGTAATGATTCCTTATATAAATATTTGAAAAGACAATTGAAAAACTTCAGGTCCCAATATTAACTTATCGTCTGGCTTTTCGCGTCGAGTGGCATATGCCACTTTCTTCCATATAATGCTTTGAAAGGACTCATTTGGATAGAGACTTGGTAGTTAATGCTATATGAAAATTTTTCTAAATGTAGAAAATCCTCCCACTTGGTAGGCCTATCCATGACATACGCTCATAAGTATTACTCCTAGTATCTAATTTAACCTCTTCTTCTACATGCATTTGGGGATGGTAAGATGTATTGAAACCTAACCGAGTTTGAAAACTCCCGAACATAGCTCTCCAAAAAACTTAGTGAAATTATTGGGTTTGTGTTGTATTCCTTCAACGACTTAGAAGCAAAAAGTAAAGTGGGTGGCAAGAGGGAGTAGAAGCACCCTTCGCTCTTTTGGGCACAAATAGGGGTCACAAAGTGCGGGTGCTGCCCCGGAAAATATTTTGGACCCTATTTTAGGTCGGCAGACCTTCTTATGGTTTTGTGCATGGGTTTCGATATGGTTTTGGGGCATGATGATTTTCCGCCCCTAGTATTTTGTAGATAAAGTTAAGGGAACTGCGGTTATGCTTTAAGCCAGGGTCAATGGATTGGTGTTTATGAATTTTTGGCATGTATATATATGTGTTGTAGCACTAAAATGAATATAATGAAAAATCAAGTTCGTAATCCTGATTTGGGATCCTGGAGAAAAATATTTGTGTATATTTGTTTTATGTTTAATGATCTTGCTAATGTTTATTTTATGTTTTTAAGAATTTGTTTGCAGATACTTTTTGTATAGGGTTAAAACCTACATTCGGTATCACAATTATTTAGGCTTCAATGAGATGCCTTTTCCGTTGAGGGGTTTTTTTCTCGGGCCTGTGGTAGACCGTGTTCGATGCGATATCTACAAGATCGATTCTTGTGGTGAAAGAAGATGCCGAGTAGTTGAAAGATAGAGATCGAGGAATTTAATGGTCAAATTTGTGAGTTCTGAAAGCTCATGATGGAGGATCTGCTAGTGGATAAATATCAGTGGATCATGGTAGATCAGGGTACTAAACTAAGGACAATGTCATATGAATATTGGATGAAGTTGGAGTAGAAGGAAAGGAGAAAAAGATACTTATGTATCTCATATTTGGTACTTTCGAATGTATTCGGGGAAGCTACATCAAAGAATTTGTGGGTCAAGTTAGAGAATTTGTACCAATCTAAGTCTCTGGTGAATACATTGTTTGTACAGAGAAAGTTGTATAACCTGAGGATGAAGGATGGAGACTCAGTGACACAACACCTCAATGCCTTCAGTACTGTGGTAAGTCAATTTTCATGTGTTGATATTAAAATCTCAGATGAAGATAAGTGCATCAGTTTGTTGTGTTCTCCACTAGTTTCATGGGACGGTATGGTTATTGCAATAGGTAGCAATACAAATACCTTGAATTTTGATGAAATTGTCTCAGTGTTGCTATCAAAGGAAATGATACGGAGAAATATGGAGGGCCAGAATGGAGATGAATTATCTATAAAAAAAAAAAATATTTTTTCGAGTGGGAGATATAAATCTATAGGGATATCTAAATCTCCAATAAAAACTATAAAGGTGTGCTGGAAATGTGGAAAGGAAGGGTAATTCATAAAGGATAGAAGATATAAAGCTTCTGAGAAAGGAAAGGGATCTGATGATGCTCCTTATACAGATTCAAAAACCACCTCAGATGAAGGTGGGGATGTGTATTTGTCTTCTTCTTCAAATACACATGTACATCATGAGGCATGGTTGATTGAGTCAGGTGCATCCTTTCACTTCACTTCCCATAGCGAGTGGTTCTGTAAGTATGAGAAGTATGATGGTTGTGATGTATTCCTATGGGATGATAGGAAGGCCAGAATCATCGAGCGTGGAAAAGTCAAGATGAAGCTGCAAGATGGAAGGATTAGAACACTTCTTGGTGTTTTATATATTCTTGCATCGGCCATATATCTGATTTATTTAAGAAAGATGGATGATGCAGGTGTAAAAACAATTTTTGAGAAAGATACCTGCAATATGGTTTATGGAGCACTGGTATTAATGTGGGGATTTCAGATTGGAACTCTATACAAGCTTCAAGGTAGCACTGTTATTGATGGGTGCAACAGTTCTGTAGTTCCTCGAAGTGGAGCAGAAATCCTAGTGGTATCTAGAGAAAAGACCATACTATGGCATCAAAGGCTTGGAAATATTCGAGATAAGGGCCTTCAGATACTCCAAGGTAATAGTATGGTAGAAGGTATGTCTAATTTCTCTCTAGATTTTGATTTCTACGAAAATTGTGTATATGGGTGGCAGAATCAGGTGAGTTTTCCTTCTAGCGGTAAGAGGGTGAACAATATATTAGAGCTTGTGCACAATGATGCCTTTGGACCTGTGTCGGTTCCATCACTAGGTAATTTCGTATAATATGTCTCATTCATAGATGAATTCTCAAGGAATACATGGATATATTTCTTGAGGAATAAATATGAATTCTTTGACAGATATAAAGAATTTAAGGCTTTGGTGGATAACTAGATAGAGAATAAGATAAAGGTGTTGAGGATAGATAATGGTGGAGAGTTCTGCAAGAAATAAATTGAAGAGTTCTGTAAGAGGTTTCATATAGCATGATGGAAGACTACTCCATATACACCTCAGAAAAATGGAGTTACCGAAATATTGAATAGAAATTTGATGGAAAAGGAAAGAAGCATGCTTAGTGTTACCAATTTAGGACATGAATTCTCGGCAAAGTCAGTGGAGATTGCATCTTACCTGGTTAACTAATCACCTTCATCAGCGTTGAAGGAAGAGACTCCACATGAGGTATGGACTGGTAAGAAACCCTCTCTTTCACATTTGAAGTTATTTGGATGTGATGCGTATGTACATGTTCCAAATGAGAAAAGGACCAAGTTAGATAATAAATATGAAAGGTGCATCATTATTGGGTAGAAGGATGGTTTAAAAGGTTACATTCCTTGGAACCCAAAAACAAGGAGGGTTCTATACAATCGAGATGTGGTGTTTATAGAGGTGAAAGATGTCGTTAAACATGAATTCCTACAAAAGGAACATGAGAAGACATATTTTGAGCTCAAGAAGGATGAATCACACTCTACAACATAACAAGATTCAGAGGAGGAAGAGCCACAAACTCCAGCTGTGAGAAGATAAATTCAGGAAAGAAGGCACCCAAAAAGGTATAGTTCATTTTCTTTCTATTCCAATATTTATTTAACTATCATTGATAATGATCGCATAACTTTCAGGGAGGAAGTGGATTCAGAGGATGGAAAACTCTTGAAGGAGGCAATTGTTGATGAAATGGCATCCTGGCACAAAAATGAGGCATGGGATCTGGTGGAGTTGCCTGCATGAAGGAATCCCACCGGGAGAAAATGGGTGTTTAAGAAAAAGATGAATGCAGAAGGCAAGGGGGAGAAATACAAATCTCGGCTAGTAGGAAAACGTTATTCGCAGGTGTAGGGAATTGATTTTGGTGACATGTTTTCTCTTGTTTCTAAGGTTACTCCTATTATGTTAATCTTATCTGTTGCTACTTCATTTTATTTTTAGGTAGAACAGATGGATGTGAAGAAAAAATCGCTAGGATCTGGAAGAGGAGATCTACATAAAGCAACCTGAAGGCTTTGTGATGAAGGGTAAGAAAGAACTAGTATGCACGTTAAAAAGGTCTATGTATGGGTTAAAATAGTCACCAAGGATGTGGTATCAGAAATTTGATACCTATACACAGGGAGTTGGCTTCACCAGAAGAAAAGAGGATCATTGTGTGTATTTCAACTTAATTGGTAACTGTGTTATTTATTTGGACTTGTATGTGTGATATGTTTATGTTTGGAAATGACAAAGAAATTATCTAGGATTTGAAGACCCAATTGTTCTCCAAATTCGACATGAAGGATCTTGGTGCTACAAACTATATTTTGGGCATGGAAATTAAGAGAGATCGGTAAAGGAGGAAGCTCTTGTTAAACCAAAAGAAGTAGGTCTATACAATATTTTAGAGGTTCAATAAGTAGGATATTAAACAAGTGAAGGTTCTTGTTCTTGTAGGTGTAAAGCTATCTGCTGAATAGTGTTCCAAGACATAAGAAGAAGAGGAGGATATGTCTCATGTTCCATATGGAAGTGCAGTGGGTAGCCTGAGGTATGAAATTTTCTGTACTAGACCAGACATTGCAAATGTAGTGGGAGTATTGATAAGTTTTATGTCAAAACCAGCGAAGAAGAATCGGAAAACAATGAAGAAGTTTTTCATATATTTCCGTGGCACTAATGAATATGGTTTTTGCTACCATGTAAGACTAGGATTGGAAATAGTTTTGAACATCCATGATATTGTTGATGCACTCTGGGATGGATATCTGTACCAAATATGATCTTCAAGTGGGTATGTGTTTAGCCTTTTTGGAGGTGAGTCATTTGGATGTGTAAAATATAGTAGGTTAAATACATAAACAACCACTCATGAAAACAACGAAGAAGTTTGGTTGTATAGATTGTGTTCAAGTATGGGGTTTGCGCAGTGAGCTATAAGGATATACTGTGGTAGCCAAAGTGTAATTTTCTTGGCTAAGAACTATGCTTATCATTCAAAGACAAAGCACATTGATGATTAGTATAACATTTTGAGAGATATGGGTGAGGATAAAATGGTGTTGATGGTAAAGGTGGACACTTTGAAGAATGTTGTAGATGTAGTGACGAAGTCTGTGAGCACTGAGAATCTCTCTTGATGTAGAGAATCAATGGGCATTGTAGGGTTATAATGTTGACTAAGCTCTCATGTGGCCCCTTGTGGAAAGAAAAAAACAAGTGGGAGAATCTTGGTTTTGTGCTATATTCTTTCCACGACTAGAAGCAGGCATGAAGTGGGGGGCAAGAGGGGAGCGATGACCCGCCTTCGCTTGCGTCAAGCGTAGCACCCTGGGAAAAAAAATTTGGACCCTATTTTATGTTGACAGACCAGCCTATGGTTGTGTGCATGTGTTTACACATGGTTTTGGGGCATGCTTCTTTTGTGCCCGTGGTATTTTGTTAGATTCGGTCAAGGGAAAAATGGTTATGTTCTAATCTAGGGTTAATGGATTGGGGTTTATGAATGATTAGGCATGTATATATATCTTTTGTAACAGTAAAAGGAATATAATGAAAAATTAAGCTGGTAGTCCTGATTTTGGATCCAACAGAAAATATTTATGTATATATGTTTTATGTTTTGTACTCTCACTATTGTTTATTTTCTGTTTTTAAAAATTTGGTTGCAGATAATTTTTGTACAAGGTTTAAACATACATAGATTTTGCATCTCTTTAACACCCTATCCCACATCTACCCATGTAATCGGTGACCTCAGATAAACATGTGATGAGAGGCTACTAATATGAGATTCAATTTCCTAGATGAACTTAAGGAAGTGGAATTGATGGAAACACCAAAACCACACCTTACACTACATCACTAACATCCCACAAGATAACCCAACCTTCCAGGGCCCTGTTTCCTAAGGGGAAATTTCTTTTTAGCCACTTTGAGACTGAGCTGCAGACTTGTATGGGAAAGGTAGCAGCTCTAGAAACTATATTCGTGGGCTAGCCTTACGAAGGTAGAAGCTAAGGCCTAAACAAATAATTTTTCCCCTTGTAGCACCAGGATCTCTGCCAAATTTTCAGCCACAAAGTACAGGTCACTACTAAGAGCATCTTGTAACTTTAAGATATGGTAATTAACATTAAAAAAAACATATGGAAGCTATCACATCAACTGGAACTCACCAGACCCCACCCATCCATGACATGCATTTTTTCAAACATGTCACAAAAATAACATCTACAGGTATAAACAAAAAATTTAAACAAAGGGGTCTCTTCCTTATCTCATAATTCCTAGGAAGAATTACATTCCTACTTATAAGCTATCATACAATAAATTTCACCATAGATACATCGGATATTCATTTAGAATAAAAAACATGAATAGATTCATACATCATCACTGATTGAATACTTGCTTATCCAACACATTAACAACATAAATACCATGAACAAAATAGAAATGAAATCCATAGATAAAATAGTATATTTGCATACTGAATACCAGAGAAATGAGCTCTTAATTACTGAATGTAAGAATTGACCAGAGATAGGACTTCCATGTTCCACCCAAACATAGATTGGATGAGCCAAATATTCATCCAATAAACCCCATGCCATATTCCAAGCATGAATGTGGGACTTAAATTGAAAGAACCAACCAGGGAATACCAAGGCTAAACCACCCACCGTCATCAAATAGAAATCGGGATTTACCATGATCTGAACCATACCACTAGGTTAAAACCATACACATGTCATAACCGACTTTACCATTATCTAAACCCAATCACTAGGCCAAAAAAATCATGGATATCATCGGATTCTCTCTACCTAAACTGTGAGGAATTTTCTTGTCTCCTTGTCTCTTAGGCTTTACTGTAGCCCTATGTCCGAATCAGGGGTTACTAGGACCTAAACTGAGATATAATCTCCATGTTTTACTACAACACCAAACTGAGGATTCCTAGGCCTAAAATGGAGAGTAAACCACCTCTAAGATTTACTCTATATCCTGGCATTCACTAGTCGAGGATATGTAGGCCCACCGAGGAAACACAATCCTAGCTTTACTACAACCCACAGTTTGGCTCAGGGGATGCTAGGCTAGTGGCTTTGCTGTGATCTACACTCCGGTTCACATACCACTAGGCCATGTGCTATATCAATTCATAGATCCACCCCACTAAGTTTCGAATCCATCATGCAATCTAACTAAAAAAAAACATGATAACTCCACAATACCATGGCCACATGGAAATGGAAAGGCTAGCTTGAATACACTATCACAGCTGGAAAAATCCATGCCAAGACATAAGAGAACCACATGCAATGCCATTCATTCCAAATCTAGCAAGACAAATACACATGCAAATCAATATCTACATATAATCTCGTTGTAGTCTCCTGATCCTTCCTTCCGTACTTGATCTTTTCCTTCTTGGTCAAAATATCCAAGTATTCCACACTCACCAAGAGTGCTCCAAGTATACTCTAAGTTTTCAAGAGTATGAGAAGATAAAAATGAGAGCAAAAAGTTTCACCAGCAAAATCTTTCCAAATGATCCTCAACATCCTTTTTATCATTAATGCCTCTAATTTCTTAATTTTCCACTATTTTCCTTCATTTTCCTCCTCACATGCAACCTGTGACCTTTCATTTCCCTTTTCTCCTAATTTCCATTATTTTCATAAATAAATGTGTCAAAATTCCATTTTCCTTTTCAAATGCCTTTGCTTTTTCCTTTTCCAATTTCCTCAGCCATAATAAACTGATGAACACCCACACTAGGATATTTTTCCCAACATTTAGACTGGAATAATTGTCCCTTCAACCTTGGTTATTATTTTTAACATTTATAACATGGAATTTCACCAGGGCTATTACAATACTATCCCCTTTGGGGACACCGTCCTTGATATTCAACCACACATATACTTCATCAAAAATGTTGAAAAACAAACATACTACCCATTGAGATTTATAACATAGCTCGTTGTAGTATTTACAATAAATAACATGGTCAAAAGAAAAATAATCATGGCAATCATACCATTTTCCAAAGCTTTATTGATATCAGATTATGCAGGAATTCCCTTAATATATGTGGTTCTCCACATCCCCATCACTTCAATGGTTCTCGTTATTTACCTATTGCGCCCTTTTTGTTGTTCAATTCCACAGGATTTTACCCTCTGTTAGATTGAGCCAGTTGATCTACGCTTCCTTTGTTAAAATTCTTCCTCTGATGGCCCTTCCCAAAAAATAAATTGATAGGAAGATTTACGTCTTTTTATATTCATAACAATTTTTTTGTTTAACCTTATTTTTCCATGTTTTGGAACCTTTATTCTGATTTTTGAACTATTGGTAATAAAGTCTAACTTTCCTAACTACTTCATCCATGGTCTTGGGATTGTTGAATTCAATCCTATCCTTATAAGGCTTTCGTAAAAAGTTCACAAGTAACTGATATGCCATTCGACGAACTCGGTCCAAAATTTCAAAAGGCCCATAGAATCATGGTGCTAATTTAGCACAGGTGTCGGTTCTTAGAGTACGTTTTCCGGGTTTCACCAGAAAGTACAGATGATCCCCGTCTTTGAATTATTTATGAGTCCTCTTTCTATTTGCATACCTATTTTTTCTGGTATTATGTCATTTTAATTTTATGTCTTATATTTTGCACTATTATTTCCATTTCCAACAAAGCTTCAGGTCCAAATATTAACCTATCTTCTGACTGTCCCCAGTAAGTGGCCTATGACACTTGATGCCATATAATGCTTCAAAAGAACTCATTTTGATATAGGCTCAGTATTTATTGTTATATGAAAATTATGCTAAATCTATAAAATCCTCCCACTTGGTAGGTCTATCCATGACATACATTCATAGCATATATTATAGTATATGATTTACCCTTTTGGCCCATCCATCCATTTTGGGATGGTAAGAAGTACTGAAAGTTAATTGAGTTCCCAAACTCCCGAGCATAGCTATCCAAAAATTATAGGTAAATTTTCCATCTATATGTAACACTATCTTTTTTGTTATACCATGCAGTCGAAAAGTTTCTTTCATGAAAATTTTGGCAATCTGTGTAGTTGCAAAAGTAGAATGTACTGGTATAAAATTTTCAGCTTTAATGAATGTGTCCACCACTGCCAAGATGGAATCATGTTGACACTTTTTCCTTGGTAAACTTGTTATAAAATACATTGAGATCACTTCCCACTTCCATTTAGAAATGGGTAATATATTTAATAATCCTACAGGATGTTGGTGATCCACTTTTACTTGTTGATTCTCTAAGAATTTTTCCAAATACTCAATTATGTCATTCTTCATACCTGGCCATTTTTTTTTCCTTAATGATGTTACCATTTTCTGTTGTCCTAGGTGACGATCATATGGTCTCTTGTCATATTCAACTAGTATTATTTGTTTCAACATGGTCATATTAGGGATATACAATCTATTTTGGTAAGTTTATAATCCTTTCCAATTTCTGGAATATCCTAGAACTTATTTTTGTGTATTTTTAGTTGCATTTCTTGATATTGAGGATATTTTTGCAGTGATTTTTTAACATGTTCCCCAAAATGCATTTTCACGTTGCTCCTAGAACTTCCTATGAAGGAATGGCCATGTCTACTTAGTGCATCAATGATTTTTTTTTCTTCTCCTTTTATGTGTTTGATATCAGATTCAAATTTGTTAAGAAAGGCTAACCACCTTTCCTATCTAGCATTTAAGTCAGGTTGTCTGAAGAAATATTTTAGACTGATTTGGTCAGTTACCAATATGAATTTCTTTCCTAGTAAATAGTGCCTCCATATTTTTAGAAAATAAATTACTTTTTCCAATTCTAAATCATATACATCATAATTATGTTAATATTTTTTCAACTTTGCGGATTCATAAGTTATTACAGCACTTTCCATAGAAGCATTAGTGCACACAATAAATTCCTTATTTGGATCTAAATTTTTTAATATAGTGGTATTTGTCAACAGTTGAAATAAATTTTCAAATCTTTCTTGGCATTTGGGTGTCGATTCAAACGTTATTCCCTTCAGCTGCAGGAGGTAATAGGGTAAGCTAATTTTGAAAATCCTTCTACAAATCTTTGATAATATCTGGAAATCCCCATGAATGATAAAAATGCTAATACATATTTTGGAATAGGAAAATTCATGGTAGATTTAAATTTCTGAGCTTCCATGGCTAATACCTCTTTGGAAATAATTTGACCTAAATATTCCATTATGTTTCTATAAAACTCACATTTGTTGAATTTTCCATAAAAAATTGATGTTTTCTCGTTATTACCATTTTTTGGTCATTCCACTCTTCATCATTAGATGGACCCAAGTACACCATAAGTAAGACCAAGCTTTTACCCCAAGTAAACCGCTTAATTAGTGTTAATTAGGAAACCCTAAAAGGAATAATTAATTAAACCATAATTTAATTATTATTCCCAATCATGTTTAACTAAAAACAAAGAAATTAATGAGATAAACCCATAGTTATCTTGATATTTAGGAATAATTATTTAAATACCATTCCTTTGTTAAATATGACCAAATCAACTCCATTAATCAAATAAATCATTATTTATTTGATTATATCCCAACAATTTCTTAAAAGATAAATAAATCATTTATTTATTTATTTTCACTAATCATGCTGGGATTTGACCCTAAGTCAGCACCCTTTCCCTCCAACAAATAATAATGTAAATATTCCATAGAGGTGGATCTAGATGAGTAACATTATTTAATCATGCACCAAGATCTAGAAGGACCCAATATTTTGTTATAAATAGGAGGGTTTTCCCCATCATTCTTCACCTTTGTTGCATACTAGATCACTGATCTATACACTCCCTCTACCTCATTTTTCCTCATCGTTGTTCCCATTGAGCTCTACCTTCTTAAGACTGGGTTTCTACATCTACAAGAGAAATGATCTGAAGTGGTGAGGACTACAAAGAACCCATCCCATTGAGGATTCCTGATACACCTTCTTTGTCTCCTCTCCCAGTGCTCCATAATATAAAAAATTCATTCAAAGAATCGTGTTCTTGTTCCTATACTGGTTGGATGCATGGAGCAACTCTTAATTTCAATTTAATATCTTTCATTTATAGATCCGTTTCATAGTAAAGACTTAACTACTAATCAGTAGACTAAGATGTTTTGTACGCATTATTGTTGTTAGGGTTATTAGTTATGCTAAAATAGCTAAAGGTTCTTTTCAGACAGCTGACAAAGAATTCATACTAACAAATGGCTTTTACTCCACACGGTTTTAAATTACGACTGCCACAAGCTATATTCGCATATCTAAATTTACTTCAGTCTCTAGGGTTTCTTTTTTGTCGCTAGTTTTTCTTTTCATGTCATTTTTTCCTACATAAAACCAAAACCTAAAATTTAACTCAGCAGGAAGCCAGCTCTATCACAAGCAGTAAGCTGACCACCGCACTGGTGACGGTAATTTTTCAGAACTCATTTGGGCCAGTCGGACTGGGGTCGCACTTTGGCCCAAACTTTGCACTGGGCTGCACTTTTCAGCTCAGAATCATGAATTAACCAAAATCAGTCGAACCTCGCGACCCGCTCCTCTTTTTTCCAAGATTTTTCAATTTTTTCTGTCTCATTGCAAATTTCCGCTGTGGTTTTCCAAATTGCCTTAGCCCGCCTGAATTGGGATCTGATCTATTTTACTCATCTTAAGGGGAACCAGCCCTCTTAGGGGATGGTTCCACTTTTGTGGAAGAGTTTGTTCTGCTACTTCCTTGGCTGCCTGAAGCCAAATTTTCTTCTGCATCTGCGGACCTCACTCGCATCCATCGAAATCACTCTTCCTTTCAAATCACCTCTGTCATTTTGTTTGGACTCTCCCTAAAGGTCACTGGGCCTCCCTAGGCTTTGCTGATTTCTTTTTTCCAAAATTTCCACCTTGCCCTCGTCTGGCCGTGATCTCAGACTCAGATTCGTTGTTTTTATCCTCCGTGACTGGCCCTGGACCTCTAGATCCGTTGGAAGCTTCGCTGTGTTGTGTTTCCATAGTTTTTCCCTTTCTTTTCAAGCATAGTTTTGAGAGACCCACCTTCTTGGGTTAGATAGATGCATACGTAGCTGTTATTTTTCTGTTATTTCAGCATTTTACTCTGTTCTCTGTAGGTTTATTTTCAGCTACGCAGCACACTTTTTTTCTCTCAACAACGGAAAGGGTTTAAAAATTAAAATTAACGCACACCACACACTGACCCTAAGTGAAGAAGCGCCTGGTTTACACCGCCTGGCAAAGACTCTAAAATCAATCGTCACCGCACCTTATCTGCCCTTGACCTTCTTGATTCTGTCCCTTTCTGCCCTTGTCGGTTTCCTTCTTCCTGTCATCATTGCGCCCCCAAGGCGCCTTTCCCGGAGACTTCTTGGCCTTCATCCTCAGTTTCCGGTTGATCGACCTGCTCCGCACCGTCGTCGTCGAGCCAGTCCACCTTCGAGTCCACACTCCGACTCCTCTCCTGATTCATCGGATCCCCCTTCTCCTTCCGGTTCTCCCCCTCCGACTCCTTTTACCTTCACCATGTCCGGATCAGGGCCTAATGCTAGCGGTTCTCCCGGCCCCAATGTCGGCCCTACTTCTAGCGGAACCGTCACAACCACTACTCCGGCCACCCCGGTGCTGCCGTACATTGCAGGCCTCAGCCTCCCCGATTTCCATCAGTTGATTAACGACCCCATTCACCATAATACTACCTGGCCCACTATGCCTACCAAGTTACCCTCCGATATCCCTAAGTTCGAGGGCCTTAATGGCGAAGACCCAACCAATCACGTCCGGTCTTTCCACATGTGGTGTTCCTCCAACTCCATTACCGATGACTCCATCCGTCTTCGTTTGTTCCAACGCACGCTTACCGGCGAAGCTTCGAAATGGTATGTCGAACAGGCCACTTCCTCCCATACCACGTTCGAGACTCTTGCCCAAGCCTTCTTGTCGTACTTCCAGCTCCCTCTCCGATACGACACTGGTACGGAGCTCTCGACTTCATTTAAGCAATCCTCTTCCACACGCCTTTCTGCCCATGTTCAGGAATGGCGACGAAGACGGAGCTTATGTCGAGCCCCTCCCTTTGAAGATCGGGTTTACATGGACTGGTTCCTTCGCACCCTCCCGTCTCCCATCGGCAAAGATGTCGCCTCTCACTTTCCTCAATCTGAAGAAGCCGGCCTCCAAATAGCTTTAAAGTATGACCTGATCTATGCTCAATCTGGTTATGTTTATACCGTTCTTCCTGACATCCCCCGGCCCGGTGGCGCTAACGCCCCGGGGGCATCTCATTCCGCCGACGGCATTGTTGGATCTCTTTCCCACCCCTCTGCTCATCCTCCTATGAGCCATGGCCCTCCTCAGGGAGGGGCCAGCACCTCTAGCACTCTGCCCCCTCCCGGCAACATGTATCCAGGATACGGCATGCCTCCTCCTTTTGCCCAACCTCCCGCTTACCTCAATGCTACCCAACCCAACCCTTACTTTTATCCGCAGCCTGGTGCGCCAGCTCCCCCAGCATATGCGTTTCCGCCTCCCTTGCCTCCTCACCACCTGCAACAGCCCTTACAACCCCCTCCAGGGCAAGTATTTGCGTAGCAGGGTGCGTTTAATCCCCCTTCCCAAAGAAGGCGGAGAGGCAACCAGAACCCATCTGCCCCTGGTAACCGAGGACCCAATTCTGGTCAGGACCCTAACACTAGCAACCAGCCTCAGGGCATTCCACCCAGGCCGGACAGGCTGCTTCGCACAAACAAGCCCTGTTCGTGTTGCGGTGTTTACGGTCACTACACTCACGATTGCCCTCTCTTACCCCAGATGCGACAGATGTGGGAGTCTCAAGCCACATTGCGCGGACAACACGCCTCCCCTCACGCTCCTCCTAATGTGGCCACTACCCAGCCAGCTGTGTTCACCGATCCTTTCCCTCAACAGGGATTCGTGGCTACCCAACCCCCCGACAGCCATGCAGCCACCCCCTCGTCCAGTTCTGGTTCCTCTGACTACCAGATCCTTATGATGCGCTCCGATCCGTCCCCTTCCGTCGACCTTCACCTTCAAACTCGGTCTCGCCAGTACCCCAAGCCTCCTGCTCAGTCTGCTCCCGAGCCTCCATCTTCAAGTTCTACAGAGCCTCTTTCGACATCCAGTGGCCCCTTACACATCCCTCAACCCAAAGTTGAGGTTCACCCAAAGATTCCAAAGGGTCCATTACGCCGAAATGCTGCTTCCGGTCGAGCCGCCCAATCGTACAGTATAGTAGATGATTTGGCACAATCCCCTGCTGCCATTTCCACACCGGAACTCCTCCAGTCGTGCCCTTCCCAACGGAAGGCTCTACTATCTGCCGTGGGCGCTGTTGATCCTGCTGATGACCAAATGATTGTTTTCGACGCCACTCAATCGGACCACCCTCCTCTTCCTCCTTCCGTTGCTTTCCAAATCCCAATCAAAATCCGGAACGCCACTGTATCCCGGTGTATAATTGATGAGGGGGCATCCACCTGTGTGATGTCCGCTTCGGTTTGGAAGCAACTCGGATCCCCTGAGTTGGCCCCTTCCACGATCACCCTTCGAGCGTGGGATGGTCATGCCTCCCAGCCTATTGGCCCGTTTCGTAACTGTCCCATCACCCTCGCCGGTAAGACTGTTTGCGTTGATGTCGAAGTCATTGACGCCCCTATAGACTACAACATTCTATTGGGGCGAAGCTACACCTATGCCATGTCTGCTGTCCCATCCGCGGTCTTCCGCAAGATGTCTTTTCCACATAATGGAAAGATAGTCACCATTGACCAGCTATCGTATCATGAGCCGTCGTCTCCATCCGCCTCCGAGACGACCATCTCTTCTGTAGCCAACAAGCAAACCGTCGATTCTTTGACCAGTGTCTCCCCCGGCGTCTATAAAGATTCCACCCTGCTTGGAACTTTTCCTCACCTTCCTCCCCCTCCTGTTACTGATCCCAGCTTGTCGAATGTTTGCATGATGCAATCGTCTCAGGCTGCCCATAAACGGCCTGCCTCGGCTAGCCCGCACCCTCCTCCCTGCCCTCCGCAACCCGCTCCTAGCCATCCATCTCAGCCAGCCGGACCTCCTCTTTCTGGCCCTCCCCCTACAGCTGGTACCCCCGAACCTCTTTATCCTCCAGGCTCGGTCCCCCCTGGCCTTAACCATCTTGGAGCCGTTCCTCCTGGTCATTACCCTGCTGGACAGATCCCCTTCTTGGCTCCCCCTCCCAGAGTATATTCCGTCCCCGTCATGGCCACCCTTTCTCTCCCTAACTTGACCTTGGGTATTCCGGTTTGGTACCTTGACCCCCCAGCCGCCACCCCCCCTGGCCACCCCAAACCTTACATGGCTTTGACACCGGTTCAACCGGTCCCCCTCGCTTCCTCCATAGCCAACGTGCCCCCAGCACCTCCACAGGACCCTTCTCCTGTTGTGACGGCTCCCGGGAAGAAAGGCAAAGCCCGAAAGGGGGCAACCCATCAAGATCCGGCCCCCCCGACATCCCTTACCCTCCCACGACCACCAAAGCCCGCCATTCGATGCGCTTTGTGTGATGTCGTCGGTCATGCCACTCACATGTGTTCTGAATTGCCCCACCTCAAGCTTCTGGTCAACGAGACATTCCCCGACCCTGATCTCCCAGAAGTCCATGTCACTATCCCCGACTCCCTCCCAAAACTCAAACACTTGCGCACAAACCACCCTTGTGCCTTGTGCGATTTTCACGGCCATTACACCCACCTCTGTCCCCGCCTTGACGAGTACCGTTCCTCCTTGGACTTGTACCACCAATTCAAGGCCGCTTCAATCGGACCAGAGGACATTCACATTCCGCCTCCCGCTTTTAAGCCAACGGAGCCCTCAGTCACCATTTTGTACCTGTCATCATCCATGAGACCATTGGGGAACGTTCCATCTGAATCCTCCCCTGTTGTTTCGCTTGACCTTCCTTCAGCGGTCATCTTGGGCTCAACATCGGGAGATCCGTTATCTACTTACTCTTCGGTCACCCATTGTGACGATGCGCATGTGAACCTCTCTTCTCATGATGATGATTCAGGCCACTTCACCATGTCAGGTGATTCTTCTTCCACCAGTCACCCCATCTTCTATCACGATGACGACATTATGGAAGAAATTCCCACCCCTGAATTTATCTATTCCCCCTTACATCGAACCCATGCGTTGACACCACATCCACCTTGTGGCCATTACATCAAAACCCAATGTTTGGGTAAGGGGGCACCCACATTTGAGAGGCCACGAGACGCCATTCTCCACCACTCTCCTAGTGTATCTGGTCATGTTGACTCTAGACCCAGTATTCTTCCACATTTAGAAGAACCTCTAGAGTCCCATATCACTTCAGATCACTCTCGGGACGATACCCCTTATCATTCCCTCATCTTACATCAGCAACCCAGTCTCTTAGACATTATTATTGACCAACCTATAGCTTTTCTACGAGAGCATCAGTTCATTATCTCCAAATCCTCCTTTTGGGATAGTGACACCAGGTATGCCAATTCGAAAACTTAAAGTCCATTTGATCCCTATATGCAGTACCAAAAGAGATTGGTAATCCTCCATTTCCTTTCTCAAACTGCATAACCATAACCAGAACAAATGGCACACCACATCATTAAAATGTGTTTAGATTCCCATTTTTCTAGATACATTTTGGCATGACCACACCATGCTTGGGGGCACCTCCGCCCCCCAACCATAACCCTCCTCACCTCGTTTTTGGAGAGGAGGTTGTCTTACCAATCGAGTGTGAAATTCCTTCTCTACAACTAGCCGTTGAACTTCTCCCTGACACCCCACCGCTAGAACAATGACTTATCATGCTTGAGCGTGCCTCTGAAGACCGCCGTGTTGCCTTGAAAACCATGGGAGCGGCCAAAAAACGCACCAAAGCTCAGTATGACCGAAAAGTCCAACCTCGCACTTTTCGCGAAGGCGACCTTGTTCTAGTATATGACCAGGCCCATGATGTCCTAGGTCATGGGAAGTTTGACTCATTATGGCTAGGCCCTTACATCATTTGTAAGGATTTGTAAGGATAGCCAGCATCTATTTTTTCATTTTTCCTACTTCACCAAAATCCAACTCCCAACCATAAAACAGCACCAAACCCCCCTCATCTCCCAGGTCGCAGTTTTCTGCCATTTTCTGGACCAGGTCGCACTTGTTGCCCTAATACCTGCGTCCTGGGTCGTACTTTTTGCCCCAAAAAGTGTGACCCAGCCATAGAGATGAAGGAGGGGCTGTTTCTGGGGGTTTTGGGCCCTAAACTGCAAATCTAATCCATCAAAATGCAAGAGCAAGGTTAGGCCTCTTACCTCCAACTGACAGATCTCGAATCCAACGGTCGGTTTGTCCGCTACGTTCGCCGCAAGATTTAGGGCCTTCTCTCCTCTCCACATTCACCACAACAACAATAGCAAATGAATGATTTTGGAGGGAAAACCGCCTCATTAAAAGAGAACCCCTGTTTCTTCTTTCGACTGCTGCGACCACACCGTAGCCCCGTTCGACGAACCGTCAGCACCGCTGGATAGATCTCATCGAGCTCTCAAATGGGTTTTACTTAGTTTTTGGTGATTTGATACTTCACCCGGACACATTTTTTCCCACGAAGGGTCACTTCACCACCCCTTAAAATCGAATTTCCTCACTTACGACGCTTGTACTTGGGGCACCACATCGCCCCCTTACTTGTCCATGTTCGTGTTGATTTTCGTCATGAGTGCCCACTTTGTACTCATGTTTCTATGACCCCCCATTGGGGCCTTTACTGTGTGGCAGCACTATAAAGTCGCCCTTGTTTAGAGCATCCAAGTCGAGTCATCATTGCCTTCATGGAGTCTATCCTACGTCCTTTTACATCCCATTCTAGCCCTCCATTCTTCATTGCTTGGTCCCTCTCTTGCGTCGCACATTATGAACTTCAGCCCCACTGTCCCTTGTCCCTTCCGATATTGTGTCAGTCGCTGCCATGTCATTCATGCCCTTTATGCTCTAACAAGGGAAGTCGTCCATTCGCCACTCCATCCTCCCCATTTCCACCATCATCATTAGTGTCAGTTTGTCCGTCGCTCTCTTGCTCTTCTCTCGTGCCTTAGTTGAGGATCTCTCATTGCCTCACCTACGGCGGACCTCCTTCTGTCGACCTCAGCACATTTATTCCAGAAGCAAGGTCTAGAGAGCGGTGTACCTTGGTTCCAGCTTCCACTTTTGTTCGGTGCCTCGGATCAGGCAGGGGGATCTCTCACCTCCCTTTGACTTGATTGCTTCTCCAGCTCCTTTCAGCATGATCGAGATTCGTATACTGGACAGTCCAGTGACCCAGCAGCAGCTCTTGATGATTCCCGGGCGTGTGTGAGATGTCTCAGCCCTCATGAGGGGGTGGCCCCGCAGGTAGCCCCCCACATGCCCGGATGACCTCTTCATTGCAGCCTTTGATGCCGCTCCAGATTTTGATGATGTTGGCCTTAGCCACTTGCAGCACCTCTATGATTTGCATGTATCAGTCAGATTTTGTGAGCCCTTCCCCATTTACAGGGGCATTTGGGTTGTATTTATCTCATGTACTCAGATGATATTGTACTAGTCCTGGCTGTTATCCCAGGCACAGCATGTATGTGAGACTATTCATTGTATTTTTATCTGGCTCTTGATTATGCCAGCTGTATTCTATGGTTCGGTCCCTTGTTCACTGGACCCACTATTCTTTTGTACTTTGTCACGGCGGGCATAGGTATGCCTCCCCCGCCGCCTTCAGCACAGGTACCCTCTCATAACAGAGACTTGTTGCACCTGCGAGTCTCGTCTCCTCAGGGTCTAGTCCTTCAGCACACTATCTACCTCATATTTCTCTCTCCGACATACCCTTTTGTTGTCTAGTGATTGTCTTCTTACAACGTACTTCGGTCATACGATTTGCTCCTGACACTCGCACGCTGGGGGGCAATCTGTTACACCATTTTTTGGTCATCTAACCTTTCACCATTAGATGGACCCAAGTACACCACGTAAGACCAATTTTACCCCAAGTAAAACTGCTTTCACTATGTTAATTAGGAAACCCCAAAAGGAATAATTAATTAAACCATAATTTAATTATTATTCCCAGTCATGTTTAACCCAAAAATAAAGAAATTAATGAGATAAACCCATAGTTATCTTATTATTTTCTAGGAATAATTATTTAAATAATATTCCTTGTTAAATATGACCAAATCAAACCACCATTAATCAAATAAATCATTATTTACTTGATTATATCCCAACCACTTCCTTAAAAAGATAAATAAATCATTTATTTATTTATTTTTCACTAATCAAGGGATTTGACCCAAGTCAAACACCCTCTCCCTCCAACAAATAATAATAAAATATTCCATAGAGGTGGATCTAGATGTGATTAACATTATTTTAATCATGCACCAAGATCTAGAAGGACCCAATATTTTGTTATAAATAGGAGCGTTTCCCCATCATTCTTCACCTTTTGTTGCATACTAGATCACTCTGGATCTATACACTCGGTCTCATTTTCTGCCATTGTTGCTCCCATTGAGCTCTACCTTCTACATTGGGTTTTCTACATCTACAAGAGAGAGAAAGCTTAGATCTGAAGTGCCGAGGACTACAAAGAACCCATCCCATTGAGGAGATCTGGATACACCTTCTTGTTTCCTCCCAGGTGCCCTGTAATATAAAAATTCATTCAAAAATCGTGTTCTTGTCTTGTCTGTTGGATGCATGGAGCAAACTCTTTACTTTACTGCTTAATGTCTTTCCATTTATAGATCCGTTTGTTGCAGCACTTTTGTCTTTCCATTTATAGATCTGTTTGTTGCAGCACTTTAACTACTAATTGCAGATCTGAAGATGTTTTGCAGCCATTATTGTTGTTAGGGCTATTAGTTATGCGTAGCTAAAGTGGTTCTTTTTCGTACGCTTCGACGAAGAATTCATACTAACACTTCATCAAGGGGATTTTCTTCCAAACAATCTTCATCAGACCTAGAGTTTGAATTAGGCAATTCAAATTCATTCTTGGAAAGCAGGAAATCCTCTATTTTTTTATCACCCTCAAAGACCTGCCAATATTTTTCATTATCTAGCACTGTTGGTCTGTATTCTGTTTGAACAATGAACTGTTTGTCATTATGTGGTCTTTGACATGAACTAGCAGCACAAGCCAATCCATTTGCAAGTATTTTTTGACTTCTAGGGACAAACACAAGCTCATATTCTACAAATGTTTTCAAAATATCCATGGCATCATTTCTATTGTTGGGTGTGTGTTATATTCTTTCCACGACTAGCTCCATGCGTTGTACATTGCGTCAGGCGCAGCAGGGGGGTCACAGGGGGGAGGTAGCGCCCACTGTTGGGGTCCGGGGTAGTGCCCCGACAAAAATTTGTTTGGTGTGCGGACCCACTCATAGGTGGATCCACCCATGTTTTGTGCATGATTTTGCACATGGTTTTGGGGTACGATGGTTTTAGGCCCTTGGTATTTTGTAGATCCGGTTAATGGAACTACGGTTATGTTCTAATCCAGGGTTAATGGATTGGGGTTTAGGTATGCTTCGGCATGTATATATATATGTGTTGTAACACTAAAAGGAATATAATGAAAAATCAAGCTGGTCATCCCGATTTTGGATCCAGGGGAAAATCTCTGTGTTTATCTGTTTTATGTTTTATGCTCTCACTATTGTTTATTTTCTGTTATAATATTCGTGTGTAGATAATTTTTTTTCAGGGTTAAAACCTACATTTGGTATCAAAGCTGTTTTGGCTTCAAGGGGACGCCTTTGCTGCTGAGGGTTTTTTCTTGGGCCTTAGGTAGACCCTGTTCAGTGGGAGATCTGTGGGATCGATTCTTGTGGTGAAAGAAGATGGCGAGCAGTGGGAAGATAGAGATCGAGAAATTTAATGGTCAGATTTTTTAGTTATGGAAGCTCAAGATGGAGAATCTGCTAGTGGATAAAGATCAATGGATCGCGGTAGATCCAGGTACGAAACCAATGGCAATGTCAGATGAAGACTGGAAGAAATTAGATCGGAAGGCTAAGAGCACAATATGATTGTGTGTCTCAGATTCAGTATTGTTGAATGTATCTGGGGAAGCTACGGTGAAGAATTTGTAGGAAAAACTTGGGACTTTGTACCAATCTAAGTCTCTGGTGAATAAGTTGTTCCTGCCGAAAAAGTTGTATAACCTAAGGATGAAGGATGGAGACTCAGTGATAGAGCATCTGAACGCCTTCAATACTGTGGTAAGTCAGCTGTCATTTGTTGATATTAAAATATCAGATGAAGATAAGTGCATCAGTTTGTTGTGTTCGCTACCAGACTCGTGGCATAGTCTTTTTATTTCAATAGGTAGCAATACAACTACCTTGAATTTTGACGACATTGTCTCAGCCTTGCTGTCAGAGGAAATGAGACGGAGAAATATGGAAGGCCAGAATGGAGATGCCTTATCTGTACGAGGAAGGTCCCAAAACAGAAACAAGAATAAGGTTTCAAATGGGAGATCCAAATCTAGAGGGAGATCTAAATCTCCTGGAAATTTTTTAAAGGTATGCTAGAAATGTGGAAAGGAAGGGCACTACAAAAAGGAGTGCAGATCTAAAGCTCCTTAGAAAGGAAAGGGATCTGATGATGCTCTTTCTGCAGAGGAAAAAACCACCTCAGATGAAGGTGGGGATGTGTATTTGGATTCTTCTTCAAATACACATGTAGGTCATGAGTCATGGTTGATTGACTCAGGTGCATCCTTTCACTTCACTCCCCATTGGGAATGGTTCTACGAGTATGAGAAATATGATGGTGATGTCTTCCTAGGGGATGATAGGAAGGCCCGAATCGTCGGACGTGGAAAGGTCAAGCTGAAGCTACAAGGTGGAAGGATTGGAACACTTCCTGGTGTTCTACATATTCCTGCATTGGCCAGAAATCCGATTTTTGTAAGCAAGATGGATGATGCTGGTGTAAAAACAATGTTCGAGAAAGATGCCTACAAGATGGTTCGGGGAGCACTGGTATTAATGCGGGGAGTTCAGACTGGAAATCTATACAAGCTACAAGGTAGCACTGTTATTGATGGGTGTAATAGTTATGTGGTTCCTAAAATTGTAGTAGAAAGCCTAGTTGTCTCTGGAGAAAAGACCATGTTATGGAATCAAAGGCTTGGACATATTGGAGAGAAGGGCCTTCAGATACTGCATATAAATGGTATGGTAGAAGGTATGTATAATTTCTCTTTGGATTTTGATTTCTGTGAACATTGTGTATATGGGAAGCAGAATCGGGTGATTTTTCCTTCTGGTGCTAAGAGGGCGAACAAGATATTAGAACTTATGCACAGTGATGTGTTTGGACCTATGTCAGTTCCATCACTGGGAAAGTCTGTGTACTATGTTTCATTCATAGATGACTTCTCAAGGAATACATGGATATATTTCTTGAGGAAGAAATCTGAAGTCTTTGACAGATTAAAAGAATTTAAGGCTCTGGTGGAAAACCAGACAGAGAAGAAGATAAAGGCACTGAGGACAGATAATGGTGGGGAGTTCTGCAAGAAGGAATTTGAATATTTCTATAAGAAGTGTGGTATAGCATGACAGAAGACTACTCCATACACACCTCAGCAAAATGAATTTGCAGAAAGAATGAACAGAATGCTGATGGAAAAGGCAAGAAGAATTCTCAATGGTACCGGGCTAGGACAAGAATTCTGGGCAGAGGCAATAGAGACTGCATGTTACTTAGTTAACAAATATCCTTCATCAGCGTTGGAGGATAATACTCCACATGAGGTATGGACTGGTAAGAAACTCTCTCTTTCACATCTAAGGGTATTTGGATGTGATGCATATGTACATGTTCCAAAGGAGAAAAGGACCAAGTTGGATAATAAATCTGAAAGGTGCATCTTTATTGGGTATAAGGATGGTTTAAAGGGTTACAAGCTTTGGAAACCAGAAACAAGGAAGGTTGTGTACAGTCGAGATGTGGTGTTTAGAGAAGTGAAAGATGTTGTTAAACATGAAGTCCTACCAAAGGAACTTGAGAAGATAGAGTTTGAGCTAAAGGAGGATGAATCAGACTCTACAACAGAAGAAGACTCAGAAGAGGAAGAGCCACAAACTCCAGCTTTGAGAAGATCAGCTCGGGAAAGAAGACAACCAGAAAGGTATAGTCCATCTGCTTTCTGTTCAAATTTTTCCTTAACTATAATTGATGATGATCCCAGAACTGTCAGGGAGGCAGTAGATTCAGAGGATGGAAAACTCTGGAAGGAGGCCATGGTTGATGAAATGGCATCCTTGCACAAAAATGAGGCATGGGATCTGGTGGAGTTGCCGGCTGGAAGGAAGCCCATCAGGAGCAAATGGGTGTTTAAAAAGAAGATGAATGTAGAAGGAAAAGTGGAGAAATACAAAGCTCAGTTGGTAGCAAAAGGTTATTCCCAGGTGCCGGGAATTGATTTTGGTGACATTTTTTCTCCTGTTGCCAAGGTTACTTCTATTAGATTACTTTTATCTATTGCTACTGCTTTTGATTTTGAGATAGAACAGATGGATGTGAAGACAACATTTCTTCACGGGGATCTAGAAGAGGAGATATACATGAAGCAACCTGAAGGCTTTATGGTGAAGGGTAAGAAAGAACTAGTATGCAAGTTGAAGAAGTCTCTGTATGGGTTAAAACAATCACCAAGGATGTGGTATCAGAAATTTGATACCTATATACGGGGACTTGGCTTCACCAGAAGCAAGGAGGATCACTGTGTTTATTTTAAATTAATTGGTGACCGTGCTATTTATTTGGTCTTGTATGTGGATGATATGTTGTTGATTGGAAATGACAAAGAAATTATCCAAGATTTGAAGACCCAACTGTTCTCCAAATTCGACATGAAGGATCTTGGTGCTGCAAACTATATTTTGGGCATGGATATTTAGAGAGATCGGGCAAAGAGGAAGCTCTGGTTAAACCAGAGGAAGTATGTTGAGACTATATTGCAGAGGTTCAATATGCAAGATAGTAAATTGGTGAGTGTTCCTAATCCTGTAGGTGCAAATTTGTCTGCTGAACAGTGTCCCAAGACACAAGAAGAAGAGGAGGATATGTCCCGTGTTCCATATGCAAGTGAAGTGGGTAGCCTGATGTATGCAATGATCTATACTAGACCAGACATTTCACATGCAGTGGGAGTATTGAGAAGGTTTATGTCAAACCCAGGGAAGGAGCATTGGATAGTAGTGAAGCGGGTTTTCAGATATTTACGTGGCACTAGTGATTATGGCTTGTGCTACCAAAGAAGACCGGGATTAGAAATAATGTTAGACATTCATGTTTTTGTTGATGCAGACTAGGCTGGAGATCTGGACCAAAGAATATCTACAAGTGGGTATGTGTTTAGCCTATTTGGAGGTGCAGTCAGTTGGATGAGTAAAAGACAGTCTGTAGTGGCGCTTTCAACTACAGAGGCAGAATACATAGCAGCCACTCATGCAAGCAAGGAAGTAGTTTGGTTGCAGAGATTGTGTTCAAGTATGGTGTTGGTATAGCAAGCTATAAGGATAGACTGTGATAGCCAAAGTGTAATTTTCTTGGCTAAAAACCTTGCTTATCATTCAAAGACAAAGCACATTGATGTTCAATATCACTTTGTTAGAGATATGGTTGAGGCTAAAAGGGTGTTGCTAGTAAAGGTGGACACTTTGAAGAATGTTGCAGATGCATTGACGAAGTCTGTGAGCACTCAGAAGTTCTTTTGGTGTAGAGAAACAATGGGTGTTGAAGAATTGGGCCAATGACTAAGCTCTCTTGTGGCCCCCTATGGAAAGAAAACAACAAGTGGGAGAATGTTGGGTGTGTGTTATATTCTTTCCATGACTAGCTCCACGCACTATACGTACGTCGAGCGCAGCAGGGGGGTCACAGGGGGGGAGGCAGCCCCCACTATTGGGGTCCAGGGCAGTGCCCCGGCGAAAATTTGTTTGGTGTGTGGACCCACTCATAGGTGGACCCACCCATGTTTTGTGCATGATTTTGCACATGGTTTTGGGGTACGATGGTTTTCGGCCCTTGGTATTTTGTAGATCTGGTCAAGGGAAATACGGTTATGTTCTAATCCAGGGTTAATGGATTTGGGTTTATGTATGCTTCAGCATGTATATATATATGTGTTGTAACACTAAAAGGAATATAATGAAAAATCAAGCTGGTCATCCCGATTTGGGATCCAGGGGAAAATCTCTGTGTAGATAATTTCTGCTCAGGGTTAAAACCTACATCTATATGCCCTTAATCTAGGATGTTTGGTAGTGTACTCTCCATTTATTTGTTTGATGACCAGTTTTGAGTCTCCATGAACAACTATCCTCTCGGCTCCTAGTTTTTTCAATAGATGTAGTCCTAAGAGGAGAGCTTCATACTATGCTATGTTGTTGGTGAATTTGAAGTTTAATTTGAAAGCATGGCTTTCAGCATAACTGTTTTCAGTGTTGTGCAACCATGCTCCTGCTCCTGCACTCCTTTTAGTGCAAGACCCATCAAAACTCATGCTCCATAAGGGGCTATTTGCAATTTTTTTATCAATTTCATCCCTAACGTCATGTTCACCATTATGTTGTTCCCTGAGGTCAGCACTATGTTGTGTTACGTTTTGTTCCTCAGGATTTTCATGGAGTTTAGGTCGATGGGTAATCTACTATTTACATTCTTGGCTCTGTTCATTCTATTTTTCTGATTCAAAAAACTGTTCAAGTACTCCTCCCTTGTTTTCTTCTATTTCCAGAGTTGCATTTATGTTCAGATTTTGTTGGACATTGGTTAAACCAACGCTCCCGTGTGTTTCACGAGATGGACTAACTCCCTTTCATGGATCCTTATCTCTGGCGATGTGATCATTGATTAACACTTGTAGGTTTTGGTCTAACGAAAATCGTGATTCCCAACAAGTGGTATCAGAGCGTAGGTCACGAGTTCGATACACAATCGGCTCGCGTTGGGGGGGAGATTGTTGGACATTGGATAAACCAACGCTCCCGTGTGTTTCGCGACATGGACTAACCGCCTTTTGTGGATCCTTAGCTCTAGCGATGTAATCGTTGATTAACATCTACGGGTTTTGGTCTAACGGCAATCATGATTCCCAACAGATTTGTGACCCCTACTTCACTGGTTAAATTTTTATCCTCTAGTTCTTTCTCATTAGTGAATTCATCATTGTAAAGGATAAATGAGTCTAGGTTTGTATGGAAAAAATAAATAGGGGCATTCTCTGGTTTCTATGGGCTGCTCACCATGAATTTCATGTGTGATTCCCTATAGAGTCTTCTAAGTTGGCTAAAAACAGGGATAGTGGCATATGTCATGTCCATTTGCATTATACCCTGCAGCTTAGCACCCCGGGATCTTGATAGAAATATGCCATATTTGGGAGGTACATAAGCCACTACAACATCCATTACTATGCACTTGGTAGGGATTTGGGTCAAATTTACACAGAGATCTTTGATCAGGCCCAAACACTTCACTCTGCTAGAGTCAAAATAATATAAATCCTTATATGGTCTGGTTATCTCTAGGCCTAATATTTCCATGATCACTTTTGGCATGAGGTTATGTGAAGCCCCTGAGTCATGCATAAAATTATGTAGGATTTTTTCATGGATATTTAAACTGACATAGAAAGGAGGCACTACTCCTTCCTGGAATTTCCCTTCAATTTTTGGGCCAAACAAGAGAGCTGGTTGATCATCATTTAAGTTGAAAGAGTCACTATTTTCTCCTAAGTTTAAAGCTTTCAATATTTGAGATTTATATACATATTGGGTGGCCAACTCAGTGAGAGGGACAGAGATTTTGATTTTGGAAATTTTACTTTCCAAGTTGAAAGGAAACTAGTTCTTTGAAAGGTTCAATTTTGTTTTGTTGGTCACTGTTTTATTGGTAAAATCAGCTTGCTGTTTTTTACTATGTACATTGGTTGAAACTGTTTTATCAGCAGAATTAGCTGTAATGCTAGTGCTAACGGTTTCTTGAATTGGTTTATCAATGGTTTGGGCGTTCTTACCCTTGCTTTTTTTAGAACTTTCAGCTATTGTTTTGTTGTTTTCAACAGCCTCTTTAGGAGTCTTTTTAGGTCTTTTCTTAATAGTAATTTTAGAGGTTTTTGGTTTGGGAGTTTTTGGGTTCCTTTTGCTTCTGATATCATATTTTTCATGGACCTACATGATGGAATTCTCGAATCCTAACCTATATTCTTCATATTCTAACCCTTCCCCATCACAATGTGTGTATGAGGTCTGATTGTCTTCTGTGAAAAAGGTAAGGTCTTCATTATTAACTCCCAACATGTTAATAACAATTCCCTATGACTCTTATATCACTCTCTCCTCTTCATCAACGTAATTTTCTTGAAATGGAGGTCTAACTTGTTGATCTGAATCTCTTTGTTTCATCTGAGGGGGTTTTCTCCTAAAGTTCTGGCTCTGATTTTGATTCTAGTTCCCGTTTTGGGCACTTGCTTGGACAACTAACCTCTCCATCATTTTTTCTAACCTATCCATGTTCTTGGCTAGATGGTCTAATTTTGAGTCAGATGTAGAAGGTGTAGTGTCCTCCCTATAGTTTACTTCCTTTTCGGCCCTCATCCTAGCTCTTTTTTCAATCAGATTAGCTTCCACACTAAGAGCTCCCTTGTGCATGTCTTCTAAAGTTAAGGGATCCCTTTCTCTAAGCTGATATGCCATTTCAGGATCAAATCCTTCAGGAAATTTGGCCAAGGTTGATCCCTGTGGAGGTTTCAATTATGGGGGCAGTGCATTGTACACACTATTGAATATGATGCAGTAATTTTGAACACTCTACCTTGGGCTTCTCTTTAGGTTATTGTAATATGAAAGTATTTGGAGTGGGTACTTCCTGATTTCCCATTTGTTTGTGAATGTTTGATGTAAAGAAGGGAGATCATTGATACTGTGAGGAGCTAAAATATTAAACCATTTCCTAGCCTCTCCTCCTAAGCTTTGGGCAAAGATTCTCATCTTAATGATCTCATCCTCTATTTCCATATTCATCTTGTCCACATGCTGTTGAGCAGCAGTGGATTCACTTTCAGTGAAATGGGGAATTTTGGACTGATATTCATTGGGTAGAGGAACCAGAGGCTGTGGTAACACTAGGGGAGCTACCATGCTGCCATGATAGTGTTTTGTGGGAGTAAAGGAGTGGCCTGAGCAGCAGGTATACAGATGGCAGAATTGCTTGGACCAACAATAGACTGTTGAGTAGATTTAGGGTGAGAGAGACCCAAGTTATGGATGAGATGGATATTAGGAGGTGTTGATGGAGGGGTTTCTCTGTCAATAATATGTTCACCACTATGTGGTGGTGAACTTGGAGGCCCAAATTCTGTCCGAATTATACCACTGAATGACTTAGTTCTTGGAAAATTACTAGGTAAATCTAAGTCAACTTGAGTATCTGATAGAGCTGCAATGTTTTCAGGTACTGAGTTAGCTCTATGAATGGGTCTGAAAATAGTTGGATCCCTAGATGTGAGAGACTTCCAAAGAATGATTTATGGATTATCAACTATTTCAGGAGGATTTAGATCAGGATAAGCTCTGGTATGGATTCTTCTTGAAGCCAGTATGTTAAGTTTTCGAACTCAACAAGAAAAATTCAGCCAGATATAACAAATCTTTAAGAGGCAAACTAGTCTTAAGCAAAAGAACTTAATCCTCAGATTTTCCTGATCATGAGTGTGAACAATGTTCTTTTGGTAGTGTGGTCTGCCCTAGTGGATTCTTTGTGAAACCAGGAATAATCATCAGGCCTACTGATCACCAGTGGAGTCTTTTGATCTTTTAGGAGTTGTGGAGTTGATAGGTGGATGATTACAAATGTTCAAGAAGATTTACTGTCCACCACAGTAATTAACTACCAGTATGAGGCTTGTGGGTTCTCTAAGTTCTTAAGGATATCTAAGATAGTAGTCTACTTAGAGTTTTCCCCGAAGGAGTCACCATTATGTTGTGCTCCTAGTGATTTGGTATACTGGCATACCAAATGACCAGGCAACATCAGAACCGCTTTCAGATCTCAGGATCTAGCCCTCCTGGATCCAGAGAGGGATCTCTCTATAAAGGTAAAGAATAATGTATATTTGAAGTTAAATTTAAGGTATTAGGCTAGTTATAGAGCACGAGGTTTTTTTTGTTTTTTTGTTTGGTTGGGAAACATTGACAGCAGGGTTTAGTGTAAGTTAAAGGAAATGAGTAGTGAAGGATTTTTGGCAATGGGGAGATAATTCAAAGAGAATACAAGTCCATTGGGAAATGGGGTCATAAAAGGGTTTACTTGCAATTCAAATATCCAAGGCTTTCAAAGGGCTAGTCATCTAAAACAGAGGATCTCTTAAGATGATGGTATGAGATGAAACAATAAGGAAATGAATGGGAATGACAAGGAAAACATTCCATGGTGACCACTTCAGAGTAAGTCAAGGGACATGGCATACCTTATACCTCTATGATCAATACTCCTGATGGGGCTAACTCTGAAGACAACAATCCAGTAGTCCTCCTGACTACTTTCAGACAGTAGAAAACACTTAAGTCCAAACACAGAGTGAAGCCTAAGATCAGAGAAAGACTTTTAACCTTCTCTGCTTTTGACATTCAACTCAAAGGGATCTTAGAAAGTTAACTGTTGGAAAGGGAAATTAGGGGACAGGGCTAATAAATAAATCTCCCTATTTTCCTATTCTTTCAGCTGAAATAGACAAGAACATTTAAGAAACAAACTCTAAATTCATACATCAGTAAGCATGGGAAAACCAACTCTTTAACTGGTTAAATTATGTTGAATTTGTTCTAAGATACATGAAAAACAGAAAACATAAAGATAAGAATGTGCAGGAAGCATTAGGGTACTTACAGCAGTATATCCGAAGCCAAAATTATTGTTTCTTATCAGAGAAAACGAACATAATGTAACACAGAGGGAAAAAAATAACAGAGAAGAGACACATCACCAATGACTTAGATCAGGATTCGTTGAACATGCTTGTCATATTAGTAGAGAGAAACCAGTCACATACATTCTTGTCCAACAGCTTGATACAATCCATAAATCATCTCCCAGCCTATTTACAACAACTACTTAGGGAACTCTAACTAAATAAACAACTTACAATCAGTTAATTTCCAACAACCAACAACCCCTTACAATGTATTTTCGATGAGCTCTTATAGGTGAATGAGTGATAGTAATGGTAGATAGGACTTAAATGATCCATTAAGACAGTGGGGAAGAAGTATTGGGATGCCCACTCTGCTTAATGGTTTTACATTAACTGTGCGTACCCTTTAGATGAATTACGAGTCCTTGTCAGGTTGACAATAACTCCTAGGGTATGTTCTTTGAAATACTTTCTGGTTGTAGTACTCTGTTTAATCCTCTGTGACAATTAAGGTGGATAATATGGAATTTAGGTCTTCCATGCTGTGCAACCAATGTATTGACATTCTAGGAATTTTTTTCAGAGTAATAACTGTTATGGGGCTTGATGAAAAGTGGGGTATCCTGTGGGAGTTTTTCCTACCATAGGAAAAGAGTTTATCTGTTGATAGGTCTCCTTTTTTACTTTGATTACTAATAAGCTGCATTTTATTCTTTAGATTGAGTGTCAAATCTTCAATATTATGCATTAAAATTTAATCCTTTCTGATACTCTTTGTTGTTTCTTCTGCACTACTGACTGTATAGGTGGGTTTGGTGTCGGGGGGTTTGTTCATTCGGTCAGTGATCATGATACAAGGCCGAGACACGTAATTAATCCCCCCTCTATCCCCTTTGCATTGATTTCAGGCTGCAGGATCGTCACCCTGGACCTTCTTTGTCACCTATCTGTGACTGTGGGAAAACTGACAGCGATCACCATTAAACCTGAAAACATAAGATAAACCAATTAAATAAAACCTGCGTGCAGTGTATGACTGCGATAGAGGCTCATGATGGTGAAGGAGCAGTGCAGAGATGGTGAATGCAGTGACCAAAGGGTCGAAACCATGGCGGAGGGCGAAAACCAGGTTCAAATTGGTGGAATGGCATGAAAGGAGGGAAAATGGTTTAAGAAAACCACTGGTGGTTATCACACAGCAAAAAGGCGGTAAGTGGTTTGGGGTGGATGGAGTGCGATTCCATACAATGTTCGACACGTGGATTTTCAATACCACCCATTTCGCAAAATTTTAAAACGTTAAACCTCGGGCGTGAGGATTTTGTGATATGGAATAATGACCGTTGGATCTGGGGTGCCAGATCCGACAGTGCAGAGTGAGCGCAAAAAGCGGCAAGGTGTGTGGGCGGAACGAGCCTTGGGCTAGCTAGGTGACATAATCTTCTTTTTTGTGGAGCGAACGGCGGTGTAGCGGTCGAGTTAAGCGTGAGCCGTCAGATCTACTGGGTGGACGGCTGGGATCGCATCGGGGAAAAGGATAAAGGGAAGTTTGGGAGAAAAAGTTTGTGATTGCAAGGAGGCCTTATGCGCTTGGTAATAGCGCAGGTCACATGTGAAGAGGGGCTAGGGGGTTTAAGCCCATGGGGGCTAATACCTCCATAAAGTAAAAAGGCTGCTTAGGCCTTAAAAGAGGGGTTTTAGGGCTAAATGAAGGTTCCAATAGGGTGAGAAAGGGGGTTTTTTAAACCAGATATGAGAGAAGCACAAGGTTTAAAGGGGAATAATGGGCTTAGAAAGGTAAAACATAAGGGAGAACAAGGAAAATGGAGGGTCATTTAAGGATGAAATGGAGAAGATGGAGCCCCTTCACAGTAGAAAAGCAGGCTTTGGACACCTTTGATGGAAACAGCAGTGAAGATTTTCTGAAGGATAAAAGAGACATGAGACTTCAAGAATGATAGATTTTCACAGAAAAGATTCACTTGAAGGCTTGGTCACAAATTTAGCCACCTTTTTGCTTTGTCAAATTATTATAGGTGGCTAAAAATCCCAAAAGAAGGATCTCGTAAGAAGTTCTTATGTCAGGAAAGTGCCCTCCACATGACTCCTCATGACCATATTTCAATATTTCTGGTACATAGTCTTCACGAACACACCTTCATATGATAAAATCATGTCCTAGTTTGTATAATTCTCCATCTATCCAAGAATAAGTTTCAATGGTTTCGATACCCTTTTTATTTTCCCTGGATGATAGTTGTGGAGGTAATTTTCATGTAGCTAAGTAATTAGCAATATCTGCAAACTAAGGTGTTTTAGTAGATATTGCAAAAATATATTCATCGGGAAAATTATCTTTTACGGGAACATCATCATTATTATTCTACATTCTAGAAAGAAAATCAACAACTGTATTTTCTTTTCCTCATCTATCAAGAATAGTAATGTTTATTTATTGTAATAATAACAACCATCTTGTAATTCTACCATTATTAGTTGGTTTTCTCATTATATATCTAATAATATAATGTTTTGTATGAATGAAAGTTTCATAACCAATGATATAATGACGAAACATATTAATGGCATGCACAACAACTAGAAAATTCTTTTTTGTTATATTTAATTTAACCATGTTGGAGTAAAAAATTTTCTTGTGTAATAAATAACATAAGGATTTAAATATTTTTTTTTCCTAACACATCTCCTAAAGTTGTATCTGAAGCATCGGTAAAAATATGGAAAGGAAGAGATCAATTAGGTCCTCTTAAAATTGGTTCTTCAGTAATATTTTGCTTCAATGTCTCAAATGTTTTTTGGCAGTCAAAATTCCAAACACATTCACAATATTTTGTAAGAACTTTGAAAAGTGGAGAGGAAATTTTGTGAAATTTTCTATGAATTATCTATAATAACTAGTAAATCCAAGAAAAATTCTAACATCTCTCTAAAAAACATGAATTGAAATTTTAGAAATTAATTCTATTTTATATGTATCCAATTTAATCCCATCACTTGAAATATGGTGGCCTAGAACAATCCATTCATTCAACATCATAAAACATTTATCACGGCTTAATGTAAGGCTTTCTTATTTACACATAATAAGAACGTTTTCAAAATTTTCAAGAGCTTCCTCGAAATTATTTCCCTATATAGTAAATTCATCCATATAAACTTCCACACAATCATGAGTTAGATCATAAAAGATACCCAAAACTACTCTCTAAAATGTTTCAGGTGTGTTACATAATCCAAATGGAAGTACCCTAAAGGCATATGTTCACCATGAACATGTGAAAGTAGTTTTATCTGTATCTTCTCGTGCTAGTTGTATTTTGTTATATCAACTAAAACCATCAAGAAGTGAAGAATTATTCTTTCCTACCAATGTATCTGGTAATTAATCTATAAAAGGTAGTGGAAAATGATCTTTGACAGTAGCATTTTTTAATTTCATGTAATAAATACACACTCTTGATTTCCTATTTTTGTTTGGAGCAATGACCAAAGGTGATACCCATTGACTATATAATATCGAATAAATGAAATTCACATTAATTAACTTTTGTAATTCCTTCTTAACAATTTCTCTTAGATTAGGATTCATCCTTATCTAAGGTTTTATACTAGTTTGACATTTTCTGGATATAAATATGATGCATAGAAGTCTTAGGATCAACCCCTTTCATATTTGTGTACTCCCATGCATAAGCAGAGGAATATTTTTGTGGCATCTTTACCAATTTATTCTTTTGAAATTGTTCCAAGTTATTATTAATATTTACTGTTTTACTTGGAAATATTATTTCCAATCTTTTCCATAGAATGTAAAGCCATTTGGGGAGATGATAAATATTCAATATTGCATTTTTCCTGAAAATTTGATCTTTCTCATAGTATGAAGAAGAATCATTATTATTCATTAAATTTAACAATTTATACTCTTAATCTATTTTTGAAAGAGCAAACACTTGTTTAATATCATCAAAGTCTTCATTATCATCATCTATCCAAATTTCACTTTATACTTCAGTTTTTTTTTTGCAGGTGGATATAATGTGAATTTCTTTGTGGATTTTCCATCATAAACATACATATCACCAGATCTAAAACTTATAAATGCATCGATTGTAGCTTAGCAAGGTCTACCAAGGACCAATGGATAGCCTCCTAAATTATTCTTGCGATTTCAAATCATGAAATCAATAGGATATTCCCAAAAATATAGAGAAACATGCACATCTTCCAATATTCCATATGGTTTGATAATAGATCTATCTAGTAATTGTAACAATGTAGGAGTATATTGAAGATTAGGAAGCTTTAATTGCTCCATAATTTGTTTACTCATATTACTGATTGTTTCTCCTAAATCAATTGAAAGTGTTTGGAATCTCGATACCACTGATATGAAATTTTACAATAGGGATACCTAGGTCTACATATTTTTGAACAATCGATTTCCCCATCATAATATCGACAATTTTTCCTACCAATTGGATCATTTTGAAACCTTTTGTTTTTCTTCCTTGTTTCTTAATGCATAACTCCTTAATATTATTTTCAAATATTGGTATCTCCTTTATATCTTGAAGAAAAGGGATTTTTATGAAAATATTCTTAAGTTCATCTAGCATATCATAATCTGGTAAAATATTTTTTCTTTCTATTCCTTTATAAATTTTGAGCATTTTAGGAAAAGGTGGACCTTGGAAGGATATAAAAGGTTGTTATGCTAGAGGAACTATAGGAGCTTGTTTTATTTTCCCATCTTTGGATTGTATGGGAACATCTTCCTTTAGAGGAATCTTTTATTGATCAAGATCTTCATCTTTTTCATGAACTTCATTCTCTTTAGATTTTTGGATGGCAAGTGTTGGTGAATTATTTTGCAAAACCCTAACAGATATAATTTTAACATCATCTAGAACTAATGGGGTTATCATACAAGCTTGAAAATTTTGACCTTTAATATTATATACAACTTTTTGGTTTTTATTATTTGGATTTGGGAATGGTTGGGTAGGTAGTTGATTGGAATTTTTAGGGAATGGTATGGATGGTAATGAAAGTTGTTGATTTGGGTTTTTTAATTGAGGGGGTTGTTTTGGTTGAGGAGGACAATTTTGTGGTGGAAATAAGAATAAGGTTGTTGGAATTGAGGATATTGATGATTTCTGCCATCAGGGATTTTCCAACCTTATGCCGAGGATGGATTTTGAGGTTGTGGGGGCCAAGGTTTCCAAGGCATAGGTGCAGTCCAGTTATTCTGTGGTTGTGCATATGATTGAGTATTGAAACCTTGAGTCATTTGGTTGTTGATTTTTTCATGGCCTTTTAGGAAAAAAACATAGTGATTCAGCTTGGCTTATTCCAGCCTCATCTTGAAAAAAAAATTTAAGAACATGTGTTGAGGGGAATTCCTTTGTATAAATATTTTAATCACATACGCCAAAAATTTCTATACTATCAAGGGTACATTATTTAAAGACATTTTTTTACCTACATCCGGGACAGAAAATAGATAATGCAACATTCTCATCTTTTTTCTTGTTTTCTATCTTGAGAGTATCTAGTTTCTCACTAAGACTCCCAAGGAGATAAGTTTTGAAATTATCAAGAAAATTTCCTATTTCAACTCTACTTACTGTTACAGTTGCAACTTTACTAATTCTGGACATCACATGATCTCTTGGATTTTTACTAGTTCTAGCCTTGCCTCTTGAAATATGTTAACACAAATCACAGATTTCACCAAATTAAAGTTGAAAGACATATCATTTTCCCATTAAGTTGAGAAGTTCAATCAAATCATCTCCTATGGATTTCAACGAAATATCTTTTAATGTCTCATCATATAATTCCTACATCCTAGCCCATTCAACATTATAGGAAAATATTTTGACTAGGTCTTCAAGGCTTTCATATTATTTTTGCATCATCTTAAAGACTTCATCCTTAAGGTTATGGGGCATGCAATAATCCTTATAGTTTTCTAAGAACAGTCCTTCATTTATTCCCATGTTCTAATAGCATGTGTTCCTAGTCTCATGAACCATTTAAATGCTCCATCCTTAAGAGTTGCTATAAATAATTTCAATTTCTGAGTATCAAGTAAGTAGTCATAAGACCTAAATACAACTTCAAACTCAAAAATAAATTTTTATGCATCCTCTGTTCTTAAGCCATGTAAATTAGGGAGGATAGAAGATGAAATATTATTCATTATGGTTGTGGTATCTTCATCAAAGATAAGAAATCTCTAAGGATTTGGTTCTCCTCTTCCTCCCCTACCACCTCATCCTCCACTTCGTCCTCTATTTCGTCCTCTACCTCTTCCACCTCCACTCCTAATTTCACCATTTACATTGTGTACTTCTCCTTCCCTTCCCCTTCGATTGTAGATTATTCAGAGCTATTATAAGGTTCTATGATAACATTATCTAGCTCTTCTTATAGTTCCTTTAGTAATGGTATATTATAATAAACTCTTATGTCTTCGCTAGGTAACTCTAGTTCTTGTACTAAGATTTTTTCTCCTGTCGAAGAGAGAAATATTACTCCTTTTGTTGGGGATGCAGGTTCTTCAACTACATATTCAGTAGAAGAAATTGGTTAATCTCATGGGTGGATTTGAGACCTAAGCACCTTAGGGAGTCTATGTGTACATGTTAAGGATGGAATGCAAGTGTGAGTGGATGGTGTGGCACTATGAGGTCTAGTGGGAGTGACTGGTGATGCTGTAAATGAACTTCTTCCTCTACTTACAAATATACCCCTAGAATCCTTTTCTCTATGCATAATTAATTTGATCATGTCTTAATTGTGCATCTACAAAATTTCATTCATCTAAAATGATGTGAAAACCAAGAATGGATTCCTATATACACTTCCCTGACAACGATGCCAAAATGTAGGGTAATTCAATTGATATTAAATTACTTCATTAATTTTCAACCAAGGTTCATGTACTTATGAATTTTATGTGCACCATATATGCTAGGAATTCTATTTTTGGATGAAACTGATATAAGTATGGATAAATTTTAGACAATATTAAACAGTTACCATGCACATGTTCTTCTCATTAAAGCTACTTCAAAGAAAAATGTTGAATTGAATTAAAAATTAATCTATGACTTGAAATCACAATTTATTCTAATTGAAAAATTGAAGGTCTATTTATAATTTGCATAAAAAAATCCTAATTCTATTTGCAAGAAATAAATATTAATACTAATTGTAGAAAAGAAATATTAACACTAATTGCAGAAAATAAATCTTAACACTAATTGCAGAAAAGAAATACTAATATATATGAAAAAAGGAAATAACTTGCAAAAGGGAAATGAATCAAATTAAATTGTATCTTAAAGTGATTACTAATGTGAACTAATAAGCTCTGAAAACCATATATTCATTACCATGAAATTTAACTGAGTTATAAAATTGAATTAATGAACGAAATACATTATGGAAATACATATTTTTGGTGTTTTTTTATGAGTGCTCTACTAACAAATGTACAAGAGTTAGACTAGAAAAAAAACGAAATTATTAAATGAAACTATCTATGATGATAGAAAGAAAGAAAACTACAAGGGATTGCAATTCAAATGAAAACCATCTACTCTTACAACTCTCTAGGGGGTCGTCTCGTGGGTGTAAGTTTGTCACTGATTCAATCTACTCGGTTAACAATAGACTGATTAAAAACAACATAGTATTATATTAATTGCATAGGTCTCTTGAACAAATCTTGCAAATAATTAGCAAAAAAAACTACTATCTATTTCGTTTCACCTCAAGGATTTTATAAATTTATTTATCAAACTAATCTAAGAGTCCTATACTGAGAGGAAATTTAACTAATCTTCCATCTAAGAAGAAATATTAAATTGAAAGTCTATTTCCTCATTATTTTCTATTGGAAGAGAAAATCATGAGGGATTATTATTGAACACATCATCTCCTGATCGAACAAATCATTTCCATGCTTGCTTGATCTCACCACAATCTCCTGCCGAAATTTGGTTGACTGTTGGAACGCCATAGCCAAAGTTGAATTTTGGTTTGACTTCTAGATATTTTGACCTTTGTATATTTCTAGATCATGAATATAGGTGGAAATCCATGTGTGGAACAATTTTCATCTACTAGTAACTTTCATTTATTCTCTAGTGCATTGAAACCTGTCTAATCATAGAGATAGTTGCGGAATCTGACATTAGCTCCGAAATGAGAAAGATTTTGTAGTTGTAGAAATGATTTAATCATATTTCACAAAGAAATAATAGATTATAAAACATGGATGATCAATACCTTTTAGATTATTAAGTATGTTTATGATTACCTTTTTTAGATTGAAACTACGAGGAAAAATGGTAGTAAAAAAGAAAACAATTTCGGACTTCAACACTAACTCTATTCACAAACCTGCATACAAATCCTTGTAAAACATGGAAGTGAACTTGGCATCTCTATTTGATATGATCTTCTTGGGAACATCATGTAACCACACTATCTCCTGGATGAAGCTCTGACCTACCTCACTAGCTGGATTAGTAGTATTAACTACAATTAAGTGAGCTACCTTACTTAACCTGTCAACCAAAACCATGATGAAATCATGCTTCTTCAATTCCCTCAACAAACATGTAATTAATTCAATGGAAATGACCTCCCATTTCTATTCTAAAACCAGAATTTTCTACATTAAACTAGTCAGATACTTACACTCTGCTTTTACCTACTTATAGTTCATACATATAGCAACAAACTTAGCCACTTCTTTTATGGAACTCCAAATTAGACACAAATTAAGGCCCATCTAATGTTTCTTAGGAACATGAAGGCTACGTTAAATGTCTCCTTCTACACTTAATAATGTATTTTTAGCTTTAATATATTCTTAGGAACATTTAGAGATAACTGTGTATTATGTGCCCAATATTATTTATTTTTATAGAATATTTAGTAAATTATTAATGAGATAATATAGGGACTTGTTCCCTAATACAGGATGGAAAAATATTGAATAGTAAATGAACAAGATATCATGAAATTATTGACAAATTTTGGAGAAATGTAGGAATATGTTCTCTGTCATTTAATTAAGATTCCTAGTGTTGGGAACTAGAGCCAATTTTGGAGGGATTTTGGAGGGGAACGATGTCTTATTTCAAGGAGGATACTTCCCCATATATTTTTATGAGTTCCAATTGTTGGCCTTCCAATTTGTCTTATTTTTATTCATTTCTCTCATGCTGTCGCGTAGCTTAATGATTATTTTTGAAGAATATTTGTTACTTATTCGTTTTAACAAGATTAAAATATCATTAGTGAAATTTTAATAAAGGCTTGTCTATTATAGGGATAAAATTGGTTCGAACATGCATTTACCTGCCTGTACCATTCATTTACGTACATGCACCATTGCATTTACCTGCCTGCACCAAAAAAATGTCGTAAGAATAGATAGAGCAGGTTTAGAACTTTCTAAAGTTGAAGTGTCATTCGAGCAGTTGACAGTTGATGTAAATTTTTATATTAGAAATAAATTTCTTCCAACTCTATTCAACTTTATAGTCAATAATTTTGAGAGTATCCTCGGCTTCATTTTACCTTACTAGTGCATACCAATATCATATGCTTGACTTCATTTTCTTTTTCAACCTTTGCTGAAGGCATCTCAATACAAATGTGTTGTATGTAAATCTGTTGAGAAAGCATTGAAACACAATGGTAGAATCCATGCATTCGAGCTGAGGGACACCTCTATATCTGGTTGTCTATGTGTTGGGTGTGGAAGGAATCATGGACTAGATGCATAAATTTAAATAACAGCTCAGAAGCACATCACAAAGTGTGGAAGAGTATGTGGGTTAGATGGGAATTACGCAACCTACGATACTGAGGTTTGAACGTTGTAATGAGTTTCAACCTGAGCATGGCTACACCCTATAACTTAATAGGTCAACGCAATTGCATTGGCTGATAGAGAATTAAATCTTCTTCCTTCTATTGACATATTCATAAACATGAATTACAAGTGCAACCATAAAATATCATGATTGCAATGGGTCCTGCAGTGGAGAAAAGCAACAACAACATTTCCAATTCCCTAGAAACTCGACGTGTAGCATCACATGCCAACCTGTGAGCATCTCACACAAACATAAAATTGAGTAGTCAAAACATAATTTCCAGCAACAACCATCCAGGAAAATAGGAATGATTCACTAGAATCATTCCCTCTTTCGACATTCGGTTGCAAACTAATTGTATTTCCAGCAAATTTTTAATCTCCCCTCCTATCTTCTAATTAGCTATTAAAATCCCAATATGTAATTCGATGTCTATATAAATCGACTAGAGAAAGTAGTAAAAAAAATTAATCAATTAAAGAGATAGGAATTAGGAAATCAATCAAGCCATAGGTAGTGTGCACGATGGGAGGAAGGTGTAGAAGGGAGAAGGAGTTGGTCCTGATGTAGCGCCACACATTTGCAATCTATATATCACTCCTCTTATCTTGATGGAGCTGTGTTTGCATCATGATGTAAAGATTTTTTTTGGGGAATTAATTGAAGCAATTTTTATTCATGTTCAATTTATTTATTTATTGCATCTCATGATCGTGATTAATGTGTGAATTCGGTTACACATAGAGGGTGCGATTTAGCTGGATTGGCCACCAGCCCAGCTCGACACCGCTCTTCATTTCTTAATTTAATTAGCATTTAAATTATCATTTACTGTGTGAAGTTTCTGTCATCATTTATAGTCTCTTCCCTTCTCCAAATTGGTGTTGTTTAATTTACTGCAACATTTTCCTTTCAATTACGGAATTAATTGATTTGCTACAACGTTTTCCTTTCAACTGCAAGATTAGTTTAATTTGTTTTACTAAGGAATTTCCCTTTACTTTGGAATACTTCTTCATATTAAATTACGTCCCTCCAGATTGTTTGAATTTACAAGATCGATGTTTCCTTTATGAGCTCTAACGTTAACTTGAATTGATCCAAACCCACTTAATTAATATTTGAGAACCTGAGATCGAATTGAGTATTTATGGTTTGAAATCCAACATTCATATAAAGGGAAACTACACTATGATTGAAAACAATAATATTTATTTTCCTTCACACTTCTGGACAGTTCCAAACGATCTATTTTCAGGGGCAAGGAAGGCAAGGGATTTATATTAATTCAATTTATTCATAAGTTATTTGCACATTAGATTTACTTGTTATGATGCTCATGCTTTCAAGTTAATTTCACATAGGATTAGTGAAAGCAGAATTAGTGCAAGCAGAGTTAGTATTTGAATTTCTTTTGAATTTATTCTAGCATTTAGAGTCTTTCAATATGGTGTCAACACTACGTGTTTGATATGGCGTTGACACCATGTTGGTTTCCAATTATGATTTCCTTTCCGTTTTCTTGTAATTAGAATTTCCTTTCACATTGTTAATTTCCTTTTACTTCTCGCATGATTTTAATTGTTTGGATTGATGTTTTCTCGAATTCTCTTTTAATGCAGGATTTCATTTATTTAATGTGCAAGATAGACTAGAGACTTGTTTTGCAAGTTTTCAAGGGTTTTCTATGGCATTTCTAGTGATGCTTCTCGAAGTTCAAGAACTATCTAGATTGAAAAATTAAATGTTGGTACATGTTATCACCATAAAAAAAATTTCTAAACTTGGATAGTTTACATCATTCCTAGTCATGGTATTAGATATGTGTTGGGTCATTTCATGCTTTAAAGGGTAGGTGATAGTGTAAGAGTCTCAAAAGTCTCATTTTCATAACCAAATAAAGTTTAAACAACCTTTTTCCATGTCTTAAAGGTCTCACATCCTCTTTAGAAATCATATCTTAAATCATTTGAAAAAAAAATTGAATTAGCCATGAAACCACATTTTCGTAGTGCAGACAGTGTAAAAAGTCTGTTTTGCGCTACGAAAACGCTACTATTTTCGTAGCGCAAACCCCTGAAAATGAACTAAGCATTCTACGAAAGAGTGGATTCGTAGGCAGTGTTGTCAAATCATCAATTCAATCAAATTCTATTAATTTTTCATTATTAGGTGTCAGCTAGGAGTCATTTCTAAGACATGCAACCATTCAAATCCATCATTTCGAATGTAGGGGCCATCATGATAGGTAATTTCAAATTCGAAAGGATTGGTGGGTTTCTTATTGCAATTTTCATGCAAACACTCAAACAGATCATTTTCAAATGCTAAGCTTCTGGTAATCTCTTACCAAAGCTTCTCTCATCTTTTTTTCAAGCGAGGATGATCACCAATAACAAGCAAGGCTAACTATCATAAGCAAGTGAGGCTGATAAACAAAAATTCAAGCGAGGTTTATTTGTTACAAGAATTCAAAGGTAAAGATGATAGAAGAAAGGAAAAATCACAAGTCTGTTCATTATTTAAGAATAGAGCCTGAAAGCACAAAGGCCCTAGCCAAAGATAAATCAGTGGTGGAGGCTTTCAAGAAAACAAGGTGTTGGAGATTTTGTAAAAAATTGCAGGGAGGACACAGTCAAGTGTCAAGGGAATTTGCTTTACATTTCACTGGCTCAAACACAAAAATTGGAATTTTAAACTTGGCAGTAACCCCTGAGATCATAGCTTTAGTGACAGAGATTCCTAGGGCGCAAGATAGATGGTTCAAAAACTTCAAATTTGATATGGAACCATGTAAAGTGTTCCTGAAGCCAGAGTTTGCAGAAACAGACTTAACCAAAGAAACTCCAAGGAGCTACATCGAAGATATCTATGCCAACTTGCTCTTCAACATTAAAAGGTATTTTACCTATGAGGGAAGATATCATAAAGTATATTCATATAATTTTTAATTCCTGTTGCATTTTACTGGCATGATTTCTTTAGATTTTCCTTTCTTCCTATATCGAAGTATAGCTAAGATGGTAGATAAAGTGAAAATGAAAACTCAAGGATGTGAAACTTCCCTTTTTCATCATGGTCTAGTTAAACCGATAGTTTTACATGAACTTCAAAGGATCAGTAGAGAATGGTATTCATTTTTGTTTTTATGTGGTTTTGGAGTGGAAAACCAAGATATAGGCATTAGCCCTAAGGCTAAAGAAACCCCACCAACAGAAACCAGTAAGCCTGTAATGACCAGGTCAAAAATATTTTTCAAGCTAAAACCTAGAATAAAGTGAAAGAGAAAGTGAGTAAAGCATCAGTGGTTATTCTTGAGACTCCTCAACCTACAAAAGAAAACATAGCTGAAATTAAAGAAATAACACAAGAACAGTCAACTAAAAAACTAGTTCAAAGGAGATTGACTAGAAGTTAAATTTCAAAGGAGAAGGGTAAATCAGTGATCTCAGGAGAAATTCCAGGCTTAAAGGGTAACTTAAATGATATTTTATAAGCCATTGATATTGAAGAATCCCTTTTGCTACAGGCATATTTCATAAAATTTGATGAAGGAAAACCTAAGAAGATGAAATCTTCTAAGAAACTGGAATTCGAGGATGAGGTTGCAGCATTTGTATTCAAGCCGAGAAAGCCTTTAACCAGGAAATCTAAAAAGATGCAAGAGTTCACTATTGAGTTAGGATAAATACATGAAGCTTCCACTATTCAGGAAGAGTTCATAGACCTTTCATCGCCAATACATGAAAGTGACAAAAATAGAGTATTTTCCACTCAGACAGAAAAAACCAGTTATGAAGAAATGGAACAAAGGTTGAAATCAACTAATTATGAAATTTCTAGACTAAGGAAGAGAGCAAGAACGCATGCTGCTGAAAAGACATATTTCAAGAGGATAAAGGCTCTATGGGAACTTGAAAAGGTTTCCAAACCAGAAACAATAAGCAGTGAAGCTCAGTACATTACTTGGACTGTTCTTGCAATTAAAGAGGCTACATATGTGAGAATGATGAATGTTTAGTTAAGGGCTACCAACAGGAAACTGAGGAGGCAGTTTGAAGACCTAGAAATACAGTTGCAGTAACAATGAAACAAGGCAAAAAATGATAAATCCTTGAAACATTTTTATCAGGAAGAAAAAGATCATTTTTGAAGGAGAACATCTTTTAAAGCTATTTGATGTTGATATCAATCCTTGAAAAATCTTAAATATCCTCAAAACTATAAATTTTTGGAAAAAATTTGTTAAAGGGAGCATATGCAGCAGTTTCGTAGCGCACTACAAAACTACTGAAGGTGTATTTTGGCATTTTATGCATGTATTTGGGAGGTAACGACTACTGGTTTTCAAATTTTGGTATTGCTGGTGGAAAGATCAAGATCACATATGAAGACTCAGATTGAAAAGCAGAAGAAATAATGGTCAAAAGAAGTGTTTTACAGTGATATATAAACTGCGCTACGAAAACAGGCTATTTTCGTAGCGTAGTCATGTCTCATCTCTTTTTCATTTTTTTCACGGATTTCTTTTTGCACAAGTGGAAGGTTGAAGTGTTAATGGAATGTTAGAACATGTCACATATACAAAACAATCATCAATGCCAGCAAAGCTATTCGAATATAAGCATGGAGGTTAAAGGCTAAAAATCAGGAAACTCAGTCTCCTGGTTTTTAGGATAGTTAGGTCATGAATCAGCAGGGTTGACCACAAGGATGGAAGCATCATAAAGGTCGAAGACATGGATTAGCAGCTATATAATAAAGTATTTAAGTTTTAGATAAGGTTTTTTGAGACATGTTTAGGAGTTTCACTCCTATTTGTATTAGAAACCCTAGAAGATAGTTAGCTGTCAATTTGTAACTAAGAGTTTGTTTTATGATTAGATAGGTGTCAATTTTAGAAATTCGAATTCTCCTAATGATGGATCATGCAATCCAAGAAATTTAAAGACTCTATATGAAGCTGAGGTAAAATTCCTCAAGGTTGGAATTTTCATCAGCAAAGCAGCTGTGTTATTGTATGTTATTGTGATCTTTCAACTTAACACAGAGATTTGTTTGACTACTCAAGATTCACAAGGAGTTTAAGTGTATCATATTTCTATGGCCCTTTTCAATTACCTACTTGTAGTAGTATTTGTATGTGTTACTTATAATTCATTTGAAAATGCTCTAACTTCCTTCATATGCAAATAGACTATGTTTTATCACTGTGTTAATATTTTTCTCATAAACCTAGACTCCAAGTGCCTTTACTCCAATGTTTGACAGATTATGATGTTTTGTTGAAGACTCTCTTGACTCCATGGCCCAATGAGTGTTTGATAATCTGTAGTTCAACGAGTTATACATTTTTATCCTTTTTATTCCTAGATTTAGCCATCTAATCATTAATCAAAAATCTTAAACCTATTGAGAGAGCCCTCTCAAGTTGAGGAGCCTAAGCCTCAGCTAAATATTGGTTTGAAAGAGTTACTCAGATTCTACTTGATGAGCATCCTAGCAGGGTCAGATTTTGTGATAACAGTACATTTATAGAACCTATATTTCACCCAATATTTTGGCATCGTTGTTGGGGAGGCACTCATGGGATTGACCTTGCTGATCTGCCGCATTTGGTTTTTTTCCTTCACCTAGCTTCTCTTGCAAATTTATGTTCTTTGAATTTATTTCTTTCCTACACTATTTCTTTAAGGTTTCTCATTTCATTTAATGTTGTAAGAAGATTGGTTTAAGGTTTCTCATTTTATTTAATGTTGTGAGAACCCCCCACCCTACCCCACATACACACTATTCATGTGCTAACAAATGTACTAGTGGGCTTGTTAAAAACAGGAAAATGGTATTTTGAGAAATCATTCAATGAGGAATTTTTACGCTGCTACAGAGACATACAACTCATCCAATGAGGAATTAACCAGTGCAAAATTTAAATTTTTTCTTGAACATAAAAATGATATTATTAAATATTTGGTTTCAAAATTGGATGATTTTGAGGAAGAATATGAAAAGGATGAAGACGCAGTGCTTATCTTTTGCACCAACTGTATGAAGAAACACTACCTTGGAAGGTTTTTTCTCAGTAGCCTAAAAATTTGTAAAATTTGTGAGGAGACTCATTCAACTGAACATTGCCCGTTACTACCAGGTTTACTAAAAGTATTAAGGAAATCAATTAAGGAATCAAATCAATTTCCAGGTATAAATCAAAACTTATCATCATTTTATACTAGGAATAATTCTTATTTTACTGAATAGGTTCCTCGGCATATTTATAATCCTGGAATTTCATGGAAAACTTTTAATCCTCCTCCAATTGAATATCCTACTTCATGGCTAGAGTGGCCCTCTCCTTGGCCCTCGTCCTTGAACCAACTATCTCCATGGCCTCAAGAATCAATTGGATCCTTATCTCTAGGGAAATCTCCCATGAAAATTCAATCATATGAGCACCAATGACAACTACAATTTATTTCCAATACATTATTAAGTTACCCTCCCCCATGGTCCCAACCCCATGTGCAACCTTACCCTATTCCTTATCCTAACCATAGCTTTCATTCAAACCCTAACCCTAGTCCAAACCCTAGTCCATTCCCTAACCCTAATCGAAAAACTAACCCTAGTTCATACCATAATACATACCCTAGACCTGTAGGTTTTAACCTTGTACATAAATTATCTACAAATGAATCTTAAAAACATAAAATAAACAATAACGAGAGCATAAAACATAAAACAGTTATACACAGAGATTTTCCCCTGGATCCCAAATCAAGACGACCAACTTGTTTTTTTATTATATTCCTTTTAGTGTTACAACACATATATATACATGTCGAAGCATACATAAACCCCAATCCATTAACCCTGGACTAGAACATAACTGTAGTTCCCTTGGCCGAATCTACAAAATACCAGGGGCCAAAAACCATCATGCCCTAAAACCATGTGAAAGCCCATGCACAAAACCATGGGTAGGTCTGCCCATCAGAAAATAAGGACCAATTTTTTTTTTTTTCTCGGGGCGCTGCCCCGAACCCCGACAGGGGGGGTTGTCGCCCCCCCTGCTGCGCTCGACACAATGTACAGGTACAACTATCACGTAACTAGTCATGGAAATAATATAACACATACTGAACATTCTCCCACTTGTTGTTTTCTTTCCGCAAGGGGCCATAGGAGAGCTGAGTCATTAGCCCATCATTACAACACCAATTGTTTCTCTACACCAAGAGAACTTCAGAGTGCTCACAGACTTCGTCAATGCATCTACAACATTATTCAAGGTGTCCACCTTTACCAGTAATACCCTTTTAGCCTCAACCATATATCTCACAAAGTGATATTGAACATCAATTTGTTTTGTCTTTGAATGATAAGGAGGGTTCTTAGCCAAGAAAATTGCACTCTGGCTATCACAGTCTATCCTTATAGCTTGCTGCACCAACCCCATAATTGAACAAAATATCTACAACCAAAATAATTCCTTGCTTGCATGAGTGACTGCCATGCATTCTGCCTCTATAGTTGAAAGGGCCACTACAGACTGTATTTTACTCACCCAACTAACTGTACCTCCAAATAAGCCAAACACATACCCACTTGTAGATCTTCCTTGGTCCAGATCTCCATCCCAGTCTGCATCAACAAAACCATGAACGTCCAACACTCTTTCCAATCCCGGTCTTCCCTGGTAGCACAAGCCATAATCACTAGTGCCACGCAAATATCTGAAAACCCACTTCACTGCTGTCCAATGCTCCTTCCCTGGGTTTGACATAAACCTGCTCAATACTCCCACTTCATGTGCAATGTCTAGTCTAGTACAAACCATTGCATACATCAGGCTACCCACTGCACTTGCATAAGGAACATAGGACATATCCTCCTCTTCTTCTTATGTCTTGGGACACTGTTCAACAAACAGCTTTACACCTATAGGAATCAGAACATTCACCGGTTTACTATCTTGCATATTGGACCTCTGCAAGATAGTCTCGACATACTTCCTCTGGTTTAACCAAAGCTTCCTCTTTGTCCAATCTCTCTTAATTTCCATGCCCAAAATATAGTTTACAGCACCAAGATCCCTCATGTCGAATTTGGAGAACAGTTGGGTCTTCAAATATTGGATAATTCCTTTGTCATTTCCAATAAACAACATATCATCCACATACAAGACCAAATAAATAACACGGTCACCAATTAATTTAAAAAAAAACATGGTGATCCTCCTTGCTTTTGGTGAAGCCAAGTCCCCGTATATAGGTATCAAGTTTCTGGTACCACATACTTGGTGACTGTTTTAACCCATACAGAGACTTCTTTAACCTGCATACCAGTTCTTTCTTCCCCTTCACCATAAAGCCTTCAGGTTGTTTCATGTAGATCTCCTCTTCCAGATCCCCGTGAAGAAAAAATGTCTTCACATCCATCTATTCTGCCTCAAAATAAAATGCAGCAGCAACAGATAAAAGTAATCTAATAGAAGTAACTTTGGCAACAAGAGAAAAAATATCACCAAAATCAATTCGCGGCACCTGGGAATAACCTTTTGCTAACAACCGAGCTTTGTATTTCTCCACCTTGCCTTCTACATTCATCTTCTTCTTAAACACTCATTTTCTCCCGATGGGCTTCCTTCCATCCGGCAACTCCACTAGATCCCATGCCTCATTTTTATGCAAGGATTTCATTTCATCAACCATGGCCTCCTTCCATAGTTTTCCATCCTCTGAATCTACTACCTTCCTGACAGTTCTGGGATCATCATCAGTTATAGTTAAAGAAAAATTTTAATAGAAAGCATATGAACTATACCTTTCTGGTTTTCTTCTTTCCCAAACTGATCTTCTCACAATAGGATTTTTTGGCTCTTCCTCTGTAATGTTCCCTTTTCAGAAACATTATCAATCGACAAAGCAAATCTATTGCAGAGATAGACTGTAGGGGAATTTACTGGATATGTCACCTTTAAACAAAGGATGAGCTCTAGAGGCTACCTGGCCCACTAGCAGACTCTATCTATAGAGCGTTGTCAAGAGATAATATCCCCAAGAGGGAAGAACAACAAGATTGGGAATCTCTTAAGATAACCCCAACATTGCAGCTACAGTAATAAAAAATACATCTAATGGAAATGGCAGTGATACATGTACACATGAAATGCCAGAGAATCCAATGGCCATCATATTAGAACATAGCAGCATAAAATATACAACTCCTTGAGGAAATGATCACTCAAGCAAGGCACAATAATCCTCAAGAAAACTGTACATGCAAATATGAGAAACATTGTTGTATATAGGAAGCCCTAGGCCATGACTGCATAGTTTATAGAGGCACTGCTACATAAAATATAATGATACAAGGATATAGCAATATGAAGCTCAAATGAAGTGGGGGAGCATGATCTCAACCCCTGAAAATACAATACATCAATCCTTTAAGAGGATTGGCTAAAATCTATACAAAAATGGGAAATATACAAAATGCCAGAGTTGCAGAAGTATCTGCAACTCAAAACTGGAAATACACGAAGAAGGCTGAAATGGCTGCAACAATTGATGAACCCTCCTCCAATGGAAATCTGAAGTGAAAGGCTAATCCTTTCACCCAAGACTTCCCCTCCAAGTGACTGTCAATCCCTCACAGCAAATAGCCACCAAGAAGAACGTTGTCTAAGATAGGGGCTGTGCTACCAGTGATGGAATGTGGTTGGCCTGATGAAAAATATTGTGGGATATGCTAAAGAACCCCCTTTTCTGATCTCCCAAGGGATTGAACCTCCCTCCACTGGAAAACTAGCTCCGGATGGTGAATGGAAACCTCCCCAGCAACACCCAGCAACACTGCACAATATCTGCTACAGAAACTACGCTGATGTAGATCGCTGAAGCTATGGCCTGAATGCCAGAATATGGGGGATGGAGTGAAATCCTTCATGAGCTCCTCAAGAAGGAGAGGAAATCCTAAACAAGACTCCCTCATGCCCGGAGGCACTGCAACTCTGCTGAACAGCAAGAGGTAGCAACAAGTCTTCAAGACTCAATGTAAAATGATCAAAGATAATATCAATGGCTGCCTTGCTCCTCTTTTAAACAAGTGAGATTCCCTCCATGGACCCTACTTTGAATTAGGGTTTCCCTTCCTCTAGAATCTTCCCTCCTACGTTGTCCCACTTAGTGCTTTCCAACTCATGCCAACGCAGTTTGACTTGGCCAACCTTGGTCTAGCCTTTACGAAAAAACCTCCTTTCACACATGGAAGTATGAAATCCAGCTCCAACCATGATCCTCTTTCATACTTAGAGGATTTTTATTCTCTAATCATGCAAATAATGGGTCCCCTACCCATTTTATTCATCTCCTATATAAAATTAACAAAAATTAATGTTCCATACAAATTTGGAACATTACAGTCCTCCCCTCTCAAAATATTGCTTGCCCTCAAGAAATTGCAAGGATAGACTGAGTTTCTTTCTTCCCTTCCTCCTATAGCATCCTTATGTTATGATGTCCTCAAGAAAATGATGCCATATCAGCAATCAAGTCTTCAAACTGTCCCTCCAACATATGTAATCTAGCCTTTGGGTGAACATTCCCAAATAGCTATCATGTAGAAAAAAATACCCATGAAGGAACAAAAAACTATCTAAGGGCCTCCTTGAGGCATGAGATATGATATATAATGGGACTTATCATCCCCATATGAATCTCTCATACCCAAGCCATCAATCATAAAAATAAGTTTCCTCCCAACAAGGCAACTCATCGAAAATCTCCCTCCACCTTGAGCTCTGGAAATGAAGGTGGGATGAAAATCTGATCATGGCAAGCACTATAACTTTCCCCATGTTGTCCTCTTCCCCACTTATGACAAGTGTGGAGTGTATGCTGATCCTGGGTTGCAAAAGTATTTCCCTCAAGTGGCAAAATGAAGAGCAATCCTTCAATGATTTCTCCTCCATTGATGAAGAATGAGCTACTCCAAGACATTTCACCCATGATGAATAGGACATGGTCATCATAGGATACCCCATGACATGTTTGCTGTAGGTGATACCATGTGCAGCAAGTTACAAACAATGTCTCATAGGGTTACAACACAATCTGACCCACTGTAGGTGCAGAAAAATAGCATGGCAAGTACTGTACAAAAATATCACCCCTACTACTGAACAATAAATAGATGAGTGAACCAAAAATACAAAATCAAATACATGCCCAAATATAAACAATGGATGGATGTCATCATCATACTCATGGCCTTCCTCAAGAGAAAGAAAATAGATGGCTGTGGTGGCCATGTCTCCTCTCATGTTCCCATTAGAACATGTAATGCAAAAAATATGGGAGTCCTCCCTCATCAAGGACACATTCATCCCATGTGTCTCTCCTCTAATCATGTCCTTCACTAAGATAACAGAAATATCAGCCAAGGAGACCATACTCAGCAATAAAATGAGGTAATTACTGAAGGTTTCATGTTGTGCAAAGATGTACCAATAGTCTCCCAAGTGGTCACAGCGTAGTTTCCCAAACTGCTGCTTTGAGAAATGATATGGCAAGTTGTTTTTCAGCTCATGAATAATAATGTATGTTCTTTCATCTGATAATGCATGGTGAGTGGCTGAATATAAATGCTGAACATACATGGAAGTTAACACTTGCCCAAGGCCATATAAAATATGGTTGTCTCCATCACATGGTATGGCCCAAATTTTCTCATGGAGCAACATGAAAAATCTACCCCTTTGAGAAGCCCTGCATTGCATCATAATGATAAGAGTATGTAAATAAGAAAAGGTAAATACAGGACTCTTACCATAGGCTAGAAGTGAGATTATAGATGGATCTATGCATGTGATCCTCCTCCCAAATGACAACGTTGTGAGCTCATGCAAAAAGGCTTCTGCCCATGCCAATATTTGTTCCTTGACATGCTCCTTGCCAAGAACAACTCTGGTGATGCTGCTACAAATATGAAGTTTTTCCCAAGAGGTAAATTCCTCCCAATCAATCCCATCTAAGGAGTGATGCCCTTGCACTATGAGAGTGCCCTCCTTTACTCCTGCAACACCATCAATCATATGAGATAAAATATGCTTGTGCTCTCTCCCATCAATCCCAAGCAACTCAAGTGCTTTCTGCCTCCTCATGCCTACATCATGTACCTCAAATGATGAAGGTATCATGACTGATATATATATCATATAAGTTCCAAATATCCCTTATCCTTGCTGCTCAATGATGTAAACATCTTTCCATCTCTTCTCCATTCTTTTGGTACTCCTCCCATGAGGGTCACCATCCTCCCAAACCAATTCTTGATCCTTGCATTTCATGAGAGTTTGAAATGAAGCTCCTTGGAGACCTATTAGGAAAGGCCTCTCACCCATGAATATGTTGGATCTATGAGGATCCAAATGTGATGGAGGTGATTTCTCCTCTCTTTCCATGTTCAACAGCACTGCTAATTACTCCAATGGTGTAGTAGCTGTCTCCTCCTCCGGTTTACAATTTGTTTCCTGATTTTCCATGGAGGTGTCATGGTTCACTTCATCCTCCAAAAGTTCACACTCCCACCTTAAAGGCTGAATGCAACTCATCAAATATGTATTAGGATGAGTGTTCATCTCCTCCTTCAACCCTTTGCACAGTGCAATGCAATCATGAGGCCCTAAAGTGGCCATGTGATTTGATCCTTGGACCTCTTCATATGTGTTAGGGATCTCTAATTAGCAAGATTGGCAAATTCCAATCACAGAAACAATATTATTTCAACCACTTTGGGATTCCAAGATCTAGCCCTCCTGAATTCAGAGAGGGATCTCTCCAATAACTGCAAAGATGGATTTGCCTTTGAATTTTTGGGTAAAGATATTAGGCTAGTTATGAAGGCCAAGGGTTTTGTTTGTTTTTTGGATGGTCGAGCATGATTACTGTTTGAGGTGGAGAGTTCTAAATGTAAATAGTTTCAAAGGTGTGAAGTTGCAAGAAAATAGAACAAGCTTTGGCCAGGAAGGTAGATAACTGCAGGTTTTAGTTGATTGGGCTATGGAGTCATAATAGGGTTTAATTGGAACGGCAAGAGGCAAGAGTGGTCCATGGGGCAAGTCATCTATGTCTAAGGATCTCTTTTAAGGTTTGATTTATGGAATGAAGTGATACAACAAGAAGGGGAAATAAACAGATGAAGAAACAAAGAGCAGCTTAAGATCTAGTAAGTACTTTTAAACTAGCCAGCTTTTGACACACACTTAAGAAAAACATAAAAGTAAACTAGGATCTGGTAAGTACTTTTAAACTAGCCAGCCTTTGATACACTTTCAATAGAAAACATATAAAAACAAAGGGAAAATTGAAGGCAACTGTTAGAGTACAAACTTGCGGGCTGGGCTCACCACAAATCCTCTCCTAGATTTTCTTTACTTGGTCACTTTCAAGACAAACACAAAGATAACACAGAATGGCCTAAGATCTGGTAAGTACTTCTAAACTAGCCAACTTTTAACACATTCCAAGGGAAAATTTCAGACAGTCTTTGGGATAAAACCAGGACCGGGGCTCACCATATCTTCCTCAGTTCATCTTCACTTAACATATACTGAAAATAACATTTAAGAATAACATTTATCTAAGACAATAAGACGAGGGAAAGCCAGCATTCCTATGCCTAAACTGAATTAAATCATTCCTAAATAACACAGATTAGAAGAAAGCATTTAGATAAATATTTTCAGTCAGATAAGGGTACTGATATACAGTAGGTCCTAACTCCATGCATGCTGTTCTTTATAAGAGAAGATGAAACACAGTGAAAACAAAAACAAAATAACAAGTTACAATGAGAAAAACATCACCGTCAACATAGACCAGGATCCCATAAATCAGCTTCTATTGATGCTCCAAACCAATTATAGCTTTAAGTCCAATGCTTTAGTTTAGCAATCATCTACTCATCTCGGCCTAACTTATCTATCACAAGTAGAGCTCTAAGAGCCAGTGAACACTATTTACAGATAAAAGTCTCAAACTCAATTACATTACAATGATCAACAACTACATCAACCAACCCCTCCCTCATCTTCTGCAGTAGTATATATAGAAGAATGAGGAGGTGAGATCTGATAAAATATCTCTAAAGATAATTAATACAAACTTAATGGTTCCTCGGCCTTTAGGGGCTCGATGAAGAAACTTGCATAGGTGCCTTCTGTATTAAATTATTTACATAAAGATTTAAGCTTGGTAGGAGATTTTTGTTGGAAATATGATGCAGAGTGTTGTCCTTGATGGCAACCCACTAAATGAAGATGAAGACATGCGACTGTTGACATGCGTTGTCCTTGATGGCAAACCACCTGATGAAGTTATTCTTGACTTGATGGACTTGGTAAATGATGTAAATCTGATGTGATATGATGTAATATGATGCTGAGCGTTGTCCTTGAAAGGCAACCCACTTGATGAAGATGATGACAAATTACTTGATGAAGTTGTGCTTGATAGAATATGTCCTTGATAAAGAAAATCTGATGTATCTACAGTGTGAACAGAAGGCAATGAAGAAAGGAATTCAGAAAGTGCTCAAAGTATGATGAAAAGAGTATGTCTCTATGTATACGCGGATCTGTCTAAGGGAAGTCGCGTATGCACGCAGAAAGGAACGTTCCAAGTCGCGTATGGGAAAAAGCGCTCAAAAAGTGCAAAACCAGGGGTAACCACCATGGTATTGACCCATTGTATTGGGTAATGATCCGCCTAATTGACCCTGTCCAGGTAGTTTTGGGCTCATGGTATTGTTTTGGCCCATGGTATTGAAAAAGGGGCTCATGGTATTGAAAAGGATAAACCTATATAAGGAGAAGAAATTCATTGTGCAAATCATGAGTGAGGGTGCAAGATGTCTGAGCTTGAATGAATACTTCTCTCTGAAGTAGATCTGAATGGAAAGGGTTACACTTGAAGATAAATCTGAATGTATGATGCACCAATGATGAAGAAGGGGATCTAGATCTGAAATGCATTTGTATTTGCTAGATCTGATTATGGAAGGCTTAGATCAGTGATGAGGCGAACATCAAGGCGAACATCTGTCTGAAGTAAAAGGGTAAATCTGAACTGAATATCTGATCTGAACAAGTATGCTGCTCTGTAATGATTGAAGATCTATACGCTACTTCGCCGCGGAGGAAGCGCGTATATACGCAGCTTCGATGAAGTGAAAGCGCGTATGCGCAATAAAATATACACTGAGGTATACGCTGTTTTGTGTGGACGGAAGCGCGTATATATGCGACATCAGTAAAGGGAAAGCGCGTATGCAAACTAAGGTTTGCTGAAGCAAGGGGTATGAAATATCTGATCTGTTCTGCTATGTTTCTGCTATCTGATCTGTGTTGATATGTATCTGTTGGTGATGTATGTTTGTGCTTAAAAGTATGGAAAGGGTCCAGTGTGAAAATATGATGAAAGGTGGCCTGCAAGTGTTTTTCTATTGAATTTGTTGGATCCAGTGTGAAAATTGATGAAACGTGGTCCATAAAGGTGCTGAGGGTTGTGGCCTTCAGTCAGGGGGTTGTAGCTCCCTTCCAGGTGAGGCTGGTAAACGAGATCGGGGGGTCGTATCTCCCTTCCAGGAGAGGCTGGTAAACGAGTCAGGGGGTCGTAGCTCCCTTCCAGGAGAGGCTGGTAAACGAGCGCAGGTGGGTGCCTGCGTGCTGGTCAAGTCTGCGCGAGCACATATGTTGTAAGATGTTTTCTCTATAATAAAATATTGAAGGCTGAGCAACTGCAGCGGTGGTTTTCTCCTGACTTGGGTTTCCACCTAAAATCCCGGTGTTCATGTGTGATGCTTATGTGTGATTCTTACCGCACTTGCTTACCGCTTATTGAATATCCGATGAATAAATGAAGGAATGATTTAAGTGAAGAATTAATGACATAAATAGATATCTCATGTATACGCGATTTTCGCAAAGGGTATCCGCAGATAAGTCCGGCTCCGTGAAATAGCGATGCGTTTCTTAGAAGCAAAGGTGCTGAAAGTTTTGAATATGCAGTAAATACTGATTCACCCCCCCCCCCTCTCAGTATTTTTCCCAACAATTTTCTTGACCTTTGAGGCTCTGTGTGATGTCAAAGTAACTCTATCGATGTTTTGTCATTAAGTTTGTTTGCAGAATTTAATCTCTGGCTACGCTTGAGACAAATATCTGATCCTGATCAATAACTCTGGTCTCTGGTTGAATTCTTTGAGGCCTAGGTGGCTTTGTGGTAGCTGGGAGGAATCAATTTGCCTCAAGTGTGGCGGTGGAGGCTTTCTGCCTGATGAACCTTTATGATTCTCCCTTTAATTGTGTTTTAATCGGGGATTAGGCTTTTGATAAACCATCTTAGACATAATCCCTGAAGGCCTATCTTCAATTATCCGTTCTAGTGTGTTCTTGTCTTTGACACTTATACTCTCTGACTGTGCTCGATTCATGGTTTTTTGCTGGGGTGCAGGGCTGTGCAGGGTCATGTGGCATCAATGCTTTATGAATGATTGATGAAACGTGGAGCTTCTTCCTGCGAATGGTTTCCTCTTGTGAATTGAATGAAGGAGGATTGTCACCCTCTGCCTTTGAATTTTCTTTAGAAGGCGCGTGGAGAGAATGTGGCCGTTGGATGGCATCATCCAGCGGTCGAGATTGATTTAGAGGAGGTCAAAAAAGAAAGGGAGGAAGAATTAAATCGGAGCCGTCAATCGCACAGAGATCGACGGTCGGGAGCAAAGGTGAAAAGTCAAAGAGGAGGATTTAGTTTTTGGAAAAACAGATAAATGGGTAATAACCTCTTTTTTGGGAAAAAATGATCAAAAATCAAGATCAGGAGTCGGGACGATCGTGGGTCGTCGGATGAGAGTGGCCCAAACGATCAACGGCGAAGAGGCTTTAATGACTGCGCCGTATCCTGGATAACTGTCGGGCTTCTTTGGAGAGCGATCACTGTCCGATGAGCGGCCTCAGATCGGACAGTGGCCGTCAATATCACGCCAGGTCCATGTACAAACCTTAACGTGAGATGAGTAGCGGATTTTGAACAGTGCTCAAGGCCACGCGTCGGGCGGTGAATGGAATCACTGCTGATCGGGAAAAAACCGCCCTAGTGGTGCAATGGATTTTGCCCGGTTTTACAATAGAAAATGGTTGGCAGGGACCACTGGGGCGATGGGTTGTACGCTATCTGCGGGGCCTTTGGGCCGCATGGAAGACAATATGACCGAGGGAGATAGGACGGAGGGCTAATCGGCATTGGGGTTTTTAATAAAGGGAAAGGCTTGCATTTTGTGTTTTCCCCTAATTTCGATAAGCGGCCAAATGGCTCAGCGCCTGGTTCCAACACCAGGGTGTATGGAAGGGAAGGTTTAGAGACTTAGCCCAAGGGGCTTAAGTCTATAATATATAAAAAATGTGATTTTTATAGTTTTTCAATGATTTTCAAAGGTTTCGAGGGTTCCGATAAGGCAAGACAGGGTCTTAAACCTTATCAAAGGGATTATGATGAAGGGGAAAGGGGAAAAACATGGAAATGAGGGATTTTATGGGGGAAAGAGGAGGGGAAATAAGGTTAGTTTTGGAAGAGGGGAAGGGGGAACATGGTGTTTGCAGCAGTATTTTTGTCTTGAAAATTAGTAGGCTTTCAAGATGACAAAATGGGCACAACAGTGAAGATTAAGACAGAGGCATGAGGCCTTTTGAGAGTCTTCAAGAGCCAACGCTTTTTAGCAGTAAAATCTGTTCCTTGAAGACTCCAGAAATGTTTTAGCCAGCATTTGGTATAAAAAAATTTATAGCTGGCTAACAGTGGCTCCACTTGGGGATGGTGCCTTCTTGAAGGCATCAAGAACTTCAGACTTGCATTCTCTGGGAGGCTAATCAATTGCCTCATCCATAGGGCTGCCCTTCATTTGCTGGGATGATCTTGCTTTGAAAACATATTAGCAGTCATAAAAACAATGGAACTTCATCAATACAAGCTTTCTACCTACCCAATCCTACTGATCTAGCATTTTTTCTTCATTAGAGTGCACTTGGATTGGCAAACTCTTTTACAACAATTTTTTTTTTTTTTTGAAAGCAGGAAATATAATCTAATTCTATTCCTTATTTCTCCATGGACTCAGATTAAACAATTGAGCCCATACGATTTTCTACCTAATATACTGTCTGTTGGGATTAAACTATCCAACAGATTTTATTCTTTAAATTCTACAACAAAAATTTAAAAAGCAATCAAGTCAGGATTGAACAGTCTAACTTGATGCTGGTCTATGGCATAAGAACAAACTACACATAGACATTATTTTACACAAAATTTAAAAACAAAAATGGAAGGCTTTGAGATCTAAGCTTTGAAAACATTTCCTTCCTCCTTTTTACAGCTCTGCTTTGACTTTTGTTTTGAGCTGTCTTTCCTTTGCTAACTGGTTCATATTTTGAGCTGATTGGAACTAGATTTTTACATCTTTTGACTCAGAATTTGAAGCAGATTTGAGTCATTTCCTCTTCGAAACCTTAGGTTCAGATTTTGAGCATGTTTGAACCCTTAATTTCTATCCTAAACTATCTACTGATAAGCCAAGATTAGACAGTTTGGCAAATCAAATTCACTATCCTATCAGCAGAAAATTTAAAGCTAATTATTCAAGATTAAGTTGTTTGACTAACTAGACGTGTGTCCTTTAGGAGTGGCATTTGAGCTTGCACACTTTCAGATTTGTTTCTCCTTTTTTGGTATGGGGCTATACCTTTCTTGTTTTCACAGTCAACCCTCTTTTCATTATTTTCTTTGTTTTTGTATTTTTTATTTTTTATAACTTTGAATGCAATGGTGGGTGAAATATTTATAATGAGAAAAAAATAAAAAAATAAAAAGATAAAAGGATTCCAGAACATAACATGGATCAAGAGAAGTAATTCTTAAGCATCCTGCCATTGACATGACCCCCAAACAATTCTATTCCATTCAACTCCTACAAGAAAAATGCATTATTACCAGCAGCCGAATGGATAGAGTAAGGGCTAAGCCATAAATTGTCAAATTTCCCGTGCTTTCCCTTGTCTTCCCTTCTTGAGTCCCACTTTAAAACTTTTTCCCGAATATTGAAATTGTTGGCCTTTGTTCTTCTGTAAAAAATCTTTTTAATGTTGTCCTACTTCTGTAATGCTCTGTTATACACCTCCTCTCTGGTTTGCTGAAGATGAATTGTCTGATTTATTCTTCTGATCATGTCATTTTCTTCAGTTTGAAACTCTTGAATCAATTTCATCACTAGTACACCAAGTCTGTTTGGAAAAATTGCATCAGTACCATACACAAGCTGGAAAGGTGACATACCAATAGATTTCTTCAAAGTCAATCTGTCAGCCCAAAGTGCATGAACCAGCTTTGTGTGCCAAGACTTTTTATCGTCCTCCAACCATTTCTTAATTATGTTCACTAAAATTTTATTTGAGGATTCTGCACGTCCATTACCTTGAGGGTAATAGGTCGTCGAATGCCCCAATTTTATCTGATATCTGTGACAGAAATCAACCATCTTCTTTGATCCAAATGATGTTGCATTATCAGTGATAATTTTGGTAGGACAGCCAAATCTGGAGAGAATGTTAGTCTCCATGAATTTTATAATAACTGAATCATTGGCCTGCCTACAAGGTATGGCTTCTATCCACTTAGTGAAATAGTCTGTGGCAGTGAGAATCCATCTATGTTAGACAGAAGATGGGGGATGGATTTATCCTACGAATTCAAGTCCCCACTGTTGAAAAGGGGCTTCAACAGTGATTGGATGCAGAGGTAGGGGTAGCAGTTTTCTTTTGTTGGAAATATGATGCAGAGTGTTGTCCTTGATGGAAACCTACTTGATGAAGTTGTCCTTGATGGAAATTGACTTGTCCTATGATGTAAATCTGATGTATCTACAGAGCAGTTCAGATGTAATAGAGAAAAGAAAAGTTGCAGAGAAAAAAGGTAAAGACAGGAGAAACACCTAAACTATCAATTGGAAAAATAGACAGAGAACAGATTGTTGATGGGCCGCAGCCAAATATTGTAGAGGAGAATTAATTTTTGTTATGGGCGAAGTCTTTTTGCATAAGAAAATTGAATAAAACAACCAAAGACTTTAAATTTCTGAAAAGGGAGGACAAGTGGTCCCCACCACTTTAGCGCAAATCGCAAGATCACAAGTTTTATGTTTAAATGTCTTGTTGATGCGGATATTTGCGATATGCGATCATCGCGCCATCGTACGATCCCACCATCACATATTACAAAGTGTTCTGCCATATGTTTGATCACCAATTTGCGATGCGATCCCATCGCAAATCGCAAATGTTAACTTTTCGCACTTTTGTTCGATCACACCATTGCATATCGCACATCGCAAATGGCCGACTGCGATGTGGGCCCGGGGTCAAGGATTGAAGTCCGGGTAAAAAAAAAAAAAATCATTGAAATTTGATTAAAAGTAATGTTACGGGGGCAATGTAAAGTTTTAAAATAACCGAAAGGTTATATGAATATATATTACTACTGGGTCAGCGACACTAAGAGAAGGAAAGGAATCACGTGCGGAATAAACATTGAAAGTGGTTTCCAGTTCTCATCGCATCGCTCTCGACGGGCAAGCGGTAATTTAAGTTTGGGAGCGATTCCATATACTATTCGACGCGTGGCATAGGTGGACCCCTAAAACCACCAATTAAAGTGTGCCATCGCACATTAATGTTCGACCAAAGAGGCACGAACAATAATGAAGAGATGCGCAGGGTTAACCTTAATCCCAAAGTTAAGCCCAAAAGTATTAAATTAATTATTTAATTACCAAGATCAATAGAACAGTGTGAGTTACTTAAGATATGGGGATCTTGGTGGATTATCTATTTTAACCCCGTACAGGAATACCATTAGCGATTCGTGGTTTTGACCCAAGGTTTTATTAAAAGCGAAAACTATATAAGGTGATGAGAATTATGAAGAAGTGTGTGCGTGCAAAAGGGTCGATAATAAATGAATCTCTTTTAGAGATATCTATATGAATAAACTCTGATATATCTGAATCTACGGTGCACCTGTGAATATGATGATTGATCAAGATCTTTAGATCAGATGATGATTAATTCCTAGTTCAATCATGAAGAACATATAAGGGTTGTGAATGAATACTTCACTCTGAAGTATATCTGTTTGGAATGGGTAACAGATTGCTGAATTAAGGATGCACCTTTGAAGAAAATAAATAAATCTTGTGGCCTGCAAGGTATGTTGTGTGGAAGCTATTGGATCCGGTTTGAATATTGATGAAACGTGTTCCGCAGTAGTGCTGAGGGTCGAAGCCTTCAGTGAGGGGGTTGTAGCTCCCTTCTAGGAGAGGCTGGTAAACGAGATCAGGGTGTCATAGCTCCCTTCCAGGAGAGGCTGGTAGACGAGAGAAGGTTGTAGCCTTCGCGTGGGCTCGCGTGTCGGGTATGTCCGCACCCGCATATACAAAGATGTTTACAATAAATATTGAAGCACCAGATTACAGCGCTAGCGGTGGTTTTCTCTCCGAATTGCCTGCAGAATCTAAATCCCGGTCTTCATATGTGCTGTTTATGTTTTGAATTCTGCTTATTTATGTTCATGCTTAATGCTTATCTCGATGCAATGCTCTAATTAAAGACATAATAAAGATATCATATAAGATTATGCATGCAAGACTGTAATAACATATGGTTTTATGAGAAAGAAAAGAAATTTTTCAGCTCCAAATACCGATTCACCCCCTCTCTCGCATTTTTTCCCAACACTGGTATCATCTACTGTCCTTTTCCTCTGGTGCTTTAGTCCTTAGTCACTAGAAGGAAGATCAAACAAGATGAGCAATCAAGATGGAATAGCATCTATCAGGCCTCCGCTCTTTAATGGAAACAATTTAATCTTCTAGAAAACAAGGATGAGATCCTATCTTCAGTCTCCGGGAGTAGAGGTATGGGCAATTTTTGAACAAGGATATCAATATCCAGCTGCAGTACCAACAGATCCAATGGAAAGAAAGAATTATGAAAAAAATGCAAAAGCAGTCAATGCTCTATTGGGAAGTCTAACTGAATCAGAATTCATAAAAGTCATGCAGCTGAATATAGCCAAAACAATATGGGACAAAATCATTCTAAGTTATGAAGGTGATGCAAAGGTAAAAAGTGCTAAACTCCAAACTCTCAGAATTCAATATGAGAATCTAAAAATGGATAATGAAGAGAGCATTGCCAATTTCTTTTTTACGTCTTGATGATATTGTAAATCGTATGAGAAATCTGGGAGAAACAATAACCGAATCTACCTTGGTTGAGGAAGTATTAAGATCACTAACAACAAAATTTGAGTCAAAGGTCTCTGCTCTTGAAGAAAAGCAGGATCTTCAAAATCTTACTGTGGTGCAACTTCATGGCATACTAACTGCATATGAAATGAGAAGAGGAGGACCATCTGAAGTCAAAGAAGAAGTCTTTAGAACTTCTACAAAAGGGAAGGAAGTAAAAAAAATAGAAGGATCAGGATATATCTCAGAAGAAGATGAGGTAAATTTTGTAAAGAAACTTCAACTTGGCACAGGATGGTTCAGAGGTAAGCTTCCTTTCAAATGTTTTGATTGTGGAAGAGTTGGTCATTATGCTGCTAAGTGTCCTTATAAAGAAACACATAAAAAGGGGAAGGAAGTAGCAAAAAGGAATAAGAATCGTTTTAACACTAGAAAGAGTTACTATACTCATGAAGATAGTGATGGGTTATCTGATAGTGAGGAAGAATGTGAACAAGATCTTAGACTTCTCATGGCATTTGAAAACGAATCTAGAGAAGAAAAGGATACCTTTGTGGATGCTCTAGAAGACAGTGATTTTCTTAATGAACACAATAAACTCAAAATTTTCTTAGAAGAGAGAAAAATAATCATAGAAACTCTAAAAAATCAGCTTGAGGATAAAGAGAAACACAATGAGAAATTAGAGTGTGAAGTAGTAGATCTAAGAAAATAACTTGAGAAAGTAAAGACTCTGAATCTTAGATTTTCTAAATGGTCTGAAACCTTAGATGAGATTATCAAGGTACAACGTTCTCCTCTTATAAAGACAGGTCTTGGATATATCGGAGAATCTTCTCAGGCTTCAGCACCAAATTATCTAAAAGCAGTTACAGCTGGTTTACAACATGCTGCCACTCAGCAAGGGAATAAAGAATATTTATAGGTAAAGCATGATCATTTCAATTCAAGGAACACTAACAGGAATGTCTTTCAAAGAAACACCAATCAACAGATAAATTCATATAGAAGATCTTATGATCGCAGAAATTTCTTCTTCAATGGACAATGTTTCTCATGTCACAATTTTGGTCATAAAGCTGTTCAACGTGTAGCATATAAAACTATTATGACAAGAGAAGCAAGAAAGAAAAGGATTGATATTGAAGAAAAGAAGAATACTTATAAAAAAAATTCTCCTCTTCAAAATGAAGTTGAATGCACTTATTGCAATAACTTTGGCCATGAAGAATCTGAATGCAGGAGAAAATTTCAGCCAAAATAACATGTTCCTTCAAGCTCCAAAGTATGGAAAAAGAAGGAATTACAGGTTGAAAATTGTGGCATAGCGTTATTTGCAGAAGATGAAGAAAACCAATGGTACATTGATAGTGGATGCTCAAGACACATGACAAGTGATAAAGACAAACTTCTTGCATATAGTGCTCTTGAAAAGGAGAAGAATGTTACATTTGGAAATGATACTCCTGCGGTCATTAAAGGAAAAGGGTCTGTTTTCCTAAAAGATAAGGTGAAAGCTAATGAAGTCATATATGTGGATGGATTAAAGCATAACTTGTTAAGTGTAAGTCAAATGTGTGATCAAGGAACTGAAGTTGTCTTTAGTTCAAAAGAATCTGTGGTATGTGATCTTGATACAGGTAAAGCAATTATAAAAGGAAAAAGAACTCCAAACAACCTGTATATATTAAAGAACCCCAAAGAACAATGTTATTTGAGTAAATCTTCAGAAAATTGGCTATGGAAAAGAAGGTTGGGGCATCTGAGCTTCTCTCAAATCAACAAATCAGGTAGACTTAAATCTGTTCATGATCTTCCCAATATTACTCTACCTGAAAATATCATATGCAAATCTTGCCAATTCGGTAAGCAAACTAGGGTACAATTTAATGCCAAGGAAGAATCATCAAGTAAGCCTCTTGAACTCATTCATACTGACATATGTGGACCTATGAGGAAACATTCACCCCGTGGTGAAGAATACTATATCTTATTCATTGATGATTTCTCTAGAATGTGTTGGATTGGGCTGCTTAAACATAAAGATGAAGCATTCGAGAAATTTCAGATCTTCAAAGCACTAGTTGAGAATGAATTAGAATTAAAAATCAAGTGTCTCAGATATGATCGAGGAGGAGAATATACATCCAAATAATTTCTTGAATTCTGTGAACAACACGGCATAAAAAGACAGTTCTCTATAGCTGGCACTCCACAACATAATGGTGTTGCAGAAAGAATGAACAGAACAATTCAACAAATGGCTAGAGCTATGCTTGATGATTCTGAAACACCTGACACATTTTGGGGAGAATCAGCACATACAGCAGCAAAAATTCTCAACAAAGCACATGTTCGTGTAAATAGTGATAAAAATCCATATGAACTCTGGTATGGTAATCCTCCCACTATAAAGCATTTTAGAATTTTTGGGAGCAAATGCTTTATCAAGAATAATGATGAAAAACTTGGCAAGTTTGAACCTAGAGCAGATGAGGGAATATTTCTTGGTTACTCCTCTAGGATTAAGGCATATAAATGTTACAATAAAATACTTCGAAATATTGTTGAATGTATTGATGTTGTTATTGATGAGTCTCCTGCAGCCCCAAAAGAAGAAAAGCAAACAACAGATGAAGATGATGAGGACACATATCCTTCTACATCAAACAGTAATGATACAAATAGTGCACCCAGTGAAGAACCTGAAGAGGAGTTGTCTGAAAAGGCTCCATCTAGATATGTTGAAAAGAATCATCCAGAATCTCAAATTTTGGGAGAAAAGGAATCAGGTGTACAAACAAGAAGGACTCTTGTGGGATCTTCTAGCAATCTGGCATTTATGTCCACTATTGAACCTCACAGTGTCATTCAAGCTAGCAAAGATGAATGTTGGATTCAAGCCATGAATGAAGAACTTGATCAAATTGAAAAGAATCACACTTGGGAGTTAGTACCAAGGCCTCATGACAAAAATGTCACTGGAACTAAATGGATATTCAAAAACAAGTTAAATGAGAATGGGGATGTTATAAGAAATAAAGCTAGACTTGTGTGCAAAGGGTATGCTCAACAAGAAGGTATAGACTTTGAAGAAACCTTTGCTCCTGTATCCAGACTTGAAGCCATAAGAATGTTTCTTGCCTTTTCAAGCTTCCAACAAATCAAAGTCTATCAAATGGATGTTAAATCTACTTTTCTCAATGGTGATCTAGAAGAAGAAGTCTATATAGAAAAACCAAAAGGATTCATATTGGGAAATTATGAAAAACTTGTTTGCAGACTTAAAAGGCTCTATATGGTCTCAAACAAGCTCCAAGGGCATGGTATTATCGTCTTGACAAATATCTTCATCAACAAGGATTTTCAAAAGGGTCTGCTGATAGCAACTTATACACAAAAACTGAAAATGATAAACTATTGATTGTGGTTGTATATGTTGATGATATCTTTTTTGGAAGTAATAAAGAGTCTATGAGTCAGAAATTTGCTTCTGATATGCAGCAAGAATTTGAAATGTCTTTGCTTGGGGAACTAACATTATTTCTTGGCTTACAAGTGCAACAAGCAACAGATGGCATATTCTTGTCACAAGCAAAATATATCAAGCAAATCCTGAAGAAGTATGGCATGGAAGATTGCAAACCTATAAGTACACCAATGATAACTGGATGTAATCTCAGTTCTAATGATGATTCCCCCACGGTGAATCAACCTGAATACAGATCTATGATAGGAAGTCTACTTTACCTCGCTGGGACCAGACCAGACATCATGCATGCAGTTGGGATTGTTGGACGGTTCCAAGCTAATCCAAAAGAGTCTCATATTCAGGATGTAAAAAGAATATTCAAATATCTACAAGGAACTCAAGACTTTGGACTATGGTATCCAAAGAATGCTGATCTTACTCTTCATGCATACACTGATGCAGATTGGGCTGGAAGTGTTGATGATCGGAAAAGCACTAGTGGTGGTGCATTCTATATGGGGCCTCGATTAGTATCTTGGTTTAGCAAGAAGCAAAGCTCTATTGTCTTATCTACAGCAGAAGCAGAATATGTGGCTACCGCATCATGTTGCACTAAACTTATCTGGATGATGCAAACCTTACAAGACTTTCAAATCAAATGTTCACCTCCTATCTCCATTATGTGTGACAATACAAGTGCCATCAATATCTCAAAGAATCCTATTATGCATTCCAAGACCAAGCACATTCCCATCAAATATCACTTATTACGTGAACAAGTGCTTGAACAAAAGGTAAACTTGGAGTATGTTCCCTCCAAAGAACAAGTGTTGATATATTTACCAAACCTCTACCCATGGAAGCATTCGAATATCTCAGACAGAAACTGGGAGTAGTCTCTGCCATGCAGAGGATCAGATCTACTTAAATACAGAAGGATAAATTGGTTGTGAGGTGTTGTTAGGCATCTCTAAATGTACAGGCTAAGGGGGAGCATTGGTCATATGAAAAGGATGCATTGTTGGCATTTCTACAGTCATGTTGGTCATATTATGTTTGAAGATGCAGCATGATCTCAGGGGGAGCATGGTAACTTCAGTACACATCAGATCTAACCTTGTTTTGGTTTGCCCTTTGCCCTTGATGTCAAAGGGGGAGAGTATCATGGTGTTTGAATAATGGTTGTAATCAATTTATCTATCTGATGTGATGATCAAACACCATCATGGTTGCCATCAAGTCCAGAGGGGGAGATTGTTGGCAATATGATGCAGAGTGTTGTCCTTGATGGCAAACTACTTGATGAAGTTGTCCTTGATGGAAACTAACTTGTCCTATGATGTAAATCTGATGTATCTACAGAGCAGTTCAGATGTAATAGAGAAAAGCAAAGTTGCAGAGAACAAAGGTAAAGACAGGAGCAGCACCTAAACTATCAATTGGAAAAATAGACAGAGAACAGATTGTTGATGGGCCGCAGCCAAATATTGCAGAGGAGAATTAATTTTTGTTATGGGCGAAGTCTTTTTGCAGAAGAAAATTGAATAAAACAACCAAAGACTTTAAATTTCTGAAAAGGGATGACAAGTGGTCCCCACCACTTTAGCGAAAATCGCAAGATCGCAAGTTTTGTGTTTAAATGTCTTGCTGATGTGGATATTTGCGATATGCGATCATCGCGCCATCGCACGATCGCACCATCACATATTACAAAGTGTTCTTCCATATGTTTGATCACCAATTTGTGATGTGATCCCATCGCAAATCGCAAATTTTAACTTTGCGCACTTTTGTTTGATCGTGCCATTGCATATCGCACATCGCAAATGGCTGACTGCGATGTGGGCCCGGGGTCAAGGATTGAAGTCCGGGTTAAAGAAAAAAAAATCATTGAAATTTGATTAAAATTAATGTTACGGGGGCAGTGTAAAGTTTTAAAATAACCGAAAGGTTATATGAATATATATTACTGCTGGGTCAACGACACTAAGCGAAGGAAAGGAATCACGTGCGGAATAAACAGTGAAAGTGGTTTTCGATTCTCATCGCATCGCTCTCGACGGGCAAGCAGTATTTTAATTTTGGGAGCGATTCCATAGACTATTCGACGCATGGCATAGGTGGACCCCTAAAACCACCAATTAAAGTGTGCCATCGCATGTTAATGTTCGACCACAGAGGCACGAACGATAATGAAGAGATGCGAAGGGTTAACATTAATCCCAAAGTTAAGCCCAAAAGTATTAAATTAATTATTTAATTACCAAGATCAATAGAACAGTGTGAGTTACTTAAGATATGGAGATCCTGGTGGATTATCTATTTTAACCCCGTCCAGGAATAGCATTAGCGATTCGTGGTTTTGACCCAAGGTTTTATTAAAAGCGAAAACTATATAAGGTGATGAGAATTATGAAGAAGTGTGTGCATGCAAAAGGGTCGATAATAAACAAATCTCTTTTAGAGATATCTGTATGAATAAACTCTGATATATCTGAATCTATGGTGCACCTATGAATATGATGATTGATCAAGATCTTTAGATCAAATGATGATTAATTCCTAGTTCAATCATGAAGAACATATAAGGGTTGTGAATGAATACTTCACTCTGAAGTATATCTGTTTGGAATGGGTAACAGATTGCTGAATTAAGGATGCACCTCTGAAGAAAATAAATAAATCTGGTGGCCTGCAAGGTATGTTGTGTGGAAGCTATTGGATCCGGTTTGAATATTGATGAAACGTGGTCCGCAGTAGTGCTGAGGGTCGAAGCCTTCAGTGAGGGGGTTGTATCTCCCTTCCAAGAGAGGCTAGTAAATGAGAGTAGGGGGTCGTAGCTCCCTTCCAGGAGAGGCTAGTAAACGAGAGAAGGTTGTAGCCTTCTGCAGGTGGGTGCCTGCGTGCTGGTATAAGTCTGCACCAGCATATATTGTAAGATGTTTTCTCTATAATAAATATTGAAGACTGAGATTACAGCAGCGGTGGTTTTCTCCCGAATTGGGTTTCCACCTTAAATCCTGGTGTTCATATGTGTTGTTTATGTTTTTTCTGTTATTTTTGTTCATGCTTAATGCTTATTGTTTCAGGGAAAAACACCCTAGAGGTTTGTTGGGTCAAAACCTCCATAGATCAGGGCATGTTATTCAGAAGGACTCGCACACAACCACACTTAAATGCTAAAAACTAGACAACAACGATAGTAGAACTCACCCGTATTCCTACGTTCGATGTAGATCCCGTGAGGTCCAAACCCCCAGCAACCCTTCTTCCTCTTCAACCTGAAAAACAAGAAAGAACGTGCACAGAAACCTAGTTGTACAACATATATTGCTCCTAAATGTTAGTGTAATCCATGTGAAACATTAAGTAAACCATAATAAATTCTTAAATGATAATATTTTCACATATACAAATAGATATTAACACATAATTTCAGGAACAAGATGGTTCTTCATTATTGCGAACAGCATGTACAGAAATAAAGAGTGGAGAGATCACCTGAATCCTTCCACGATCTTCGAACAGACCGTCATCCAGATCCGTCCCGCCCTTGCCTCGCTAAGATACTTTCAAGACTTGTGCACTTGAGATGGCATTTAAATGGATGAACATCTCCAGGAAACAAGGGTTTCCTGTATAAATCTGGGAAAGTGCAGGAGGCATGGGAAATCAGACTTGAATTGGGATTCCAACAGAGTATAATGTCTATAAAATTTCTCTCTCCCTTAGGTCATACACATGAGGGGATTTTATACTCCCTCAAAGTAGTTTCAATCAGTTGGAAAGAGTTGGCCACGTACTAGGGTGGTTGAACTACCGGAGTAACCATCAACCCAACCCGAAAATAGGGAATTTTTATATATTTTTTAATGATTTTAATGGCATACGCGAAAAAGTAAATGTGGACTCGCGTATACACGCGGAAAATTCTGGGCATACCCGCGTATGGGATTTTTAACACTGTTTTTTATGAATTTTGTTCAAGTCTGTGGGAATGGGTGCCCAAGGCCATAGAGACAATCATGAATCACATGAGGGTGAAAAATGATGCTATAATAGATGCCCCCTAATATATGAGGTCAGAAGGGGTACATGATGGCCGAAATGTATTATGCACATAGAAAGAACTTTGCATGGACAAGAGAGGACTTCACCAGATTTCAGCCTACCAAAAACCAATGAAAGAAAATAGAGAGTCAACTCATGCTGAGGCGGGCATACCCATGCTCAGTCAAAAATACATCATATCGAAAGTACAGAATAGATCCAAAATGTATATAAGTATAGCTGAACTGGAAGTACATAATGAATCATCTGAGCATGGCTCGGAAGTACAAGTTAGGATCAATGTCTAAGTATCACATATAGAAAGCTGATCAATGATGCTGAAATTGGATGTCTGATCATATAAGTAACTGAATCTCCAAGTACCAAATCATAAGGGGTGGAACTCATGGTACAATCACGCAACTCGGGAGCCAACATATAAGATGCTGCTATACTGAACTGCAACATATAAGGGTGAACGCCATCACTGGAAGAAACTGGATGGACTGTCAAAAGTGAACCGATAAATGCTGATGCAACCCGAGGTCTTCACCGATCACGGTGGCACAATTATACACAATGGGAATAAATGAGCTGAAGTCGACCATGTGAGAAATCGTTGGATTACCGGTCAATAATGTATATCGTTAACCAACGCGAGACAACCCACCAATAATTAAAATGAGTGTCAAGGTGCCCCAGTACAATCTAACAAGTGTGAATAAATGAGTTGAAGTCGAACACTTGAAAGAATCTACCAATCAGGAGGCAATGATGAATCCCCACTGTCGATAGCGAAGAGTCTGCCACTGATGACTGCAAACCCTAAGGTACTGACAAAAAGACTCTAGACCTTATTCCCAGAGAAATGAGTCAGAGTCGATGGGAAAAGATCTGCTGGAAGGAAGGCATTAAGGAATCCCACATCAGTCCAGCGCGAGTGTAACCCGCAAGCCAAGATTTGGAAGGAATCGGACGAAGTAGAGTGACGGAACCAAACCGAAGTACGTTTTCAACATGCACAAGATGAAGCTAGTGCACGGAAGAAACCCTCTGAACCAACCAATAATGAAAGCTGACACAGAGGCGATATATCCACCAATAGGGTCAAATGGAAATCAAGGTACTGCACGAATCCCAAGTGTGATAATATATGATGACGTTGAACACAGGGGAAACCACTCAGTCAAAGACCCATAATGATGATCAAATTCTGAGCACAAGGTCACCTATCAATGATGGAAATAGGGCCAGGGTGCGGCTCTAGTTTTTCTCTCAGAGAAATGTGTCGTAGTCGATAAGAGACAAACCCGCCAACAAGAAGTCAATGGAGACCTTCTTAAACCAGCACGAGTAGAAGACCAAAACATCTGATGTGATAGAACAAGATACTGACAAAACCAGGAAGGTCGACTGAATAATGAGTCAAGAGACATCGCAGAATGGCCGACTCTGGTTAAACTTCCCTTGAACAAAAGCATGACTCGTGATGACCATGGCAGTAAAAAGTGACATTGTATAAGTCTGTTATGCAGGAGGCAAAACAAACTCTCCATATGATTGGAAGAGATAACCAACCGGGGGAGGACTGACCAGTGAAACAAGGCAAAGGTTGAACCTAGGTCAAAACTAAAACCATCCCAAATGAAGGAAATATATAAGTGTATGTTCTTTGTTCAAGGGCGACAAACTGACACTGTACTGCCATCAAATTACGAAGTTACATCCCGTTCCCGCTCTTTTTGTTATATTTGATTTTTTTGTCTTTTTCATATAATAAGCCTGAAAAAGAATAAAAGAATGCTATGGTACAATGGATAGAACGAGTATCAAGAAACAGATGCACTAGTTCCCGGGATTGGAACGATCCTATGCTCAATGCAAAGTGGCGGAAACTGGTAAGCGATACTGAGAGGCATGTTCCATCCATGGGTAAAAGGGTGTCAAGTCGCGATAGCCAAGTGCATGCAATGGTTAACTTGTACAGATAGACAAGGTCAAAAGTTGGCTTAAACATTGAGTCCAAATGAAGTCGGCTAAAGGCCAGGATAAAAAAGTAGCCAATATGCAATGTAGTAATACAACTCAACAACACCAGGGAGCCTCTAGGGTAATAGCCATAAAAATGATGGTGAGGAAGAAGAAGAATGAAGCTTCAACACATAAGTCATGGCGAGACTACAGAGGACTCTCGAGCCTACATAAAACGCAGCATGGGCAACAAGTGATAGCGAGGAACTAACTAGGAAGCCCATGTAAAGGAAGGCTCTACCACCAAGTCATGATTAAATAATCGGCGAGTGAAATGGGTGTAATACTCACGACCTGATGGGATCGACCCTATGGCAAGTGATCAGAATGGAGGCTAGTGTGAAAAATGCAACGGAAAGTGGATTCCCTAACCTATATTCCAGTGAAGATCATATACCTGCCATGACGGGTCAGTAGTCATGGATCAAAAACCGGGAAAAATCTCAAATTCGTCAAAATGTAGCTGAAAATATACCAATCTGGGAACTTCCAAGCATCCGGATTATGCAGCTTAAGATAGATTGAAAAAATAAGCATAACAAATTTTTGCGAAAATTTTCAAGTTTTTGGGCATAAATAGACAAGTTACCTCATATTTGGTTCATTGTTACATTGCTGATTTGGGAAAAAGTTCTCTGGAGAAAAAGCCTCTTTTGTCAAAACAGGAACAATCGACCGTCAAACTTCACCGAATTTGTTAGGTAAGCTCTTAATTCATCCTTGTTATTCATTTTGTCCGTTCATAAGTTAAAAATTAGGGATTTTCACCGTAGAATCATTTGCTAAAAATCACGGGTTTGCGCATACACGGGTTTATAATGACCAAGTCGCGTATACACGCAACTGTGCACAAAGAAAGTCACGTATGCGCAACCCAAAATGAAAAAATGCGTAGCTAATGAACGAATTATTGAAAATTTGCAGGATGACTATATCTTGGAGAGAGCGTGAACACAGTGCCATTGACAATGAAGTCATGCAAGATCAAGTATCACTAAATATTCTTCGGAATTGTGGATTGCTCAAGTTTTTCAAAATGCCAAATATGAAGAGTAATGTCCGGTTGCTCGAAATGCTTGTGAACTATTGGGAACTGGAAGAAGACTACTTCATTATAGATCAAATGCCCATACGCATCGAGGTGGAAGATATCTATTTTATTACTGGACTCTCCCGGAGGGGGGAGCCAGTAGACTTGCATGGTAAGCCTTTGGGAGAGCTAACCGTGGAAGATTACGTCCATGTCTACTGCGTAGAGGGTTCCAAGAAAGTTGGAACTCAAATTGCGATCAAAGATCTAAGAGACTTGCACATGAAAATCCTCCTTTTTACCATTGGTAGGGTAGCGGGATCTGCCTCCCTACACCAGGCATCCAGGACTCAAATGAGTATAGCAGTGGAATGCTTAACTCATTTATATGATTGGTGCATAGCTCTACTAATGAACATGAAGCAACAATTGACTTCTATCCAAAAAGTAAAGACAAAACATTTTGGATATGGTACAATCTTGATGACATTCTTCTTCGAGAAGATTCCTGGGCGGAGACCCAAAGTGATCTCTTCTATCAGCAGCCCGAGAGATCCAATAATTGCCCGATGGGCTGACTTGATGAAGAGATTGGGGGGAAGTGAAGTTCCCCGAACCACTTGGGATGATGAGTTCTTCCTTCGGTGGGGAGAACAAATCATCACTGTGGAAGACTATCCCTATGCCGGGATGGATTTCCGAGGCAATCCAGACCTTGTCCTTCCACTAGGCGCGGCATGGGGCACAGTCGGTAAGTTTGCAATTTTTTGACTTATATAATGTTTTTTGGATTTTTTCAATATGTATGAAAAAATGTGAAAAAAACATGTTTTTGATTGGATTCAAAATTAATTACAATTTTATAATGATCATGATACAGATATTGGACCAGTTCGACCTGAGGGTTACCCATGACATAAGCATCGCAGGGGCGAGGCAGATACAATAGATTCAAACAGGACCCTCCAGGCTGTGCAGAGGAAATTGGAGGGGTTAACCCACCACGTACCTATGGCTGCAGTGGAAGATCTGCCTGAAGCCATCCAGAGACGGGTGGTAGGAGTACCCCGTGACTGGGTACGGTTATTCCGCCGAGTTGCCACCGCGATCGTGTTCTATAGGAACACAACTTCTAGGCAGGGACCTCAGGAGTAGATAGATATGATGTATCAGATGATTGTATATTTTTTGACACTGAACATGATCGGGCATAAGCCCAAATTTTTTGTATGACTTATGGATCCAAATTTTGTATATTTTTGAACACTCTGATGATATATAGACAGTGATGTTTGATGTGATGCGAAAAATGTATACAAATGTATGATGCTTTTGATGATTAAATTTTATTGAATGGAATGATTAATGTGCCAATCAATGGCTTGATTAGCTAATGAGTCTTCCATCCAATTGTCGGCTCGAGGAACATGAATGAAAGTTAAAAATCGAAATGATCTTTGTAACAGACGTACCCTCAAGAACAATCGAAGTAAAAATGGATCTCGAACCCGATAAGTATTGTTCAACTGCGACACCACCAGCTGAGAGTCCAAGAAAACTACCAACGAATCAACACCCAAAGATATTGCCTCCGAGAGTAGATAAAAAACTGCAGTGTATTCTGCTATATTATTGGAAGCAGGACCAATGCAGACTCCTCTTGATACTAACAGCTGACCGGATGGATAATGAAGCACCCAAGCCACGGAAGCCAAGTTCCGGGTGTGTCTACTAGCACCATCGGCAAAACCAAAATGACTCATGATATCCAAAACAACCTGCCAAAGCAGATCAAAAACATCACCATCCCATCAAAGATCGAAAAACAACCAGATATGTACAAAGAAAAACTACTATATACAAAAGCAAAATGTCAGGCTGAAGCCTAGGCATAATACGTTTTCAAATAGAGCCCATTTCTGGGCTCCGGCAACTCGTTTCCTTCAAAATCAACTAAGGTATATGCTCCTTTTTAAGGACTCTTTTAAAGATGAAGGGGCCATACCACATAGACTTAAACTTTCCTGCCCCTAGAGAATCTTTTTCTTGGGCATAGACCAAAACAAGGTCACCTTTCGAAAAAACCCTAGGTTTGACTGCCTTATCGTACTGAACTTTGACTCGGTTTTTATACGCTTCATTCATCGTGGCGGCATCCCGACGCTGCTCATCAAGATGTTCTAGATGAAGGAGACATTCTTCAAGACTAGAAGTTTCAGGAAGAAGTTCAACAGCTAACTTAAGAGAAGGAATCTCACATTCAATGGGAAATACGGATTCCAACCTGTGAACTAGCTAAAACGGATTAAAGCCAGTTGCAGTTTTCACTGATGTCCTGTATGCCCAAAGTGTAGGATATAGCATAATATGCCACTTGGATCTAGCTTTATCGATTGTCCTTTGAATAATTGTCTTCAAGGATTTATTCACGACTTCCACTTGCCCATTGGCTTGGGGATAGTACGGAGATGAATGCTCCTGCCGGAAACCTAATTTTAGAGCCAACTCAGCCATCATGCTATTCTAAAAATGACTGCCATGATCAGTGACAATCTCTCTAGGAATACCAAAACGAGCAATAACCTGGTTGAAAAGAAAAAGAGCTGTAGTCTCACCATCATTCCCAAAAGTAGGCATAGCCTCGACCCACTTCGTAAAGTAGTCTATTGCTACAATAATGTACTTGTGACCTTTAGCCGAAGGCGGGTTACAAGTAGTATAATCAATACCCCACTTTGTAAAGGGATCAACAGTAATGACTGGAAAAAGCGGAGCTGGATGAGCGCGCATTTTTCGAGTATAAACTTGACACGGATGACACTTTTTGACCGACTCCATACAGTCTTTGAAAATCGAAGGCCAAAAGTACCCAGCACGCAAGATCTTTTGGGCTGTAGCAAGCCTAGATAAATGACCACCACAAGCTCCACTGTGGCAATCATTCAGCACAGCCTCAGCTTCTTTGAGAGTTAAGCAGCATCTCAGGATTGAATCAACCCCTCGACGGTATAAAGCATCACCGATGATCAAGTAATTCTTAGCCAAGTGGCGCAACTTACAGCGCTTATCTTTCGAAAAAGTAGAGGTAAACTTCGCAGTCTGAAGATACACAATTATATCTCCATACCAAGGATCCTGTGGAGAGATAAGAAACAAATGTTCATCCGGGAAGGATTCATCATAGACTATCTCATCCCCACAGGGCAACTCGGAGATCAATTCTGCGAAAACCAATGATTTCTTGGACTTGGCAGACATAAACTCAAGATCAAATTCCTGCAAAATCACAATCCATCTATTGTATTTTCCCCCAATCACTCGCCTACTGAGGACAAACTGAAATGGATTGGCTGCTGCCAAAACATAAGTTTTTCGTAGAATAATGTAATGTCAGAGTCGATGCACAACATGAACTGCTGCTAAAGCTAACTTTTCTATCGGAGTATACCGGAGTTCAGGTCCTACCAATCCTCGACTAAGATAGTATATAACATGCTCTGCAAGAGCATCATCTTCCTGAACCAGAACCATACCAATAGTAGATTCTGCTGCTACAAGATACAAAAGGAAATCCCTGCTATAATCAGGTGGACTCAATAAAAGAGCAGAGGTCAATGCTTTTTTCAAAGCATCGAATGAGCGTTGAGCGAAGTCATCCCAAAAAAATGGAACTCCCTTCTTCAACAATCTCATAAATCCCTTGGTAACTTCAGCATAATTTACGATAAATCTCCGAAGAAAATTAGCCTTTCCTTGTAGAATTTGAATTTGACGAATAGAGGACGGGGGAGGCAACCGAAGTATTGCCTCAACCTTGAAGGAATCTACCCTAATCCCTTCCCTAGACACAATGAATCCCAATAACCGACCGGATGTAACCGCAAAAACGCACTTGTTCGGATTCAACCTAATCTTGTAGAAATGATATCGTTCAAATACTTTACGGAGGTGAGTAGGATGATCCATTCTCTTTCAAGAATGAGCAGCTAAATCATCCAAATATGCCTCGATAATCTGTTTGATGTCGTGGAAGGCATATGACATGGCCCGCTGAAACGTAGCCCCAACATTTTTAAGACCAAAAGGCATCTTCTTGTAAGAAAAATTACCCCAGGGACAAATAAAGTCAGTCTTATGCTGATCTTCAAGACGGATAGTAATCTGATTATATCCGGAGAAACCATCCATGAAGGAGAAAATTTCATTACCGGCACACTCATCGATGATCTAATCTATAAATGGTGTGGGGTAATTATCTTTCAGACATGCTTTATTAAGGTCTCTGAAATCAATGCAAACTCGAATTGTTCCTTGTTTTTTATCTACCGGAACAGGGTTTGAAACCCATTCAGTCAAAGGAACAGGGAAAATGAATCCTGCCTTAAGCAGCTTCTCCACCTCAGCTTTGATAGCTGCTGCCTTCCTAGGATTGACCGGACGAATTTTTTGCCTCACAGGCTTAGTGTTTTCGTAAGTCTTGACCTCATGCTGGACAATAGATGGATCTATACCAGGAATTTCCTCATAAGACCAAGCAAATACATCCCTATACTCTTTAAAGAGATCAGTGTAAATCTGAACCTCTTCAGGGGAACATTCAGCTCCGATGAAGACATTCTCAATAACATTTGGATCCCTGGAAATGTTCACCAGGATAGTTGGAGAAATGATAGCCATGTTCCCTTCAGCATATACCTGTGTTGGTGCTAAAGGGTTCAGGACTGGGCGAACAGGACCAGGAGATGGAGGACTTGGAAAACTCGTTTCAACTTCGCTCAAATCAGGTAAAAAGTAAGACCGATGATGCAAATCATCCCACGGTCTATCTATACCAGTCATAGCTTCCAGGATGGCCTCTTTAGATGGAAGAGTGGTATCAAGGCAATCCTGGGCAGAAGAAGAACTAAGTGTCCAAGCCGAAGCCACATCTCCATCCAACTCTTCCGGTGAAAGAGGAGCTGGGATGGACTCTGCAGAGTCAACAATAGACTGATAAGCAATCTCAGCTGCAGACATAGGAAATGCCATTCCACCCACTTGACCTTCCGCTAATGTGGCGATAGGGGAAGGTAAGGTCCAAGGGTCCGAAAAATAATGAGTTCTAAAGAACTCTCTTTGAAGAGGAGCCCTGGAGGATGAAATTGAATTTATATGAACCGTAGGAGGTGGAATATCAAAAGTACCCATCAAGGAAGAATACATTCCAACCCCTAAATTCTCAATAGGCACCTTAGTATTATCCAACTTTGGAATAGTTGAGTCAGTAGATGCATTTGGGTCTACAGGAGGACAGTCCAGTTGGTCCACTGTAACAATCCTCCCTTCGTGAGGGAAACAAATAATCTGAAACAATGAAGATGTAATGGTATCCATCTCATAAATCCAGTTTCTCCCCAACAGAAGGTTGTAGTCCAAGCTTGCATCAACTATCTCAACCTCTATATTTACAGTTTTGCCCCCAACACAGATAGGAAAAGCTGGGACAATACCATGCAGTCTGTGAGAATGACCATCAAACGCAGTCAGAAGAGTAGCAGATGGAACAGCTGCGGGAGATCCAATTCCCTTCCAGCATGTGAGAGACATCACACATGTGGAAGCACCCTCATCAACGACCGTCCGGAAAATATTTCATTTCTGGTACGATGATTTGATATGAAAAGCCATATGATGGGGGAGTATCTTCTTAAAATTAGGCATATCGAAAGTAATCATAAGAGAGTTCTTTGGATCGACAGCCCCAAGAGTAGTGAGCAGAGCACTGCGCTGAGCCGAACAAGACTGGAGCACCTCTAAAGCTGACATGGCACAAGGAATCTGCACCAGATCTTCCACAATAGAGTAGTTCTGGGCAGCCCTGGCATTTGGATTAATCGTCATACGCTTAGTAGATGCTTTGGGCATCCGAGGTATAGGCTCAATAGTAGGCCTCGTAATATGAAGCGGCTCAGTAGCATCGGGAGCACCCTTAGCTTTCGAAGACTCTTCTTCGCCATAATCACGGGATCTCGTAGCAACATCCACGTGAGCACTCATCATGTATATGTTTGATGGAATTTCCCCTTCCTGGGTGCCCCCAGAGGAATTCCCAGTATTTTGATTCGCACCAACAACTAGCTATTGCCCTTGGGGAAAAGGGTTTGTCAACACAGCCTGGGAACTGGAAGAACCCTGCTGAGCTAACAAGCGCTGCGCATCCTGAATTTTAGGGCAAAGGTGTGTAAGATGGTCTCCAGCACACAATTTGCATGGAAACTTCACTTTATTTTTATCCTTTTGACCCTCACCAACATGCTCGTTGGTTTTATTCGCATTACCCTTCCCATTCTTGCCCTTTTTCTTATTATTCCGTCCTTTTTGCTTCCCTTCGGATTTTTTATTTCCTTTGGGGTCGGAAGTTTGGACGGCATTTACCGACAAAGATTGGGAAGGTGATGACTCAGCAGGCACAGCCTGACCAGAAGGAGAATATTGCAAAGACAACTGCTGCAATTGAGTAAGCAGGCTAGCTGCACCACTATTGATCGACCCAATAAGTCCATCACCATGAGGACCAGGCTTAGTTTTGGATAAATCTAATTTGGAGCGAGGAGCATTGGGCAAATATTTATGAAGGACCCCAGACTGAGAATATATCAATTCAAGCTGTTGGGCCCTAAAAATGGCATGTTCCTTAGAAAATACCCCAGACAGGGATACATCTTTAGAAATGTCTGACAGCAGAGATTTCAAAAACCATTCCAAGAGGAATTCTCCTGGAATATGAGCTTTAATAAGCCTCTTCCTTCTCCGCCATTCCTGAATATGGTAAGAAATGTGGGTTGCGTCGTCCTGTTTAAAATTAGCTAGGAGTTCAGTCCCGGCGTCATAATGGACGGGAAACTTGAAATGATTTAGAAATGTAACAGCCAGTTCTCCAAATGTAGCAAAACTGGCCCCAGTTAACTCAATATACCACTTGGCAGTGTTTCTAGTTAAGGTGTGTTGAAACAATCTCAACCTAATCGAATCATCGATCAGGGAGTTAGATGAACACCATAAATGGAAGGTGGTGATGTGGTCAGCTGGGTCCTCTCCATTCTTGCCTTCAAACTTTGGAATGTCTGAAGGAAGTTTGGTGGGAACCGAAGGCCACCCCGGGCTGTACCGGATCGGATCATTCGTCAATTTCGACAGATCTGGCAAGTTTAACGTTGCCAAAAAAGGTAAACGAGGCAGAGCCTGAGGATTCCATCCTTGATGGGATGGATTCCCAACATTCTGAAAAGAATACCCTGGATTTGATGAGGCACCAGGTTGCCAAAAAGAACTCGTAGAAAAAGGAGAAGAACCTCCTCCCAACGCAGAGTTACCAAAGACCGGACCAGTTCCCCCTCCTGAAGTATTGAATGAAGAGGAAAGCCCCTGATAGGGGTTCCAGGCATTAGAAAGAGGGGAAAAAGTCTGATAAGCACTCGACGAAGGGAAAGAAGAATTCCCTTGGTGACCAGCGTAAAACTGATTCCCTGCCCCCGCTGTAGTGAATACAGGGTTCCAACCTGTAAAAGTGGTCGAATTCTGACCTCCAGACCAAGGGTTGAAACTCTGAGTCTGAGAAGTAAATGGAAAGGACCCTAAAGAAGGATACGAACTAGGAATATGCCCAGTTCTGAAGGGGAACCCTTGAAAAGAAGCTGATCCACTAGCCATGGAAGACATGGGTGTAGATGCAGCTGCAATAGCGGAAAAGGAAAAATAAGGAATCCCACTAGTGGGCATTCCAAAACAAAAGGGACCAGATTGAGAAGCATGTGCTTGGGTGAAACCAGATCAAAGCACAGCAATACTAGAAGCAATCGAAGATATAGCAATAGTGCCTCCTCCTTCAAAAGAAGCAGGAGTCTGAATACCTGCAGCACTCACAGCAGAAGCCACGTTCCCAGTCGTGGCCATCGAAAGGTATGAATAATATGGAGGATCTTTTGGTCTCTCTGACTCAGGTCCGATGTATTCAACAACGAATGTATAATCAGGAGGAAGAGGAGATGGAAGTGACTCAGAGGGTTGAGACACTTCCTCTACTTGTACTTCTTCTTCCTGCAGAAATAAAACTCTCGAGGTGAAAGGAGCGCTCCTCTCGAAACCAACACCAGAACCAGCTACGAAACCTTCAATCCCTTGTGGAGGATCTCTCTCCACTGCGTCAGATGCCATAGGGTGATACTCACCTGCTAAATTACTCCTACGCCTTATTGAAGAAGGCTCTGGACCCTCGGGAGATAACCCCCGGATTCTCCTCGATTGACGAGGCACTTGATCAGCCACTTTAACAAATTTTAATTAGACTCAATAAAGTATAAAGCTAGGCAAGCTAGGAGCAAAGAGCACTCACTACAAAAAATCCCTGAGATACAATCAAGCAAACAACCTTTAGGTATTTCCGTTCCGGGTGATTAGGACCAGACACCAAAATACAAGAAAGCGAAATATAGGACCTCCCGAAAGTAGTCTGGGATAATTACAGCCCAGGCCTACTAGAGAAGGTAACAGAAACAGTTACGCCGACCTCCTAACAACAGCCTTTGCCGACACAAGTACCCAAGCTTTGCAAGGGCACCCCCCAGAAGTACTACTGGAAGTGATACGACGTCTGCCTCAGGTACCATGGGTATTCCCCCCTGCAGTCACCTATGTGGAACCTAGGAGTGGCAACTATGGGCACCAATCCGTGTCAGAAGCCGGGCGGAACATTCTTGAGGTTAGATCCAGCAAATCAGAGAGGGGGTATCTCTCTTCTCGGCCTTCACTTCCCCTCGCGCTTGACTCTCTAGAGGAGAGCTTTCCCAATCCACCTAACGAAGTTGGATTTCGCTCAATTAATCAACTTCTATGTTTTATTTGAGTGGCCTTGGAGAGTTAACTCTCCACTCACCTAATCCAAGGCCCTACAACCTATCTAGTTGGTGTATGACACTTAATAAAAACTTGCTAGTTGCTTTTAAATTATAGCGCTTATTTTAATCGGCTGTTATATTAAGTCAAAGGGATACGGAAATGAAACTCGTGGTGTTTTGTGACACAGAAAATAAATTAATAAAAACCAAACTACACGCAAATGCAGTAATTTCCTTTCGATGAAAAGAAATTTCTACAAAGGTTCTACGAGACTAAAAAAAAAAATTATTTTCAGATAACAAACTTCACACTCACAAAAACTATGAAAAAGACTAAATGCTTAAGTGCACCTGATGCAAATCACTAAGAGCATGCAAATTCTAAGATGAAAATCCTACTAAAGCAGAGAGAAATTTCCCAAAGATCCTTCAGTTTTATCTCTTTTTGGTTGTCCACAAAGCTAGTTCCCAAAGTCAAAAACTCTTAGTATAAAGACACCAAAATTGCTTGAAAACAAGAGGAAGATACCAATAACAATTCCTTTCCAAACTCAAGTCAAAAACCAAAGGAAAGAAATCTCAAAAAAGCTTCAAAAGATGTAACGAAACGAAAACAAAAATGAAAAACAAAACAAAATGACAAAACAAAATGTTTTTTTAGGTTTTGAATTTTATAAAAAAGAAGAGCTTGAAGAGACCAAGAAAACTATCAAATCCCAAGCCAAACAACTCTGAATTTCAAGCAAAAATTCAAAAACGCTCCAAACCTTATAGGGCTACTTAGTAGCAAGATTTATATGACCAAAAGAAGACAATAAACTCAATAACTAAGCCTAGAAGAATAGTACAACCTTGCAGCAAACAAAAACTTCAAAGAATCAAGAAAGACTCTTCAAAAATTGCAACAAGACCTAGTCAACTGAACTCAAGAAAACCAACCAAAAAAAGGGCAAAAATCAAAGTGCAAAGCAAGACACAAAGGTAGGAAAGAGTAAATGAGCAGAGGCTCTCTGTTCTGATGAAGCAGAATAGCCAAGAATCCCCAGGAAGAGATCTTGGTACTCAAACGAGAAATGCAAGCACTAGAAACAAGATTTGCCAGATAAGCTAGTTTTCAACCAAACAAGAGAGAGAAAAGACCAATGACCACTTTCAACACAATCCAGAGGATATAAAGACACTGCAGGAACAGGTCTCCACAGGCAGACAAGACTAAAAAGTCAAGAAATCAAAAATTTCAAAATTTACCTAGGCATACGCTACTTGACAGTTTTGAAACAAGCGTGCATACGCGACTGTGTCAAAAGAAACTCGCGTATACGCGACTCCCTTTAACAAAAACTACATGTATACACGTCTTTGTATAGACAAACCCGCATATGAAAAGGTAAATAATAAAAAATAAAAAAGATCAAGCCTGGATAAAGAACCAGGTCTTCAGTCTGACTGAGAAAAAGTTAACTAGACTAGAAAAGATGATAAAAATTGTTGGAAACCTGTCAAACATCTGAAACCACTCAACAGGGGAATCACAAGAATGCGCTCCCTAGTGGAGTCGCCAGTTCTGTTTTGGGGAAAAACACCCTAGAGGTTTGTTGGGTCAAAACCTCCACAAATCAGGGCATGCTATTCAGAAGGACTCACACACAACCACACTTAAATGCTAAAAACTAGACAACAACGATAGTAGAACTCACATGTAGTCCTACGTTTGATGTAGATCCCGCGGGGTCCAAATCCCCATCAACCCTTCTTCCTCTTCAACCTGAAAAACAAGAAAGAACGTGCATGGAAACCTAGTTGTACAACATATATTGCTCCAAAATGTTAGTGTAATCCATGTGAAACATTATGTAAACCATAATAAATTCTTAAATGATAATATTTTCACATATACAAATAGATATTAACACATAAGTTCAAGAACAAGATGGTTCTTCATTATTGCGAACAGCATGTACAGAAATAAAGAGTGGAGAGATCACCTGAATCCTTCCACGATCTTCGAATAGACCGTCTTCCGGATCTGTCCCGCCCTTTCCTCGCTAAGATACTTTCAAGACTTGTGCACTCGAGATGGCATATAAATGAATGAACATCTCCAGGAAAAAAGGGTTTCCTGTATAAATCTGGGAAAGTGCAGGAGGCACGAGAAATTGGACTTGAATTGGGATTCCAACAGAGTATAATGTCTATAAAATTTCTCTCTCCCTTAGGCCATACACATGAGGGGCTTTTATACTCCCTCAAAGTAGTTTCAATCAGTTGGAAACAGTTGGCCACGTACTGGGGTGGTTGAACTACCTGAGTAACCATCAACCCAGCCCGAAAATAGGGAATAATTATATATTTTTTAAACATTTTTAATGGCATACGCGAAAAAGTCTAGCTGGACTCGCGTATACACGCGGAAAAGTACGGGCATAGTCGCGTATGGGGATTTTTACACTGTTTTTAAGTGAATTTGTCCAAGTCTGTAGGAATGGGTGCCCAAAACCATCAAAGCAATCATGAATCATGTCAAGGTGAGAAATGATGCTATAACATCGATCATGCAATGTTCTATAAATACAGAATAATATATCCTGACATATGATGATATGTGACTATAACAGGTGGTTCATATTAAGAAAGAATGATCTGCCTAAATACCTATCTACCTCTCTCAATATTTTTTCCCAACATCTTTTTCCTTCAAAAATTTGACATTTATGACAGGCTATGATCATCTTGTGCACATCATGGAAAAGAGTAGGCCAATAGAAACCAGCCCTCAAAATTTTCTTGGCTGTTGTCTTCCAGTACAAATGACCTCCACACTCTCCTTCATGGAATTGGTATTTAACCTTCTCTGCATCAAAATCAGGAAAACATTTAAGCAATACACCACTTGAATTTTTCCAATAAATACATCTATCTACAATGCAATACTTTACAGCTTTTAACTTTAGGAACCTTGACTTTGTTTTCGTCAAACCAGGAGATTTATTTAAATTAAGCAAAACATAAACAATATCAGCATACCAAGAGGAATTGATAAAATGGTCTTCAACAATGGGTGTTGGGATTTCCTCTTGTTCAACCAAAGCATTAATTATTAATATCAAGAACTTCAAAATTGGATTCAGCCATTAATCTAGCTAGACCTTAGCCTTTGATGAGTTTAGTGGGTTTTATCTCTAAATCATATTCAAGGATAACAACAATCCACTTACCTCTCTTACCATTTGGGTCCTGTGTTAGAATGTCTTTCACAACTGAATTTGGGACAAAGGAAATGATGTGTGAGTGAAGAATGTATACTCTGAAGTCTTTCAACGCTTTAACCAAAGCAAAAGCTTGCTTCTCCATAATGTTATACTTCAGAGCGGCATCTCTCAATGCCTTGCTAAAGAATGAAATAGGCGGCTCTTGTCCTTGTGGATTTTTCTGTAGAAGGACAGTAGCTATGGTATGTTCCGATGCAAAAGAAAAAATATAAAAATCTTTTGAAAAATTAGGACTTATTAGAGCCGGTGTTTTAGTTAATGCTTGTTTTACCAGCTCGAAGGATTTCTTTTCTTCCAAGGTCCATTTTACCCCTTTCTCCTTCGCCAACATGTTTGTGATATTCCTAAGGAGCTCAGCCAAGTTGGGGATGAACCTTCTCAAAAATTTAATGTTTCCAATGAAAGATTGCAACTCCTTGATGTTTCGATGATGAGAAATTTGCAATATGGCCTCAATCCTCTTTGGATCTATCTTAATACCCTCTTATGAAATAATGTGCCCAAGATGTTTACCTTCTTGGACACGAAATAGTGTCTTCTTAGGGTTTAAGGATATTCCAAACTTTCTGCATTTCTCGAAAACCTTTCTTAAATGTTCTAAGTGCTCTTCATCTGTTTTTGAAAACACAGTGACATCATCAAGGTATATAATGATGAAGTAGCCCAGTTCCTTCGAGAATGCTATGTCCATGGCTCTTTGAAAAGTTGCTCCAGCATTCATTAGACCAAAAGACATTTTCACATACATGAAAGTGCGCCATGGTGTAGTAAAGGCTGTCTTTAATTGATCAGCAAGGTGAACTAAGATCTGATTGTACCCTGAGTAGCCATCCAACAAAGAAATTCTTCTAGACCCTACTACCCTTTGCAAAATGTGATCCATCTTATGTAAAGGGTAGTTGTCTTTCAATGAAGCTTTGTTCAAGTCTCTAAAGTCTATACAAAGCCTGATCTCTCCAGTCTTCTTCCTAACTGACACCAGATTAGACACCCACTTAGAGTATCTAATAGGGAAAATAATACAGGCTTCATACATTTTCATGATCTCCTTCTGAACCAAAGGCAGCTGAACAAGGTTTATTCTGCGCAGTTTCTGTTTGAATGGTTTTTGGCTTTCCTTGAGAGGGATTTTGTGTTGTATTATTTCAGTGTCATAGGATTTAAGATCTTTGTAAATCCACGCAAAAGCATCAGAAAATTCCTTAAACATCTCTATGTATTAGAGTTTAATATGAGCTAGTAAAGTTTTGGAGAGTTTAATCATTTTTGGTTTAAGTTCACTGCCTATATTGCACTCTTCCACTTCAGTCTCTATAGGTTCCAGTTTTGGTTTTCTAGCCACATCATTAAAATCAAACAAATCTTCCAAAGGCGTCAGACCACTTGGAAAACTCTCATCCTTAGAGTGCAGAGTTTCTAACTCCTCTGTTTGTAACTCTGCATTCAATTCTGTTTTGTTTTTAAGTTTGCTGGTGAGAAGATCAATATTAACAAGCTCAGGAGACGACTCTTCTTCGCCAAGAAAAGTTTCTTCACTACAGTCTGTATCATAGTCTGAGTCCGAACTATGTAGTTCGAATTCATTTCTAAATTGCATGAAGTCTTCTATTTGTTTGTCTCCGTCAAACATCTGCCAATACTTTTCATTATCAGGCACGACTGGTCTAAATTTTATCTGAGTTGTGCAGTATTTGGTTTCATATGGCATTAAGCATGTTCTAGTTGCAAAGGCTAAATTGTGGGCCGCAATATTTCTTTTTCTTGGGACAAAAATTAGTTTGGATTCCTCGAATGTTTTCAAAAGGTCCATGACATTGTTTAAGTAGGCTCTAAGTCTGGGATGATTTGTGTTATACTCCCCATTGACTTGCCTAATGACTAATTCTAAATCCCCATACACATTGATTCTCCGCGCTCCTAACTTTTTCAATAGATGTAAGCCTAAGAGAAGGGATTCATATTCTGCTATGTTATTGGAACACTGAAAGTTTAGTTTGCAGGAAATACTTTTTGTGTGGTCATTTTCAGTGTTGCAAATCCAAACACCTGCACTAGCATTAGTTTTAGTGCAGGATCCATCAAAAAACATACTCCACAGAGGGCTATCTTTGGTTTCATCCTAGTTAGTGTCCTCTTCAACTAACGAGATTCCTGACTGTTGTTGAATATCAGCACTTAGTTGAATTTGTTTTGATTTCCCAAATTTTTTTATTATTTGAGGGATACTTTCTTGACTCTCAATGTTTAGAAGCAAGGGACATATGATTTGTAGCTCAAGACCTATGTTTGGTTTGCTAGAATTTTCAAATGCAGCAAATCATGTTGACACTCCTACGTCATCTTTCCCCTTCTCTCCATCCGTCATCAGATCAGACAAGGCCACTTGTTCACTAAGTGTTTCATCATTAAACATAATAAATGAATCAAGGCCTGTATTTACAGAATACAGAGGAGAGTTTTGTAGGTGGTCTTGACTTGTAACTATGTATTTCATATGGGATTCCCTATACAGTCTTCTATTCTAATTGAAAACAGGGATAGTCGCATAGGTCATGTCCATCTGCATAGTCCCTTGTAACTTAGCCCCCCAAGATCTTGATAATAGCATTCCATATTTTGGGGGCACATCAGCCACGACAATATCCATTACTAAGCATTTGGCTGGAATTTGGGCTAAGTTAACACAGAGTTCTTTGATTAATCCTTAACATTTTACTCTGCTTGAGTCAAAGGAGTAAAGATCTTTGTAAGGTCTGGTGATTTCTAGACCCAGGCTCTCCATTACAACTTTTGTCATTAAATTGTGAGAAGCTCCTGAGTAATGCATAGCATTGTGCAAGATATTGTCATGAACGTTTAAACTTACATAAAAGGGAGGAACAGGTCCCTCTTGATATCTACCTTCAATCTTTGGGCCAAAAATAAGCTCTGGCTGGTCATCGTTGAGATTGACTGCATCCTCATTTTATTTTATTTTTAACACCTTCAAAATTTGGGTCCTATATACATTCTGGGCAGCTAACTCAGTGAGGGGAATAGAGATTTTGATATTTGAAATTTCCTGCTCTAGGCTGAAAGGGATTTGGTTCTTTGAAGAAATTGTCTCAGCCTTATTAACTGCCAGTCTATCAGCAATATTAGCTTACTGATTTGTTCTACTTACACTTGACAAAATTGTTTTCACAGGAGTACTAGCAGAAGTGTTAGTACTACTAATGTCTGCACTCTGTTTTTCATTGTTTTGAGTTCCTTCCTCTTTACCTTTATCAGAATTTATAGTTACTGTTTTGTCCTTCTGTTTGACAACTTTAGGCTTGGTTGTAGTGCTGTTTTGTGAATATTTGTCAGAGGTTTTGTTGTTGGGAGTTTGTTGACTAGTTTTGCTTCTAAGGTCATATTCTCTTTGAGATTCTATGATGACATTTTCCATGTCTTGATAATAACTTTCATCACCATCTCTTTTTTCATCATAAGGTGTATATAGACCTTGTTTTCTATCATAATGGACTTCAAAGTCGTCATCATCTACCGCTAACATGTTGATGTCATCCTCCTTTGTTATCTCATATGTTTCCTCAACCTCACTTACATAGTTTTGATGAAAGGGGGGAGTGATCTGTTGATCACCTACCCTAGGTCTGTTTGGAGGTTGATTCCTTCTAAAATTTTGATTCTAGTTCTGGTTTTTGTTTTGAGGAGCAGTTTTTTTTTTTTTGGCTTGCTCTCTCTTAATTATGCTCATTTCTTTCATCATTTCCTCCACCATTCTTTCCATATTTGAATTGGAAGTAGAGGGTGTAGACTCTTCTCTAAATGACACTCTCTTTTCATTTTTCATTCTTGCTCTCTTCTCCATCAAGTTGACTTCCATAGAAAGAGCACCCTTTCGCATCTCTTCAAGAGTTGCAGGATCTCTTTCCCTCAACTAATAGGCCATCTCAGGGTAAAACCCTTTAGGAAAATTGTTTAAAGCTGAGCCTTGTGGAGGTTTTAGATCTGGGGAAAGTGCATTGTATACACTGTTAAATCTAGTACAATAATCTTGTACACTTTCCCCCGTGTTTCTATGGAGGTTCTTGTAATAAGCAAGAACTTGGAGAGGATTCTTATTTACTTCCAATTTGTTTAAGAAATTTTGATGGAAGGCTTGGAGATCATTGATACTATGGGGGGTTAAGCCTTTAAACCATTTTCTTACTTCTCCCCCTAGACTTTGAGCAAATAATATAAGTTTGACAGAATCATCATCAATTTCATTTCTGTCGAAGTAGTCATTCATCTTATCCACATGTTGTGATGCATTTATAGCATTTCTAGCATCATATAATGGAATTTTGGACTGATAGTCCTGTGGAATATTGACTAATGGTGCAGGAAGGACTAAGGGAGCATACCATGTAGCCATGGCGGGAGGTGGAGGTGGATTTACAAGAGGTGGATTAACAAGAGGGAAAGTGGGCTGGAATGGAGTGGTTTGAACAGTGGATGTAGGGTGAGCAAAAGTGGATGGACCAGGAGTATATTGCCGAGCTGATCTTGGATGAGAAACATCTAAGTTGTGAAGGAAATGTAAATCAAGAGGTGTGGTTTCTCTACTACCAAGATGTTCACTTGTTTCAGGAGATGAAGGTGAAGACTCAGAATCTAACTGATCTAAATCATCAAGAGACCTAGTTCTAAAGGGATTTACTAAGTCAACTTGTGATTTTTGTAGAGCTTAAAGGTTTTCGAGAACTGAATTAACTCTCAAGGGTGATCTGAAAACAATTGATGCTTTAATCCTAGGAGACTTCCTAAGGATGCTTTCTGGGTTATCAACTATATTAGGTGGATTAGGGTCTGGATAGGCTCTAGTATGAATCTTTCTAGGAGCCACTATGATGTGTTTTTCAAACCCAAATAAACAAGAAAAGTTCAACCAGGTATGACAATATTTGAGAGGTTAACTAATCTCTTTACACCAATTTTAATCCTACAGTCCTCTAACTGAGTTTGAATGATATTAAAATGATAAGGGTTCTTCCTAGTGGAGTCTTAAGGCCTATTCGGGATTGTGGAGTCACCAAGTGGAATTTTTTAGCTCTTTTCAGAGGTAAAAGGTTTTATGGTCCACCACCATGTTTATTGAATACCAATCTGAAATATTTTTGGAGTTTTTTGAGTTATTTTTCAGATGTGTGGTTTCTAAGAATCTACTAACTCTGTTTCAAAACTTAGCTACGGTTATGAGACAAATACAGTCTACTCTTATGGCTAAGCCAGCTAATTTTTCAAGGTTAGATAAAGTCTTATGGGAATCCTAGGGTTTGCCTATTTTGTCACTGACTCCAACAAGTTTCATCATCATTTACCATTTCTTGGTAGTGATTGAAAAGGTTGCTATTTACTCACTGCACAATTTTCTTGAATCAAGGGTTTTCTGAGGTCTTTTAAAAGTATCTAGACCAAAAACACTCAAATCCCTAGCGGAGTCGCCAGAAATGTTAGGGATCTGTAATTAGCAAGATTGGCAAAGTCCAATCACAGAAACAACATTATTTCAACCACTTTGGGATTCCAGGATCTAGCCCTCCTGAATCCAGAGAGGGATCTCTCCAATAAGTGCAAAGATGGATTTGTCTTTGAATTTTTGGGTAATGATATTAGGCTAGTTATGAAGGCCAAGGGTTTTGTTTTTTTTTTTGGAAGGTCGAGCATGATTACTGTCTGTGGTGGAGAGTTCTAAATGTAAAGAGTTTCAAAGGTGTGAAGTTGCAAGAAAATAGGACAAGCTTTGGCTAGGAAGGTAGATAACTGTAGGTTTTAGTCCATTGGGCTATGGAGTCATAATAGGGTTTAATTGGAACGACAAGAGGCAAGAGTGGTCCATGGGGCAGGTCATCTATGTCTAAGGATATCTTTTAAGGTTTGACTTATGGAATGAAGTGATACAACAAGAAGGGGAAATAAACAGATGAAGAAACAAAGAGCAGCTTAAGATCTGGTAAGTACTTTTAAACTAGCCATCTTTTGACACACACTTAAGAAAAACATAAAAGTAAACTAGGATCTGGTAAGTACTTTTAAACTAGCCAGCCTTTGATATGCTTTCAATAGAAAACATATAAAAACAAATGGAAACTTGAAGGCAACTGTTAGAGTAGAAACTAGCGGGTCGGGCTCACCACAAATCCTCTCCTAGCTCTGCTTTACTTGGTCACTTTCAAGACAAACACAAAGATAACACAAAATGGCCTAAGATCTGGTAAGTACTTCTAAACTAGCCAGCTTTTAACACATTCCAAGGGAAACTTTCAGACAGTCTTTGGGATAAAACTAGGACCGAGGCTCACCATATCTTCCTCAGTTCATCTTCACTTAACGTATACTGAAAATAGCATTTAAGAATAACATTTAGCTAAGACAATAAGGCAAGGGAAAGCCAACATTCCTATGCCTAAACTAAATTAAATCATTCCTAAATAACACAGATTAGAAGAAAACATTTAGATAAAGATTTTCAGTCAGAGAAGGGTACTGATATACAGTAGGTTCTAACTCCATGCATGCCGTTCTTTATAAGAGAATATGAAACACAGTGAAAACAAAAAAAAAATAACAAGTTACAATGAGAAAAACATCACCATCAACATACACCAGGATCCCATAAATCAGCTTGTATCGATGCTCCAAACTAGTTACAACTTTAATTCCAATGCTTTAGTTTAGCAATCATCTACTCATCTCGGCCTAACTTATCTATCACAAGCAGAGCTCCAAGAGCCAGTGAACACTATTTACAGATAAAATTCTCAAACTCAATTACATTACAATGATCAACAACTACATCAACCAACCCCTCACTCATCTTTTGCAGTAGTATATATAGAAGAATGAGGAGGTGAGATCTGATAAAATATCTCTAAAGATAATTAATATAGACTTAATGGTTCCTCGGCCTTTGGGGGATTGATGAAGAAACTTGCATAGGTGCCTTCTATATTAAATGATTTACATAAATATTTAAGCTCGATAGGAGATTTTCTTGACCTTTAACGCTCTGTGTGATGTCAAAGTAACTCTGCCGATGTTTTGTCATTAAGTTTGTTTGCAGAATTTACTCTCTGGCTATGCTTGAGACAAATATCTGATCCTGATCAATAACTCTGGCCTCTGGTTGAATGCTTCGAGGCCCAGGTGGCTTTGTGGTAGCTGGGAGGAATCAATTTGCCTCAAGTGTGGCGGTGGAGGCTTTCTTCCTGATGAACCTTTATGATTTTCCTTTTGAATGTGTTTTAATCAGGGATTAGGCTTTTGATAAACCATCTTAGACATAATCCCAGAAGGCCTATCTTCAATCATTTGTTCTAGTGTGTTATTGTCTTCGACACTGATACTCTCTGACTGTGCTCGATTCATGGTTTTTTGCTGGGGTGCAGGGCGGTGCAGGGTCATGTGGCATCAATGCTTTATGAATGATTGATGAAACATGGAGCTTCTTCCTGCGAATGGTTTCCTCTGGTGAATCGAAAGTAGGAGGATCATCACCCTCTGCCTTTGAATTTTCTTCAGACGTAGCGGAAAAAACCTTTACACCCTACAAAATACAAAAAACATTATGAAATCCTGCATGTATAGGTTAACTTCTTCAGAAGGCACGTGGAGAGAACGTGGCTGTTGGATGGCATCTTCCAATGGTCGATATTGATTTAGAGAAGGTCAAAAAAGAAAGGGAGGAAGAATTAAATTGGAGTCGTCAATCTCGCAGAGATCAACGGTCAGGAGCAAAGGCGAAAATTCAAAGCGGAGGAGTCAGTTTTTGGAAAAATGGATAAATGGGTAATACCTCTGTTTTGGGAAAAAATGATCAAAAATCAAGATCGGGAGTCAGGACGATCATGGGCCGTTGGATGAGATCGGCCCAAACGATCAACGATGGAGAGGCTTTAATGACCACGTCGTATCCCGGTTAACTGTCAGGCTTCTTCGGAGAGAGATCACCATCCGATGAGTGGCCTCAGATCGGATGGTGGTCATCAATATCGTGTCGGGTCCATGTCCGAACCTTAACGTGTGATGAGCGGTGGATTTTGAACAGTGCTCAAGGCCACACGTCAGGCGGTGAATGGAATCGCTGCTGATCGGGAAAAAACCACCCTCCACTTGAAAGCAGTGCAATGGATTCCGCCTGGTTTTACAATAGCAAATGGTTGGCAGGGACCACCGGGATGATGGGTTGTGCACCGTCTGAGGGGCCTTTGGGCGCATGGAAGACAATATGACTGAGGGAGATAGGAAGGAGGGCTAATCGGCATGGGGGTTTTTAATAAAGGGAAAGGCTTGAGTTTTGTGTTTTCCCCTGATTTCGATAAGCACCCAAATGGCTCAGCGCTAGTTCCAGCACCAGGGCGTATGGAAAGGAAGGGTTAGAGACTTATCCCAAGGGGCTTAAGTCTATAATATATAAAAAATGTGATTTTTATATTTTTTCAATGATTTTCAAAGGTTTCGAGGGTTTCGATAAGGCAAGACAGGGTCTTAAACCTTATCAAAGGGATTATGATGAAGGGGAAAGGGGAAAAACATGGAAATGAGGGATTTTATGGGGGGAAAAGGAGGGGAAATAAGGTTAGTTTTGGAAGAAGGGAAGGGGGAACATGGTGTTTGCAGCAGTATTTTTGTCTTGAAAATCAGCAGGCTTTCAAGATGACAAAATGGGCACAGCAGTGAAGATTAAGACAGAGGCATGAGGCCTTTTGAGAGTATTCAAGAGCTAACACTTTTTAGCAGTAAAATTTTTTCCTTAAAGACTCCAGAAATGTTTTAGCCAACATTTGGTATAACAAATTTTATAGCTGGCTAACAATATGAAATTCCACCATCCTTAAGATTAATTGCTGAAGTAAAATGTGGAACTTCACTCATACCTTGGTGGAACTTGGAGTTTTCTTCTTGTATGGCTGCATTATTTGTCTCCTCCAATGAAATGGCTTCCTCCTCCCTAGATGTAGAAGACTTCCCTCCCAAAGTAGTGACAATGTTGGTGCAATTCTCCTCCCATGGTGGAATGGCTTTCTCCTCATTTGTCCTTTCTCCATCAAAGGTTTGGATCAACCTTTGAGAACATTCTATAAAAGAGCTTACCCTTGAATGGAACAAGGGTTTGAACCACCAAACAAAGGCTTCATCCTCCATGTGCAGCGCTGCAATCTCCACTGCTTCTTTCTCTGCCACTGGATGTAGCAAAAAAAATGCCTCTAGCTTTTTCACCCAAGCTCTAGCTGAAGTAACCCCATCAAATGTAGACAATAGAAACCTATTGCCTCTGATACTTCCTTTCCCACAGGGCCTTCTCTCCTCCATCTGTTAAATAGACTGTGGGAACATTGTAGCTCCCCTGAATGTTGCAGAATGGGGTTTATAGTCACCCAGGTACTTGCTTAAGATCTGAAAATCCAAGCATCTCCCATGCTAGTCTTCAAGAGAATAGGAAGTGCATGGACCTTCCTCTTCTCCCCTTTTCTTCTCATCCTCCTCGAGGAAGCTCTTATTTATTCAAAAATAGATGAGTTTTGGCTCATCTTCTTCATTATTCTCCTCTGAAATCAAACTCACAGACTATGCCAAGTTTGATGCTTTGATACCACTGTAATGTTCCTTTTTCAGAAACATTATCAATCGACAAAGCAAATCTATTCCAGAGATAGACTGTAGGGGCATTTACTGGATATGTCACCTTTAAACAAAGGATGAGCTGTAGAGGCTACCTGGCCCACTAGCAGACTTTGTCTATATAGGATTGTCAAGAGATAATATCCCCAAGAGGGAAGAACAACAAGATTGAGAATCTCTTAAGATAACCCCAACATTGCAGCTACAGCAATAACAAATACATCTAATGGAAATAGCAGTGATACATGTACACATGAAATGCCGGAGAATCCAATGGCCATCATATTAGAACATAACAGCATAAAATATACAACTCCTTGAGGAAATGATCACTCAAGCAAGGCACAATAAGCCTCAAGAAAATTGTACATGAAAATATGAGAAACACTGCTATATATAAGAAGCCCTAGGCCATGACTACGTAGTTTATAGAGGCACTGCTGCATAAAATATAATGATACAAGGATATAACAATATGAAGCTCAAATAAAGTGGGGGAGTATGATCTCAACCCCTGAAAAAACAATACATCAATCATTTAAGAGGATTGGTTGAAATCTATACAAAAATGGGAAATATACAAAATGTCGGAGTTGAAGAAGTAGTTGCAACTCAAAAACTGGAAATACATGGAGAAGGCTGAAATGGATGAAACAACTGAAGAACCCTCCTCCAATGGAAATCTGAAGTGAAAGGCTAATCCTTTCACCGAAGACTTTCCCTCTAAGTGACTGTCAATCCCTCACAGCAAATAGCCACCAAGAAGAACACTGTCTAAGAGAGGGAATGCGCTGCCAGTGATGGAATGTGGTTGGCCTGATGCCAAAGATGGTGGGATATGATCAAGAACCCCCTTTGCTGATCTCCCAAGGGATGGAACCTCCCTCCATTGGAAAACTAGCTCCGAATGGTGTATGGAAACATCCCCAGCAACACCCAGCAACACTGCATAATATCTGTTGTAGAAACTGCGTTGATGTAGATGGCTGAAGCTATGGCCTGAATGATGGAATATGGGGAATGGAGTGCAATCCTTCATGAAATTCTCAAGAAGGAGAGGAAATCCTAAACATGACTCCCTCGTGCCAGGAGGCATTGCAGCTCTGCTGAACAGCAAGAGGCAGCAACAAGTCTTCAAGACTCAATGTAAAATGATCAAAGATAATCTCAATGGCTTCCTTGATCCTCTTTTAAACAAGTGAGATTCCCTCCATGGACCCTAATTCAAATTAGGTTTTCCCTTCCTCTAGAAGCTTCCCTCCTATGTTGTCCCACTTAGTGCTTTCCAACTCATGCCAACGCAGTTTGACTTGGTCAACCTTGGCCTAGCCTTTATGCAAAAACCTCCTTTCACACATGGAGGTGTCAAATCCAGCTCCAAAAATGATCCTCTTTCATAATTAGAGGATTTTTATTCTCTAATCATGCAAATAATGGGTCCCCTACCCATTTTATTCATATCCTATATAAAATTAAAAAAAATTAATGTTCCATAAAAATTTGGAACATTACATCCTCTTCTGAGTCTTCTTCTATTGTAGAGTCTGATTCATCCTCCTTTAGCTCAAACTATATCTTCTCAGGTTCCTTTGGTAGGACCTCATGTTTAACAACATCTTTCACCTCTATAAACAACACATCTCGGTTGTACACAACCTTCCTTGTTTCCGGGTTCCAAAGCTTGTAACCCTTTAAACCATCCTTATACCCAATAAAGATGCACCTTTCAGATTTACTATCCAACTTGGTCCTTTTCTCCTTTGGAACATGTACATATGCATCACATCCAAATACCCTCAGATGTGAAAGAGATGGTTTCTTACTAGTCCATACCTCATGTGGAGTCTTATCCTCCAACATTGATGAAGGTGATCTGTTAACCAAGTAACATGAAGTCTCCATAGCCTCTACCAAGAATTCTTGTCCTAACTCGGTACCACTGAGCATGCTTCTTGCCTTTTCCATCAGCGTTCTGTTCATTCTTTCTGTAACTCCATTTTGCTGAGGTGTGTATGGAGTATTCTTCTGTCGTGCTATACCACACTTCTTACAGAACTCTTCAAATTCCTTCTTGCAGAACTCCCCACCGTTATCTGTCCTCAACACCTTTATCTTCTTTTCTGTTTGGTTTTCCACCAAAGCCTTAAATTCATTAAATCTGTCAAAGAGTTCAGATTTCTTCCTCAAGAAATATATCCATGTATTCCTTGAGAAGTCCTCTATGAATGTAAAATAGTACACAGACTTACCCAGTGATGGAACCGACACAGGTCTAAACACATCACTATGCAGAAGCTCTAATATCTTGTTCGCCCTCGTAGCACCAGAAGGAAAAAACACCCGATTCTGCTTCCCATATACATAATGTTCATAGAAATCAAAATCTATAGAGCTATTAGAAATACCTTCTACCATACTATTTCCTTGCAGTATCTAAAGGCCCTTCTCTCCAATATGTCCAAGCCTTTGATGCCATAGCATGGTCTTTTCTCCAAAGATCGCTAGGCTTTCCGCTCCACTTTCGGGAACCATAGAAATTTTTCACCCAACAATAACAGTGCTTCCCTAAAGCTTGTACAGAGTTCCAATTTGAACTCCCCACATTAATACCAGTGCTCCCCAAACCATATTATAGGTATCTTTCTCGAACACTGTTTTTAAACCTGCATCATCCATTTTGCTTACAAAAATCAGATTTCTGGCCAATGCAAGAATGTGCAAAACACCAGGAAGTTTTCTAATCCTTTCACCTTGCAGCTTCAACTTGAATTTTCCACGTCTGACGATTCTAGCCTTCCTATCATCACCTAAGAAGACATCACCGCCATCATATTTCTTATACTCGTAGAACCACTCCCTATGAGGAGTGAAGTGAAAGGATGCACCCTTCAATCAACCATGACTCATGATATACATGTGTATTTGAAGAAGAAGCCAAATACACATCCCCACCTTCATCCGAGGTGGTTTTTTCCTCTACAGAAGGAGCATTATCAGATCCCTTTCCCTTCTCAGGAGCTTTAGATCTACAGTCCTTTTTGTAGTGCCCTTCCTTTCCGCATTTCTAGCACACCTTTACAAACTTTACAGGAGATTTAGATCTCCCTCTAGATTTTGATCTCCCACTCGAAACCTTATTCTTGTTTCTGTTTTGGGACCTTCCTCGTATAGATAAGGCATCTCCATTCTGACCCTCCATATTTCTCTGTCTCATTTCCTCCGACAACAAGGCTGAGACAATGTCATCAAAATTCAAGGTAGTTGTATTTCTATCTATTGCAATAGCCAGAATGTCCCATGAGTCTGGTAGAGAACACAAAAAACTGATGCATTTATCTTCATATGAGATTTTAATATCAATAGATGGCAGCTAACTTACCACATTATTGAAGGCGTTTAGATGCTCTGTCATCGAGTCTCCATCCTCCATCCTCAGGTTATACAGTTTTTTCCGCAGGAACAATTTACTCACCAGAGACTTAGATTGATACAAAGTCCCTAGCTTGTCCCACAAGGTCTTCGCCACAGCTTCCCCAGATACATTCAACAATACTGAATCTAAGACACACAACCATATTGTGCTCTGTGCCTTCCGATCTAGCTTCTTCCAATCATAATTTGACTTTGTTGTTGGTTTAGTACCTGGATCTACCGTGATCCACTAATATTTATCCACTAGCAGATCCTCCATCTTGAGCTTCCACAACTCAAAACTCTAACCATTAAATTTCTCGAACTCTATCTTCCCGCCACTCACCATCTTCTTTCACCACAAGAATCGATCCCGTAGATCTGCCACTGAACATCGTCTGCCTCAAGCTTGAGTAAAAAACCCCTCAGCAGCAAAGGCGTCCCCTTGAAGCCGAAACTGCTTTGATGCCAAATGTAGGTTTTAACCCTATACAGAAATTATCTGTAAACGAATCTTAAAAACAGAAAATAAATAATAGCGAGAGCATAAAACATAAAAGAGATATACACAGAGATTTTTCCCTGGATCCCAAATCGGGACGAATAGCTTGATTTTTCATTATATTCCTTTTAGTGTTACAACACAAATATATACATGTCGAAGCATACATAAACCCCAATCCATTAACCCTGAATTAGAACATAACCGTAGTTCCCTTGACCGGATCTACAAAAAATGAGGGGCCAAAAACCATCATGCCCCAAAACCATGTGCAAACCCATGCACAAAACCATGGGCGGGTCCTCCCACCGGAAAATAAGGACTCCCTCGCGTGTGACTAGTCGTGGAAAGAATATAACACATACCCAACAAGACCTAGCCCTAATCCATACCCTAGACCTAACCATATTTCTAATTTCAAATCTAGAGCTAACCCTATTTCAAAGCCTAACCCCAATCCAAATCCAAATCATACTTGAAGCCTTATAAAAAAACCCTACCCCAAACCATATCATAAACCCTAATGTAAACCATCAGGTTGCACAATAGTTTCAAAAACCTATTCTTCCCATTGATTCCCATGTTGAACAAAATGTTACACCTTCCATGTTGCGAAATGGAATGAATTTGCAAACTTCCCCCATTACCGCAAAACATCCACCCCGGGAAGTTGTAATTCAATGACCACCAGAGGAGCAATCTTCCATTGGAACTTGTTCTAAAAATGTTGTTGAAAATTGAAACCCTAGAATCTCTCTCGACCATTATTGTCATTTTGAAAATCAAATATTTGAGCCCAAACTTGAGGGATTTATCTTTTGTCTTTAACCAGATATTTTGTGCCTCCAGGAAGGTGACTATAAAACTACGGAAGACTTGCATTAGTTGGAGAATCATAAATATGTGGATTCCATTGAATCTCGGTTTCAATTAGTCATCAAGCCACCTTATTTCCTCATCATTCGGAAAATCTTGGTACCATATCAATTGAAGAAACTAGTTTCTCACACTTTGGTATGTATTGAAGTTTATTCTTTAAAACTATGTGTAAGTATAATCAAAATTTTGTACCGCACATGGATTCATTGGAAGTACGCCTACACTTAATGGTAATACTTTTTGTCTTTAAAAATAAGGTAGGATAATATGATAATAATAAATATGACATAACAAAATTCTTGAAATTGTGATTCCCTAAAGTACAAATTTTGGAATTTCTATTATCATGCACTCTTGTGGGTAGACATGTCAGAGGAATTGTACACTTAATACCTCATATTTTAAAAAGTGACTTTGATTCTGGATCAATATGTATTTTCAAAAGTTACAAGTAATAATTTCTCCTATTTTTAACAAACTATTATTCATAACATCTTTTTAAGATCTCCTCGAAGGGATCAATGAAAAACCTCCTATGGTAGACCACGCCTAAAAATCCCTAATAAGCTTTCATAAATAACCCTGGCATGATCCACTCAAGGAATATTTTGGTCATTATCCGAGATGTTTTTTAAATACGTTCTTAGGGTAGCATGACCAATCAGTGAAGAATAGTAATTAAAAACATTCACGCCATCCTGCACTGTTAAGGAGTAGATTTGGTTCCCCACCTATTAAGTAACCTATCTAAGGTCAATCATAATCAGAGTTGTTTTCTAAAAACATAAAAGAATTAATTGAGGGATAGGAGGTCTCATTATGAGTCGACCTACTATGATCATGGGTCCTAAGGAGAATGAAATTACCACACTGGTTACAAGGCTAGGGTAATAGCTTTCAATTGAAAAAATGGAAGACAAGAGGTCTCATCATGAGTTGGCTTGTTCATTCTTGTTAGTTCTCGTGAATGGCAGTGTCCATAGCTAGTTACCAAGCTAGGAGAGTGGCCTTCAATTAACTTATAAAAAGAGAAAAAAAATTAAATGTTCTTAAATGACTCTGAATCTATATCTAATAAGTGGGACAAAATGGTGGAATCCACACATTAAAGCTAAGGGACACCTCCATATCTGGTTTTCTATGTGTTGGGTGTGGAAGGAATCATGGATTAGATGTAGCAATTTAAATAACAGCTCAGAAGCACATCACAGAGTGTGGAAGAATATGTGGGTTCGATGGAACTTACGCAGCCTATGATACCGAGGTTTTAACGTTGTAATCAATTTCGACCTAAGCATGGCTATGCCCTGGAACTCAATCAGTCAATGCAATTGCACTGGCTGATAGAGATTTAAATCTTCTTCCTTCTATTGAAATATTAATAAACAATAAGTACAAGTGAAAGAATAAAATATAGTGACTGAAATGGGTCCTGTAGTGGAGAAAAGCAGCAACAACATTTCCCATTCTCCAGAAACTCGATGCGTAGCATCACATGCCAACCTGTGAGAAACTCACACAAACATAAAATCGATTAGTCCAAATGGACGTTACAGCAACAACCATTCTAGGAGAGGAACGATTCACCAGAATCGTTCCCTCTTTCGACGTTCGGTTGGAAACTAATTGTATTTCCAGAAAATTATTTATATCCCCTCATATCTTCTGATTAGCTATTAAAATCCTAGTATGTAATTCGATGTCTATATAAATTTATTGGAGAAAGTAGTCAAAAAATTAATCAATTCAAGAAATAGGAATTAGGAAATCAATCAAGCCAGAGGAAGTACGCATGACGGGAGGAAGGTGTAGAATGGAGGAGGAGTTGGTCCTGATGTAGCGCCATGCATTTTCAATCTGTGGATCGCTCCTCTGATCTTGTTGGAGCTAAGTGTTTACGTCATGATGTAAATATTGTTTCTTTCTGGAATTAATTGAAGAAATGTTTATTCATGTTCTATTTAATTTTTTATTGCATCTCATGATCTTGATTACTGTGTGAACCAGGTTACACATAGAGGGTGTGAGCTGGGTGGGTTGGCCGCCAGCCCAGCTCGACACCACTCTTCATTTATTAAGTTAATTAGCATTTAAATGATCATCTACTGTGTGAATTCTCTCTCATCATTTATAGTCTCTTCCCTTCTCCAGATTGGTGTTGTTTATTTTACTGTAACATTTTCCTTTCAATTGTGGAATTAATTGATTTGCTACAATGTTTTCCTTTCAGCTACAAGATTAATTTATTTTTTGTCCTAAGGAATTTTCTTGCACTTTGGAATACTTCTTCATATTAAATTACCTCCCTCCATATTGTTTGAATTTACAAGATCGGCGTTGCCTTTATGAGCTCTAAAGTTAACTTGAATTGATCTAGAACCACTTAATTAATATTCCAAAATCTAAGATCGACTTGAGTATTTATGGTTTGAAATCCGACATTTATAAAAAGGGAAATTATGTTATGATTGAAAACAATAATATTTATTTTCCTTCACACTTCTGGACATTTACACACGATCTATTTTCAGGGACAAGGAAGGCAAGGGATTTATATTAATTCAATTTCTTTCATAAGTTATTTGCACAATAGATTTACTTGTTATGATGCTCATTTTTCAGGTTAATTTCACACAGGATTAGTGCAAGCAGAGTTAGTAGTTGAATTTCTTTTTAATTTCTTCCAGCATTTACAGCCTTTCGATATGGTGTCAACACTACGCGTTCGATATGTTGTTGACACCACGTTGGTTTCCAGTTATGATTTCCTTTTTGTTTGCTAGTAATTAGAATTTCCTTTCGCATTTTTAATTATCTTTTACTTTCCGCATGATTTTAATTGTTTGGATTGGTGTTTTCTCGAATTCTCTTTTAATGAAGAATTTCATTTATTTAATGTGCAATATTGACTAGAGACTTGTTTTGCAGGTTGTCAAGGGCTTTCTCTGGCTTTTCCAGTGCTGTGTCTCAAATTTCACGAACTATCCGGATTGAAAAAATAAAGGTTGGTACATTTATAGACCCTATACTACACCCAAAACCAATTCAAATTTTCCTCTAGGGACATGTATTTCTTAGTCTTCTTCTGGAGAAAACCTTTTTTTTAGCAGCTCCACTTTCATTTCTAGTAGGGATGTACTTGGATTTATTCAAATAATGAAGTTTGGTGTCATTTTTAGCTTCTAAAGCTTAATTTCCTTCATAGGACTCTATATATCCTTGGGCCTGGCCATCCAAGGATCCTAAGAGGCCTGCTGTCAAATTTCTTTATTTCCTCTGAATGTTTTTTCACTTGTGTCTCTTATTTCTGAATTTACTATTCATGTTTCTTTTGTTGTAGACCATATTCGTTAAATTATTGAAGTGATTTTAATTGAAGGTTATTTTAATATTCAAAATCATGATCCATCCTTAAAACAATTTTTAAAAGTTATATTCATCATTGAGCTACTTGGATTGGTTTACTAGTTCATAAATATCAAATTTCTGGAAGTCTCTTATAGCAATATAATAGTAATTTTCTGTTATTTCTTAGCACATGTTAATGAGCCTATTTTGGGTTTATTCCATTTGGATTAAGTCATAAAAAACATTCAATTTAATAACAAATTCACCCCATAGCATTTTCACTTGATTAGGTGAGGCATTTGGTAGGTTAACTAGCTCACTGATTATTGATTTTCTAGTTTTTGGAATAGTAATTTTTATCCTATTTTTTAGCACATGTTAAAATGTGTATTTTTGAGTGATTTAAATTGGATTGGAGACCTAGGACATCCTAATTAATAAAAAATTACCCCGTCTCATTTTTAGTTGATTTTCTTGGTAATTTAGTGATATAAGTTGGAGGACAGACTAGCTGGTAGACTAGGTATTTAGTCTTTTCAAGTATAAATATCATAATATTTTGGTGGTGTGCAGGTTCTACTATTGATTTTCAAGGTTATAATTTTAATTTAAACTCCTTATTCTCCCACTATCTCCTTATTTCTACCTCAAAAACTCCTCCAAAACATTTTTCATCGAGAGTACATTTATGGTTTATTGAAGGCCACTGTGTGCATTATTCCTTGTGCAAGATGGGCCCCTAGAGGGTAATAAGCTTGGAAAGGGAAACATAAAACCTTATCCTACCTTCTAATACCAATTCCCACCTTTATATCACCTTTTCCACCCTCATAATTCTCACGGATCCTATCTTGTAGCATCATGTATCAATCTTGTAACAATCTTGTATCATCCTATAGCACCATCTAAAGCCTTCTAAAATTTACTAGAATTGTTCTTGAAGCTTAATTTTTACCTCCTAGCCTTAAATAATGACCCTTAGGCTCTGAAACCATGATTGAATAAGAACAAATACCTCTTAATCCTTTCCTCTTCTCCATTGCAATTCACTTCTACAGTTATGGTTAGTGGACCGATTTGTGAATTTAAAGATACAATGATGATTTTCTTGATTATGTCATGAAATTCGTATTGAAATCTACCGCTAAATATAATCTCTTTGAATATAGTGATTAAATGTTGATTTCATTCTCATTTACCTATGTAAGGTAGAATAGGGTTGTTTCTCTTGGATTCATTCTTCTTTTATGATTTTATTTGCAAGCATTGTTATTTCCATTGCATATGTTAGGTTTCCATTTAAATGCAACTTTTACATTATGCGATTAGGCTAGTATTTAAATTCCTACAAGTAGCATAGGATTTTATTTATTCAATATGCTAAGTTTTACATTTATGCAACTAGGTCAAGTATTATTTCCATTTCCTGCAAATATAATAACATTTCCATTTATGCAACTAGTTTAGGCTTTGATTTCATGATAGTCACTTAATTGCATCATATCAATGAAAGAAGCACATATTTCATGTTGCGCATATAGTGTTGACACCTCTTAATTTTGTATGACCCTCAAGTTGATAATTTAAGTTGATAGCCTTGGAAATTTCAACATTCTTGTTGCAATAATGGGGATCAACACTCTTTCTTCAAGTTCAACCAATGATAGAACTTATTAACTATTGTCAAATTATTGTGATATCCTAGGTGACCTCAATACGGCTTGATATGGAACTCCCTCAAGATAATATTATTGATTTCACTGCTACCCAACACATAAATCGTGTTCCTGAATCTAACCAAGCCATTTGTTGTGAGGTGATACTCCTCATCCCTATCACCTTAACCATATTGTTGCAACTTGGGCCTTAGTTGTTGGTACCTATCATCATGTTGTTCTTCCTGCAAGATCCACTCCTATAAATCTGTCCCATAAGAGCTCACAGCTAAAATGCGATTCACCTGGACTCTCCTAGTGATAGAATCTACAAATCGATTCTCCTTGCCCTTGATGTATCTGATCTCAAAGTCAAACTCGGTGAGGGTAGAAAACCATCTAGATTGCCTGGAATTCATATTATATTGGTCAAAAAAGTATCTTGGTCCACTATGATCACTCATCATAATGAACCTCCTACCAAGAATATTATAATGCCTCCACTTCTTCAAGGCATGAATGATAACTTCCAAATCAAGATCATGAGTCACATAGTTATGAGTCACATAGTAAGGGCACAATAATAACTATATGGGGACTACAAGGATACAAAAATAAAAATAAGGGGGCTACACTAACAACAATAAGGGAATACACTAGTAATATAGGGCCCTAACATTCCCCTCTCCTTCAAAAAAGTGTTGTCCTCAACAATTAAGTAGTTATGGAGGCTTCTGTATAAAATTATCATCCTTCCATGTGGAATATTTAGTGGGTAAGTTCTTCCACTTGATGAGATACTCTAAAATTTATCGATTTCATAGCTGTCGAGTTCTTGTTTCCATGGCTGCTTCAGGTTCCAATATGTTTTTTCCTCCCTCATCAAGTTCTGGTAATATTGTTTGAACAAGAATTTTGTCACCTATAACCTTATTTAAGCATGGAACATGGAAGAGTGGGTGCACTCAGAAATATGCAAGAAGCTGCAATTTGTATGCCATAGTACCAATATTTTGCAACACCTTGTAAGGACCATAGTACTTTGGTGATAATTTATTATCCTTCTTAGATTTTTTGAGGGAAGTTTGTTTGTATCGTTGTAGCTATAAAAATACTCAGTCGCTTACATAAAAAAATTTCTCGCTGTGATGTTGATATGCCTGTAGTTTCATTCGATTTGGTGCCAAATTTAGGTTATCCTTTAAGAGTTGGAGAACTTGTTGTTGATGCTCAATGTGATCTTTCGTTGCTTGAACCTTAGAATTTTCTCTTAAAGATGATGTGATGGACGACGGATGATATCCATAAAGTGCCATAAATGGGGTCATTTTTGCTACAGTGTGGAAGGAAGTGTTATACCACCATTCAACCAGAGGTAACCAATTGACCCATTGTGTTTGTTTATCAGATACAAAGGAACAAAGATATCCTTAAAAAAAATTTTTCACTATCTCAATTTTCCCATCAGATTGAGGATGATAAGATGAGATATGAGCTAGTTGAATACCAAAACAAGAAAATAATTCCATCCAAAAATTTCCAGTGAAAATATTCTTTTGAATTCCGTGCAATAATCTTTGGTTTTCCATGTAGATTTTGAAATTTTTCCATAAATTCAGTAGCAACTATACTCACTTTAAATGGATGAGATAATGCACAAAAGTGTGCATACTTGGTAAGCATATCAAATACCACCATGATGACACTCTTTCCTAATTCAGACTTAGGTAAACCTATGATAAAATCCATTGAAACCTCCTCCCAATGTTGATTTGGAATGGATAAAGGTTATAGCAGACTCGGGGTCTTAATTGTATCAACTTTATTTTGCTGGAAAATCAAACATTCCACCACAAACTTTTGAATATCAGATTTAAGGACATCCCAAAAAAAATCTTTCTTCACCCTGTGGTAAGTTTTTAAAATCCCTGAGTGTCCTCCTAATGAAGAGGTGTGCAATTCCAAAAGAATATTTTGTTTTAGTTGGGAATTATTACAAAGATATAAGTGATATTTGTACCACAAAGAATCATTTTTCCAGCTAAATGTATTAGACGTATTGGGATCTTGCTGCAGCTTTTGAATGAGTGTCCATACTTCTTCATGATTCTTCCATTCCTCCCTTGCTTCAGTTATCCATTATGATTGTGTAATATAGTTGGCACGAAGCAGTGCTTCCACATCCTCATCCTTTCTTGAGAGTGCATTCGCAAAAAAATTTAGCTTCCTTTTTTTGTAGATGATTTCAAAGTCATAACCCATTTTTGTTGCTCTTCTAAATATAGTTTTTGTTCCAAAAAGTATTTAAGACTATCATGATCATTTTTTACCTTGAATTGTCTTCCCATTAGGTAAGGTCACCATTTCTTTAGTGCATGTAGTATTGCCCACATTTCCTTCTCATAAATAGATTTGTGTAAATACTTTCCTTTGATTGGACGGTTTTCAAAAGTAATGTGTCTTCCTTCTTGCATTAAAACAACACCAATTCCATTTCTTGAGGCATCACATTCCACAATAAAGGTTTTGTAAAGTCTGGCATAGCTAAGACTGGTGCTTGGCACATTGCCTCTTTAAGATGTTCAAAGGCCTTAGTTGCTTTAGGAGTCCATGAAAATGCATCTTTCTTCAAAAATGTTATTAGAGGTGTTGCTATTCTCCCATAATTCTTAAGAAACTTGCGATAACACCCTGTCAACTCGAGAGATCCTCGCAACTTATTTATGATTGTGGGGACTTTCCATTCCTTAATGGATTTAATGTTTTTAGGGTCTACCTTAACACCCTCTTGAGTTACAATATGACCGAGATATTCCACCTCTTGTACTCCAAAGAAACATTTGGAGGTTTTTGCATATAATTTTTTCTCCTCCAATAGTTTGAGCACCCTGTCAACATCTTGAACATGATCCTTCCAAGACCTATTGTAGATTAGTATATCATCAAAACATACTAACACAAATTTTCTAAGGAAGGGTTTGAAAATGGAATTCATCAACCCTTGCAATGTAGAAGTTGCATTCGTAAGGCCAAAAGGCATGACCAAAAATTCATAATTACCCTCATGAGTTTGAAACCTTGTTTTCGAAATGTCTCCAGTCTTCATTATAATATGATGATATCCTAAACAAAGATCCAACTTGGTGAAATAAATTTCTCTATGTAATTCATCTAATAATTCATAAATCAGAGGAATGGGAAATTTATCTTTAATAGTGAGCTTATTGAGCTACCTATAATCCAGAAACATGCACCATGATCCATCCTTCTTGTGCACCAATACTACTGGAGCAGAGAAAGAACTTTGACTAGGTTGAATTATATTAGCCTCTAGCATTTATGCAATCGTACATTCAATTTCACTCTTTTAAACATAAGGATATTTGTAAGGCCTAATGTTTGGAGGAACACTTCCTAGAATCAAATGAATACCATGATCATGATCACGAATATGTGGGAGTCCTTTGGGAGTTTCAAACACCTTGGAATGATTGTCCAAGACTTTTTGAAGATATGGAGAAATAAATGATTTTGATCTTCTAGTGAGCATAACTATGAAATGACACCTTGTTGTTCTTTCTTTAGAAGCTTTTTCATGACATTATATCTTATTATCTTTCTCATCTTCCCTGTGATACCCCATAATTCAAATTCCTTTCCTTCCGAAAAAAATCAAGAAAAGTTCTTGAAAATTAAAAGCTACTATCCCCAAAGATTGCAACCATTGTACTCCTAGTACAACATCAACACCACCCATTGGAATGGAGAGCATTGGACTATTCAATACATATTCCCCCATGGTTATCTTGATATTATAGCACTTTCCAGAGAAATTTATAGTTCAGCCATTTGCCACCATCACTTGACACTCTGGCACTCGGTATAGGAAGCAATTCAATTCCTTGGTTACCTTACAATGAATAAAATTATGGGTACTACTCAATCAATAAGGAATATCACATTTTTCTTCTTGATATGTCCTTCTATCTTGAGATTTTGATGAGTAGTAATTATTGCCAATGCATTACATGATATGGTCAGATTCATTTCTTCTTCCTCTAGGGTTGGTTCCTAGTGTATATCCTCTTCTTTTGAAGTTTCTTGTTCCTTTTCTTCCTCCTGTTCATAATCTATGTAACATAATTTCTTCTCAACACGCTTATGACCTTTAGTGTATTTTCTATCACAAATATAACAAATCCCTTTTTCTCCTTTTTCTTCCAATTGTTGCGGTGTCAACCTTGTAGGTTGTGGAAGTCTAGTAGTAGCAACACTTCCATCTTTATAGTTTTGTCGCCATAATTTTTCTTTCAATTTTTCTTGCCAACCTGAATTCCTTCTCTAATGTATCAGGTTCCCAAAGGCGAACCTCATGTTGGATGTTATCATTTAGAGTCCCTATGAAGACATCAATCATATGTTCCTCTGGAATATTATTTACCCTTATATTTAGTTTTTGGAAGTCCTCAATGTGCTCCAACATTGAACCATTTTTTTTTAGATTTATCAATTGGCTAACGAAGGTGTTTCTCTTTGTATACTCACAATGTTTTATCATTTCCTCTGTAAAAAATGACCAAGTGACCAATGTTTTACAAGAAAAAAGCCATCAATACCATACAAACTTATTTTGTTCTAAATATAAAGTTGCAATGCGTACCTTTTGTGTGTTTTTCATATTATGGAGCTCAAAGTATTGCTCCATTTGTAGAATCCAAGTTATTGGATCCTTTCCATCAAACTTCATCATATATATATTTGCAATATGGTGGGTCTTAAATACGACATTAGAGTCTATGAAATCATGATTAACATTTATTTTGTTCTCATCATGAGTTTCCTCTACTACCTTTTCGCCATTAGGAATCTTTTCTTGTAGAAAAATTTCCAACCCTTCCTTCAAACCTTCCATGTCTTTCTTCAAATATTCCATGTTTCCTTCTATCTTAGCTTCCACGCCATCCATCTTAGCTTCCATGCCATTCATCAAACCATCCATCTTAGCTTCCATGCATTTCTTCAAACCATCCATCTTAACTTTTACGCCATCCATCTTATCTTCCATGCCATTCTTCAACCCATCCATATTAGCTTTCATTCCTTTCTTCAAACCATCCATATTATCTTCCATGCCTTTCTTAAAACCATCCATTTCATTTTTTGTTAATTTTTGCAGCAGCGAAATTTGTTGCACATGGTCTTGGAATTTTGATATATCATGTTGCACTTCTTCCTCTTCATGAGTCACAATAGAGCCTTCTAAGGGCTTAATTGGTGTTGAATTACTTTTAGGAGGCATTTTATAACCTAATAGTTATATCTATGCTTCAATATGCCCGTGGAATCACTTCAAACTAATTTTTCAAACAAGACTTATGCATTTTTTTTAAAACATACACACCTTTTTCTTTCTTTCTAGGAGCTTGATATTGAAACTGATGTATCTCTGTAATTTCAAATCCCCAAGATTATATCTTCAGTCCTTTAGTAGCCCTCTGAATCTTCTTCCCAATTCCACAAGTCAAACATGATTTGGATTTTTCAAGACAAAGTTATGCCCAACCTCCCACAATAACCTAATTATGGGTTGTTTCAGTAGAGCGAACTTGTACGGTGTGCCACATGTCAATTTTTCCTCCTTCGGCTCTAAAATTGATACACATGTAACTACAGTCTATGTAATTTCAGCCACGTTTTACATAATTCCAATCTAATTCTCAGAGATAGAGTTATGATGATTTTCCCAAGGTAACCTATTTGAGATGAAATTTGGGAGCCTGCAAAAACCATGACTTCCACAGATCATATCTCCGAAAATATTTCGAACTAAGATTTGAAATTTTTCCTTCAAGTTCCTCTAGATTATGGCGCAAATGGATTTTTTGGTTAGCTTCTTAACCTTCGTAGAAAAAAAATTATATAAAAAATTCCACGATGACCTGTTTGAAGTAGCGAAACACTAGAATCCAAAGTTCTAATACCAAATGTTATGAAACCAAATAAAAAAATAGAAGAAAAGAGAGATAAATTCCTTAGAAATTAGCCACTTCAAGGGGAAAACCTCCTTTACATTACATAAATGAACAATTCTTTGGTGACACTAATGAAAAAACCTCCTTTATATATATAGGAGTCCATGGGGTCACAATATAATCCTAGCCAACCTAAAAATACTAATGTAAGGGCACAATAATAACAATATGGGGACTATAGGGGTACACCAATAACAATAAGGGGCTACACTAACAACAATAAGGGACTACACTAGTAATATAGGGCCCTAACACTCCTTTTCATGATATGTAATCTTAAATATTGGAGCATTTGTAAGTAAATGCTTCAACTACTCAAAACTAAATACACACTCATTAGCCTATTTAAAAATATTTCCCTTTCTCTTTCAAAGATGTAATATGATAGGAAATCCATGAGAAGTTCTTGATGAACCTCCCATAATAACCTGCTAGTCCCATCAATTATCTAACCTCATCCACATTCCTAGGAGTTGGCCACTCAACGATAGCTTTAATATTTTCCAGATCCACTGTTACACATTCCTTGGAAACAACAAGCCCCAGGTAATTAGCTTCAGTATGAAAGAAACTGCACTTGCTGAGCTTGGTATATAATTGATGCTCTCTCAAAAATGTTAACACTACTAACAGGTGCTCTACTTTCTCTTCCTCATTCTTAGAATATATAAATATATCATCACTAAAAGATATCACAAACTTGTCCATATAAGGACGCAATACATTGTTCATCAAACACATGAAAGTGGCTAGAGCATTAGTAAGACCAAAGGGATCCACCACAAACTCTCAATTCCCATACCTGGTACAAAATGTGTTCTTGTAGATATCTTCTTCTTTGATGTGCACCTAATTATATCTTGATGTCAAGTCAATTTTTGAGAAAATTTTTGCTCCCTTAAACTGATCAAACAAGTCATCAATCTGTGGAAAATGATACTCATTCTTAATGGTAACCTTGTTCAATTGTCTTCTATTAGTGAAAAATCTGAGAGTACCATCATTCTTATTCACAAACAAAACTAGTGCACCCCAAGGCGATTTTTTTTTCCTTATGTATCCTTTATCAAGCATCTCCTTAAGCTACAACTTCCATTCCACCAACTTCGAAGTCCTCATCCTGTAAGGTGCCTTTTATGTTGGTGTTTCTCTTGGTACCAACTCAATAGAGAAATCCACTTCCCTATGAGGTAGTAACTTTGAAATATTTGTAGCAAACACATCTTGAAATTGTTGCAAAATAGGATACCTCTTCAAGCACTAGTACAAAATGGCTAATTAGTTACTAAAAAAATGACTAAATTTTGCATATAAAAAACCATTTTTCAATCAGTGACCAGTAGTAGCTAATTTACAGTATCTTATAACATGACCAAATTTTAGTCATTTTTATCTTAGTCATTAATTATTTGTCTCAACATTATCGTCTAGTAGTATATTTAGTCATAAATTTGGTCATTAATTTAGTCATTGATTTAGTCATTAATTGCCATAATTAATGACCGAATATACAACAAAATACATTACTATATGATCATCCAAAAAAAACAAATAATGACCTAAGAAATATGACCAAAATGTTGGTCGTGTTATAAGATACTCTAAATTAGCTACTAATAGTAATATATATGCAAATTTTAGTCATCATTTGAAACAAATTAATGACCAAATAAATATTACTAAATTTTGGTTGTGTTATAAGATGATGCAAATTAGCTAATAGTCATATATATGCAAAATTTAGTTGTCATTTGTAATCACAAATTTATCTTTTGCAGTAGTCATTTATTTTTTCAATGGTAGTTTCATATTCATTATATAAACAACTAATTTAGTAGTTTATAATCATTTCATTTTAATTTCATTAATAATCATTATAAATGACTAATTTAGTTATATATTCATTTTATTTTTGTTTATAATTAATCAATATAAACTAATAACTTAGTAGTTTTAGATTGATTGTATGTGTTCATTATTAATCAACATAAATTAATTAGTATGATTTTGCGACTAAATTTAAAAAATGTCATACAATGTGCATGTTCATCTAATATGAAAATGTAAAGTTACATATGTTAATTGAAATACTAAACAAGATCAAGTGCAACTATAAATAATTGCAGCCACATAAATTATATTATATGAAATTTTAAAGTATTACAATATGAGTTTCCAACTTAATATTGGTTGGAGTACAATTTACACATGAAATGTTGTTTCATCACTTCAAAAAATTATCATTGTGTTGCCAAAGAATTGGAGGTGAACTCACCAACTCTAAAGACTTGACCATCAGTGTTTATATGTGTGCCTTATGTGGGATATTGGATTTAAGGGTATCATTAGACCATGTTGGCTTTAGGGGTATTGACCCAGGCTCGGTTTTAAGGTTTGCCAACAAACCCCGATACTATTGGCCCTTTTGGAAATGGCCTGCTTAGGCAGGTCAAGGTCTCACCCGAAGTAATATGGAAGGGTGTTGGAACTAGGTTTTTGCACCCTAAGAGAGAAAAAGTTAATAGAAGTGGGTCCCTTCAAATCCAATCAGCTAGAGCTGGTGAAGCCATAATGCCGAAACCCTTAACAATATATTTATCAGAATAACTCAAGCGAAGCTCATAAATCATAAGTTACCCAGTAATCAAAGGTAATCAAGCACAAAACAACCATATCTAAGCATTCATTGTCCCTTTAAATATTCGCATCCACGTGCGCATAAAATACTAACAGTATTTAGTAAACAGATATATTCCCAGAAATCATAGATAATGCAGTCAATAACATAACACAAAGATATTCATATATCAGCAAAAAAGTCGTCTCATTCATTAATATTCAGATTCCACTTATAGACACTTTACCATCTTGCACACATAGCCAGCTGGGTCCACACATAGTAGGAATTAGGGTCTTCGTGCACACATCCAACAGGAGCCCTTATCCAGGGTATCAACACAAAGATCCCCAATTCATTACCAATCTTAACTTATCTCTTTTTCTTCCTTTTTCTACACTCGATTTACCTATCTATTTATAGCATCTTAGCCTATGATACTTCTATGGTTTGAAAACCATGGTTTGTGGACTCCTGTTCTAACCTTTAACCCATTACAACACATCGGGGCTTCGACCCGCCCCAAGCCCCTACGCTAGACAAAATATTACTAAAATATTACAAAACTGGATCAAAAATGTGGTTAGGGAACCTTGTTCCAACAGTCCCCCAACACAATCTTATGACTCGTCCCAAGTCACAGTGCCAACGAGGTCTTCATCATTTCCTTGAGCTGCTTAATCGCGACGGTGAATGGGGGTAGAACACGGAGGCTCTGTGCGGTGACAGTCTATGCAATGTCAACTAGCTTTTGCAAAGTTGGGCCTTAAGTCACAATGGTGACACTATCCAAGGTTTGGTTCAACTATTGCATGACCCCTTCTAACTCCTGCGAAAGCTTGAGAGCTTCATTAGCTTAGGGCATCATATGGTCACTGAGTACCCGTTTCTTGTGCCGGAGCCCCACAATTTCACTTCTGAGCATGTGGCTAGTCTGAAGGCGTGCTAGTCGCTTGGATGGAACAAGGGTTGTCATCATAGCTTCCATCTGCTCATAATCCTATTCCTTTTGGTGCAAATCCTGATCGATTTGGCGGAGGAGGGGGTCATGTTGCACCCAGGACCATAATTCCATAGTATCCTCAAACAGAGTGATTCCCTGACTGATCTGTGTAGTAATAGTGTTTGTTACTTCTGTGACCAGCACATCTCCTTGGGTGCGCACTTCCGGGGGGGTCTCAGGCTATAGCTTGGCCTGCAATGAGGCTATCTGAAGTTCTAAATTAGCCTTAACAACCTGTACCTCAGTCTGAGACATCTTCAAGGCAGCGACCAAGTCCTCAACCTTGGCCTGTGGTGTAGTAGAGGTAGGAATTACTTCTGGCATGTCTTCATAGAGTCGGTCTGTCAAATACTCTAATGCAGCCTGCTGCGCGATGGTGGAAATGTGTGTCGCCTCGGCCTGGGAAGCTTCGACTGAAGAGCATGCCCGGACTTGGCTACATAGTTCTGTGAGTTCCATTGTAAAAGCAACACCTAGGAGGGGGCTGATCCGGCTGTCCGTGATGGTGGTTAGGGCTATAACTGTAGCTGGTTGGCCCGCTTGAGTCTACCTCACCTGATCTATGCTTACTTGACTCTACCTCGCTTGATCCACACTCCCTTGAAGGGTGTCTTCTTTTATCCAGAGAGCCTGTAGCTCCAATTTCAAAACTTCTACCGCGACCTTGTGCTATTTTCCAAAGCAGCCCATCAATCCTCGGATGCAATGGTGACGACGTCAGAAATATTCTCTAGGTAATCCTCTGTCAATGTAACCTCTGCATCTACACCAGGCTTAATAGCCTTACGCTTCTTCCTAGAACCCTTAGGTGGTTTGCTGGTGCGTTTTAGACCATGTGGGGATGTTGTTTATGTGCCATCGAGCCCATTAAGGTTCTGAACCAGTGGGGACTCTATTTTTTATTGTATGGTAGCGCTCGCAGGGGTGGTGGGGGTCGTGTGCTACATTGAAGCGAGAATCGCCAACTCCATCTTTGTGGTAGGTAGAGTTGTATCTTTTGATGCTGTGTTGTGGCCGGATGTGCCTGCTGTGTCTGGGCTAGTTGTTTGGGCTACTTTCTTCCACTCAGGTGGCCAAGTGGAAATTACCTACTCAATCTATGCTTCGGTGTTCATATATGGAATTTTATACCAGGCAAGATCTTTGTGGGCCCAAATCTGCACATTATGCATGGTCACTTGAAATGCTACGATATGCTTGTATTTGTTGTAGACTGTTGGGGACAAGCGTGGCTGGGAATGAATTTTCGTCGCCATGGTTTGGTCATAGAGTATCCAAAAGGTCTTATTCTCCTCGACCCACTTGGGATCCTTTGAATCCTAGAGGTTAAAAAACCGCGCTCCTTCACACATTCCTAGCTGAAGAAGGGGGAATATTGCTTCTTCAGGTGTCTCCCACACAACTAAGGAAATTAGTAGTATCAGCCAGGAGAAGTAGAAAGCTTTTCCTTGATCCTGGGCCTCACACACATTGTCAATAAATTCATCAACAAGGTAATATGACCAGTTGAAGAAAAATCCCTTTCCGTATCTGCTAGAGAGTTGAATTACATGGGTAGCGACAGCCGTCACTTGGAATTTACGCATCAATTTCATGCCAGTAGCAAGGTACCCATGAGCATCCCTCGGTCACTGATTGTATCGATTTGAAATCCTCGTTTTTTGCATGTGACATGGTATATTTCACGGACATCTTCAGCAATCTGGTGCTCAAAATTCTTGCCATTGCATTCTTTAGGATTTGGCCCCTGCATGGGGATGCCGATTATTCAGTGAATTAAAGCAACATCAATCGATATGCGACCTTGGAGCCATAAGCACCGATCATGGACGAGCGCCAGCAGTTGGAAAACAACCAGTCTGGTGATGTTTTATCGGCCAAAGTGGGGGATGCGCAACAGGTTTAAGATCCCCAACCTGGCCAATCCTCGTACTGACACCATTGGCTCGAACTTTAGTACGTTGCCATCCATTACCCATTCCAGGTATAGCTCTAGAGTTAGTGAAGGAAAGGCACCCAGGTTGCCCAGATCATGATCATCGAATTTTATGAAGGGGAGGCCGCCGAACATCTCTCCTTGCAAGGGCACCTCCTCCAGGACGAGAAGCATCTGAAGGCAGGCGTGGATGACATCAACATTCATGGGGGCATGTGTTGTTGTCTTGCATGGCTTAACATAAGGCAACAGCCAGGTTAGCAGAGGCAGATGCAGGCCTTCCTCTGTGAGCATCATAGGGTGCTTGAATGAATCAGGCAATCATCCCTTAGATTCTTTCTGGGGGGAATGCACAATTCAAGGAGACATACGAGGTTTCCCTCCAACCCACTTTGCCTATTTTACCTTCCCCTTTCCCTTCCATTTTTCCGGGGTAGAGACGACCTCCTCCATTTCAGCGGTTACTTCAAATACTTCGTCAGATCCAATTTCCCCGAAAGCTATGACAGGAAATGACTCATTAGGGTTTGTAACAATCATTCTCGCTCGGAATATGAATTTAGCATCGCTACTGTAAGAATATGAATTTAGCATTGCTACTGTAAGAAGGAGTAGCTCGCTCGGACATGCGGATGGAAATTATACATACTAGATGATATTTACCAAGGTGGCCAAGGCGCGAGAGCTTTGGAAAACAAACCAACCCCTGGTGACCAAAAATCCTCCTCTTATAGTCCATGAGGGTGGAAAACATCCCGATTATCCTTAATTGCACTCCATCATTATGGAAACGGTAAAAAATCCTCATAAATTTCCATATTAATTGCCCATTTCCCGTTCTGTTCAATGGTAAACTTGGTTCTCCACACCAATGCCCCGTGTCAATGGCTAGTTTTTTCCATCACACGCAACCCCTACGCCTACATCACACCCACTCACACCTCCAGTCCCGTGCATCATCCCTGTGGATCCATCGCTCTTGCCTCTATTTTCGTGGCCTTATGCATGCAATATCTGTTATACAACTACTCCATCCATATAGTCATTTTATCGGCACTGAGGAGTCCCTATAGGGTTTTAGATGACTCCCATTAACGTATCCAGGAAGAAAATCTTCGTGCAATGTAGAAATTCTGACCGCACCTCCATTGGTAATTTCCTTCACTATATACGGACCCAACTAGTGCTTAAAAAACTTTCCTGGGTGTCGCACAAACTAGCTATCATAAAGTAGTACCAATTCATCCTCCATAAAGACCTTCTGCCGAATGTGTCGATCATGCCATGCTTTTTCACAAGCCTTCTAAACCTGCTGGTGGAACTTGGAAGTGAACCGATCTTCTTCTAGGGCCACCATCTGCACAAAGCATTCCTCCATGATGTCTAGGTCCACCATATTTTTCAAAGCCAATATGCGTAGGCTGGGAACGATTTATTCCGTAGGCATGATGGCCTCCTTCCCATAGACCATTCAAAAGGGCGTTTTTCCCGTAAGTTTCTTACATGTAGTCCTATAGGCCCAAAGAACAGAAGGGATGCGTACGTCCCAGTCACTTTGGTCCATGTTGCAGACCTTAGTGAGTGCATGTTCCAAAATTGTATCGAAGGCTTCTATAGTCCCATTTTCCTGCGGATGGTATGGGGTACTCTTTGCATGGTGAATCTAGAATTCCTCAGTCAGAGCCATAATAGTATCATTAACGAAATGCGTACCTATTTCACTCATCAGGATCTTCAGAAACCCAAACCTGGTCAGAATATATTCAAAAATGAAGTGTGCAACAGTATCCGCAGTACAATTGTTGACAACTTTTGCTTCCACCCATTGGTGACATAATCCATGCAGTAATAATATACCGGGCACCGGTATTCTTTCCCATGGGATTGATGGGTCAAAAAAAATCTATGGCCCATTTTTTGAATGCTTCTAGGGCCATCTGCAGTTGTAGAGGCATCTCATCTCATCATGAGGGCTTCCCAGTTCATTGGCATGCGTCGTAGGCCCGACAGTATGCATGTGCATCGTTATGCAATGTGGGCCACCATAGCCTGACCCTTAATATTTTTTGTGCGGTACCTTTACCTACATAATTTCCTCCCACAATTCCTCCATGGGCTTCATCCAAAATATCTTGTCTCTCATGTTTCAATACGTAACTTCACAGCACCTCGTCCGCTCCCAACTTGTAGAGTTGTCTCAAGATTATAGTAAAATCGGCTATGTGGGTGACCAATTCCTTTTTCCGCGGTACTGAATAGCCATTGGGTGCCTTGCCTGTGGTCAACAAGTGGATAATATCGGCAAAGTTCTCATCAACCACCTTGATAGAAAACAATTGCATGTAAGGTAATCCTTCTTCTAGGTTAGTTGGCTCTTCCCCATTTTCGATCCTGGACAAGTGATTCGGTTCGATGTTCAACCTCCTTGGTTTCACAATGATTTCACAATCATACTCATGAAACAAAAGCAGCCACCGACATATTTTTCGCCCCACCACAGGCTTATTAACTAGGTATTTTAAATTTGAATGATCTGTGAACATTCTGAAGTGTCCACCTAACAAATAGTGGTTGTACTTTTGTAGGGCGTACACCATCTCTAACCCTTCAAGCTCCGTGGTAGAATAGTTGTTGTGTGTTTGAAATATTCCTACTAGAGAAGGCTACCAGGTGATCAATTTCCCCTTCTCCAGGCTGGGCCAAGACAACTCCTAATGTGATCCCTGATGTGTCTACGTGTACGTGAAAGATATTTGCCTAGTCGGGGAATATAAAAATAGGTGCAATCACCATATTGTTTTTTAATAGTTTGAAGATTTTTTGACATTTATCATCCCAAAAGAATGAGACCTTCTTCTTTAGAAATTTCTCCATCGAAGTGGTGATCAAAGTGTACCCCTGAATAAACTTCCTGTAGTAACCCGTGTGGGCGAGGATGGAGCACAGTTTTTTTTTAGTAGTCAGAACTACCAAATTGATGATAATCACGATCTTGGCTGGGTCGACCATCAATCCCTACTGACATACTATGTGTCCCAATAGAATCCAAAATGGGACACAGAATATGCATTTCTTGATGTTTAGTGAAATTTGGTGCTTCCTGCAGGCATCCAGCATCATGCGTAGATTTGACACATGGTTCTTTACTACCCCAAAAAATATCCAATTGTCAAAGTGGACTTCTAGGAACCTGTGAATGAATTCCTTGAATACGTCTCCAAAAAAGCGTGAAAAGATGGTAGGGGAATTCTTTAGTCCAAATGGAATGACCGTGTACTAGAATGAGCCCCACTCAGTTGCAAAGGTTGTCTTGGTGCGATCTTCAGGTTCTATGCAGATCTGACGGTACCCTGAGAACCCTTCAGTAAATGAGTAAGCTTCCTGACCTCCCACATTGTCCAGAATTTCATCAAAGAATGACGTAGGGAAAGGATCCTATATGCAGGCATGATTTAACTTGCGCAGATCTACTCAGATCCTTATCTCTCCTTTGGTCTTATTTTCCTGGAACACCATTAGACTTACCCAATCGGACTGCTCTATTGGTTCAATAATACCTGCAGCCACCATTTTCTCAATTACCTCCTTAATCTTTTGTTTATATTTTGGGTTTAGGCGATAGGGTCATTATTTGACCGGTTGCGCATCTGGCTTCAATGTAATCCTCATGAATCCCATATCCCCTATGATCCCCTTGAGTTCATAGAACTTGGTAGGGAATAGATCCTGGTATTCGGTTAGCAATTCTACAATCTTTCCCACCATGCCATCATCCCAGTAATCCCCAATCTCTGACATTTTGGGCTGCGCTTTCGTGCCAATGTTGAATTTCTTCAGTTTCAGCGGTTTGGTAACATCGACCACCTATAGAAAAGGTCCTGCTATAACATGTTCCCCTTTTGATTTCAGGATGGTGATATTCTGGGGATCTTCATCATAGTATTCGATTGAAAAAATTTTGTAATTTACAATGTCCTATATCTATGTGTCCCAGACTAGCGCAGTACACTCTTGCTTAGGGAGGGACTCATTGAAAACCATAACATCTATATCTTGTAGGGATTCATCCAATTTCTCAGTTCCTCCTGTCAATCCAAATTTCATTATAAAATCCTCAACCATTGTGCCCCAGTGCTAGGTATGTTGGTACAATTATGCATCCAAGTACCAAGTGGTAGGGATTGGTCCTAATGCATGAAAAAACATATGGACCCATCCATTCCATGTGTCTTCATTCCATACTTCCATCCAAAGAGCTAAGTGCTTGCGTGGATCCCCTCATCCAAATAATGGTTGTTCGAATGGCGGGTTAAATCGTAAGATCATCATCTTTCGACATTCTCCCCAGTCTCGAAAAAATCCCTTATGGGTTTCCCACTAGCGCGCGGGAGTTGTGCGCATGGCCAAGTCAAGGGCCCAAAATATCTATTCTTCAGGGACGTTTTCTTCAATTTATTTGAGGAAATATTTCACATTACCAGAGCCATCAAATTAGGGTAGTTCTCTTACCTCTGAGGAGATGCATCAGAAGCTTTTTGTGACCTTAATACACCTCAACGCAGATACATCATGCAGTTGGTTCTACCAATTTTCTATCTCTCCATCCGAGTCAGATAAGAATTCACTGTATTTTTCCCAGCATAACATGTCACCAACCGTGGTGTTGATCTAGTCATCATCCCGAGTAGTTAGCCTGTATATGTGATCAACATCATCTTCCTCCCATATTGATTCAGTGTACCGCTCCCCTTATGCTGGATCCAACAAAACTATCACCCTTGTGCCTTCACTTTCAAATATCATTCTCCTTATTTTTAAATTAATGATACCCCCCATGTCAATAGCCCAATCCAGGCCTAAGAGCGCAATGTAAGGGTTTGCGTCATCGACTATCTGAATTACCTCGAAATCAGCATAAATTTTAACACCTGCAATATCTACCACCACCTTTTTCAATCATCCCAGTGGGATAATATTTTGTTGATTAGCCATCCGTAGCTGAATAGTCGACCATTCCAGCTTAGGTTCTCCCATTCTTTGCCAGGTCTGCTTGGGTAGGACGTTTGCGTCTGATCCCAAATCAAGGATGACTTGATCCATTTCATAGTCTCCAATCTGCGCAGTCATGCGCATTTCCCGTCCCATCCTTTTTTTGTTTTTGTATAGATTGTTCACAGTTTTAACCTCTGGTTGTAAAGAAACCTTTTCTGCACTGCTATATATTAATTCTTGGGCATTCTCTATGGCCTTCTGGTTGCACAAAAACTTAACACATGCCTAGATGAATGGTTTAATTGCTTCGTCTGCTTTTGGATCTACCATACTCTTGCAGTAGGTGCTTTGTCTTTGGTCATCTCCCTATGAACTTGTATGAAGGTTTATTTATCCTTTTTCAGGTCTAAGCTTTCTATTTTTCCTAGCTTTCAGGATTAGTGATTCAGTCGCAGCCTTTTCTTCAGCTCCCCTGGTGGCAATTCCACTGCGCATGATCACATTGATACATGGTACATCGTCTTGTGGTTCTTCCTTAACCCTTTTCACATTATGCGTAGGCGTCTACTATTTTTCTAGCATTTTTTGTATTAATACTAGGTAGTCTTTAATGATGTGATAAAACTGCCTGTAATATCTATAGGACTAGCACGTAGGGTTCGAACAATCTCGTGCGAAATGTCCCATGTCGCCACAGTTGTAATAGATCAGATGTCCTCGTCCTTGACTTGCACTCCCCCCTCTCCCTCCTCCCCTTCCTCTTGCAGGAGATCCTCCCCATCCAGAAGGAGATAGTGGCGATGAGGGGTTTGCCTGCACCTGTATAAGTTTCCACTATCTACCATGAGGTCTAGTGTTCAATATTTTTTTTCATCATGACCCACAGATGAGCAGAATCTGCACCACTTTTGTTTCAATTCTGGAACATAAGCACCCAACCATGGGCAGTGATCTGTATCATGTCTTCCTTCTACTCGACAGTCAGTGCACCATAGCATAGGACTATTAGGGTCAGCCATTTCCCTAGGTCATAGAGGGCTCGACCCCCCAGCCTACATATCATATGATCACAAGGGGCATTGATCCTTAGTATGACCTGACACAGTACAACGTATGCACCAGATATCCATAATAGCTTCCTTACCATGATCCTTCCGTAAGTTCTGCATTTCTAAGTGCATTACCTCTAGCTAGCTTTGGATCTGTAGAGCTGCAAATTTCATATCATCTCTTGGCACAACTTCTAATTTCATGGAAATATCTAGAGCTTTGTCTTGGGATCTGATCTTTTTCCGTCCCATGGGTCCCTGTAGATGTGGTAATAGCATAGTGATAAACCATTCCTTTCACTGCTTATCCTTGTAGACAAATCCCCCATCATTGATAACCTTTTTTAATCATTGGTCAGCTTCCCAAACAAACTCTATAGTTCCCTGCTTAGAGTCCTTTAATTTGACTACACAATGAGAGCATGACTTAGGCTTCCGAAAATCTTTCTTTAGGGCGTCCTTAATATCTTGTATTGATGTGTTCGCATATTGACCAATGTATCCCATAAACCAATCCAGGGCCCTTCCCTCAAAGGCTATGGATAGTTGTGCTCGTTTGATAGCATCATTGTTAACATTTTGTGCAGTCCACACAAAATCTGCTACAAACCAGAATCGATCCATATCCTTGTCCCCTACACCCTTAAAGGTGGGTAGCTTCATGTGTGTTTCCATGTCGTCCTCCAGTGGTGGCGGAGGAGGTGTAGGAGAATTCTTACCCTTATGTGGGTTTGAAGCAAGTGTGGCTAGGGGGCTAGTTCCAATTTGAGTAGCCTATCTTTGGTTAAGATCAGGTGATTCCCTTAAGGGAATGTATAATGATCTATCTCCTTCTTGATTAACCCGGTAGTATTTATCGTTTCGTGTCATGCTCCCACTCTAGTCGGAGGTCATTCACTCGAGCAGAGGGTTTTTAGGAACTTACCTCTAAATCCCTTGAACAACCTTCACTCCGCTTCCAAATATGACACATATTCATCAACGGAAAATTATATCATGAATCCTCCTAAGATACTGTCAACCTAGTGATCTACAGTTCTGGTAATCTTATTATCAGTCTTTTCCAATTGTTGGATCAATTTGGGGGTCCACTGCATGACCTGATTGTCTTTCCAGCAAGTCTGGAATTCAACCACTCTTGAAAATTGTGTGCGAAGGATACAAAGAAAATTTCGTGCACTTCCATAAAAATATACATGTTTTTCCACTCTTCTGCAGACAACTTCTTACTCCCATTCTCTTTTAGGGAAAATTCCTGAATCTTTTTTTTGAACTAGTCTTCTAACTCAAGCTTTAATGGCTGCTAGTGACCGCTTGGAATTACCCAATCCCTCTCTTAAAATGCTCCTGGTCCTGGCAACGGAACCATTTTTTGGCTTTAGGGGTCTTGACCCAGGTTCGGTTTTAAGGTTTGCCAACAAACCCCGATACTACTAGCCCTTTCGGCAATGGACTACTTACACAGGTCAAGGTATCACTTGAAGTAGTATAGGAGGGTGCTGGAACCAGTTTTTTGCACCCTGAGAGAGAGAAAGTTAATATAAGTATGTCCCTTTAGATCCATCAAGCCAGAGCTGGCAAAGGCCTAACCCCGAAACTTTTAACAATATATTTGTCAAAATAACTCAAGTGAAGGTCATAAATAAAAAGTTACCCAGTAATAAAAGGCAATCAGGCACAATAAAACCAGATCTAAGCACTCATTATCCCTTTAAAGCATTGGATCCACAGGTGTATCAAGTAATAATAGTATTCAATAAACAGATATATTCCCAGAAATCACAGATAGCACAGCCAATAACATAACACAGAGATACTCAGATATCAACAAAATAGTCTTCTCATTCATTAATATTTAGATTCCACTAACATACACTTTACCAGCCCGTGCACACAGCCAGTGGGGTCCACACACAGAAAGACTTAGGGTCTCCGTGCAAACAGCCAACAGGAGCCCTTATCGAGACGATCGACACAAATATCCTCAGTTCAGATCCAAGCTTAACTTATCTCTTTTTCTTCCTTTTTCTAGACTTGATTTACCTATCTATCTATAGCATCTTATCCTATGATACTTCTATGGTCTGCAAACCATGGTTTGCGAACTCCTGGTCTAGCCTTTAACACATTAAAACACATCAGGGCTTCAACCCACCACAAGACTTTTCTCTAGACCAAATATTACTAAAATATTACAAAACTGGACCGAAAATGTGGTTAGGGAACCTCGTTCCAATAGACCGGTTATCTTCTCTCTCTCTTTTTGCATTTTTCACTCCAGTTTTATTTCTCTCCTCTTTCCTCAATTCCTTCTTATTACCATAAATATTAAGTTCCTTTTCTTAAAATAAAAGAAGATACAATGCAGAGTGTAATACATGAAAGACAATGAACACTAGAGTATAAAATAAAAAGACTATAAATAATTTATACGACATATACCTCAACATCAACAATGTCAAATCCATTTTTCCCCATACAAGTAAGAAAATAGAAAACAATTCTTTAGTTGGGCGATAACGGCCACTATGTGTGTTAGCCTCGACAATGTCCCAATGCTGAGAAAGGGTATCGACGGAGGTAACCTCAAACCAAATTAGTTAGGTAGCTAGCCCTACCAAACCAGAGAAGGATCTCTCTATGGAAATCATAGCCAAGGGTTTGACTGGATGAAGAATGGATTTTATGCTAGTTAGGTCATCTCTAGGGTTTTGAATAACTGATGGTTTTTGTATTAGATCGGGGATGAAAACCAAGTAGCTAGGTAAAATTACCAAAGGGTTACAATTGAAAATATATGGAGGAGCAAGATTTCAATGATTTTATGATGGTCTTAGGCTTTTGTTATTGTAGTTTATGGTTTTAAAATGAAAGAGGATCTTAATGAGCCTGTGTCATGAATTCATTAAAAGAGAAGGAAGAAAACAGAAAATGACATTCCCAAAAAAAATAGAGCTTTATGAAGAATTATTCTTATCAAAATTTTAGGAAAATCACTGAGGAAAGAAAGATATGAAAATGAAACTTGAATATCATTTATATAAGACTATAACATAGAAAATACAACATCAAAAACTCACCACACATGAATTCTTAGATAATATATCCAACTGGTCCTTTGATTTCTTGAATAAAAGTTGAAGTACAAGCTACAATAGTCTCACCCTCTGATGTACAACCATCAAAATGACTAATAAATGCATAAATGTAGACAAAAAAATAGTTCCCCTCTCTCAGGTTTCGAAGCCTAAAGTGGAGCAGCAGTTCACATGATTCCCTAACCTAAAACCTAAAGACTAGGGAGGTTAACAAAACTCTCCTCAAGATAGAGAAACTGATACATGTAACCATAAAAGATATTTACAAGCATGTATCAACCTCATTTTTACTCTAAATAGCATAATTAAACCTGATTACATAATTACAACTCAAAAAATGACAAATTACATTAGGCAGAGCTGATTTTGACTGATCAAATCGATAAAATTATCTCTAGGAAAAAACACAGCAGAATATCAGCAAAACGCGGTGTGCTAGGAGAAAACACAGTGAAATTGGTGCAAGAGGCTTTTGGAGGCCTTTTCGAGGTCCAAATCCTCATATGAAAGATGTTGGAGAAAGATCTTACTATCTTCTACATGATAGTATCCTCAAGTACTGAAACATACTTCTCCTAGTTCTCCAAAAGTATATTCTCCCACAAGTACTCCGAAAACACAACAAATTTCTGAAAAACAGGGCTGAAGGGTGTTTTTAGGTGGTTGTTTGACATTTTGACCCACCAAAAAGTGCTGACATGGCTATCCCAAGGGATAAAGTTGATTTATAGGCTATTATAAATCCAAATAATCAAGAAATGTAGCATTTGGAGGCCCCCAACAAAAGAACAACGCGAGGCACACTATATTTTTTGCATAGGGACTGTGCAAAAATTGCCAAAAAGTAAAAAATCTTCAAAATTTTCCAAAATTTCTTCAAATTTGTTAAAAATTGATCTAGAATTGCTCCATCAAGACCTGATATGGAATTATATGCTATGATGGAAGCATAAGCAAGCAAATCCAACTTACTCTTCTCTTCTTCCTTCATTAGGGTTTCTTTGAGTTTTGCCTTCAATTGCTTGATTTTTTCCTGAGACACCTGATTTCTTGTGTAATAGTGCATTCCCATGTGTCTCTAAATGTTATTGTTCTTATTTTCCCTCTTCAGGATATTTTCCAAATGACCATTGACTCTATCAAGCCAATATTCCTTTTCCTTCTCAATTTCTGCCAATATGAGCTCATAACTATCATTTCGGTCCTTGGTGGAGATGCCTCTCTTTGTTGTTGAAGTGCCCTTTTTATGCCTATTCCTTCTCACCTGCTCTTCATGCTCATATGAATCATCTATTTCAACTGTTTCTTTTCCTTTTACATCTTGTTTGTTAACATCAACTTTATGCCTATTCAAGAGTAGTTGATTTACCTTTAATTGCATATTCTCTTGCTCTAGGAATGAAATCAAGAAGTTGGCCTTGGACAAGTTGTCCTTAAGTTATTTGATCTCAGAATATTTCACCATGATGACCTCCTTTGTTTTTTTTTTCTCTTCATCCACCTCCAAGTCTGCCATGTCAGTGTCCAACTAGAAAGGCTCCTCATCTTACAAAGGTGCCTCATGTTGTGATGGTGATCTCTGTTCTGCTAATGTAGGCTTGGCCCCTTCCACAATGTTTGGAGAAAAAACAAGCCTCCTACCTCTCTGATATGTCTCCTCTTGACTAAAATTCTGCTAGATGAGCCAAGCTCCCTTTGCCTAGATGGTGCTGATGGTGTACTTTGGCTGGTAGGCTGACTAGCAGGAGGCGAAAAGACATTGGACTGAATGAATGTCTCCCAAGTGATGTTCATATGTCAAAGTTGGTGCAAGACAATAATTTTGATTAGGGCACGGTGAAAAAGGTTTTTTTTATGGTCACTCTCTCTATTCTACACCTTCTCTGCCATTTTAGCCAAGCTCTTGTAGAGGTAGTAGGATAGGTTGAGCGGTTTTTCCCCTCTCAAGTGCATTAGCAATCTGACATGATATCTGTACAATCTAGAAAATATTCCCTCACATGTAAAACACTTCATAATTTCCCTCATCAATGGAGAAAACTTATGAAGAAACTGTCTAAAATGAAAAACCTTCTTAATGGCATCTTTGTAGCAACCTTGGATGAAAGCTTTGTAATTCTGCACATCCAAATCTAAGCTTTTAAACCACTTTTCTCCACTGTTTGGTATCCCTATAGTTATAGCTATGGCCTCAGTTGAAATTGTGAAGCTTACCCCTGCAATTGTGACCTTATCTCTCCTAAGGTTAGAGGCAAATAGACTTGTCAACCTGGCATGATATTTCACTTGCTGAATTTGCTCACAAAACCCTAAACATCCTACATTTTGAAAACATTGCTTGGCTAGTGAGGAATAAATTAACTCATGAGTGTTGAGTGGTTAAAAAATTGATATTTTACCTCCTCTATTGTAAGATTTATGTTCTCCCTCTGTGTTGATAGTTTGCAAGGCAAAACCCTAGTCAAGAAAACAGGGGAAGTGAGTGAGGGGCATGGATGAAGGGATTGGGGAGGAGATATGAGGGTAGGAAAATTTAGGGAAGTAGGTAGGGGTATTAGGGAGCCGAGGGAAGTGAAAAATGACAAAATAAATGAAGGGATTCATCTAAGGAAATTATACACAGTCCTAGCCCTAAATCTTCCCAAAACGTAGTGTAGGAGCTAGGGTTTAGATGTAGGGGTTTGGGAAATGAGGGTGAGGGGGTGTGATGGTTTTGGGAACTATTTTTGAGTGTTGGGAAGGGTATAATTTGTACAGGATAGGTGTTCTTTCTTGCAATTGGGAAAATGAATCTCACCCACCAAAAACACAGCGTGGGGGCTATAGTAGGATTTTCACCATAGAAACAAGGAAACAAATGCTGATAGGAGATTTCAAAGGCTTAAATTTACTTTTAGATTGTTGATGAAACCTTCAGTTTCCCCTTGAAACTCTTGGAAACAATTTTTTTTCTTGTGGGAGTGAAAACATAACGAATTGGCAAAAATGCAGCGTGGCTGCCTGAAAATGCAACCTAGCTACCTGGAGTGGGTGCCAATCACTTATTTAGAGTATAATTTGATGTTGAACATGTCGAGGTAGTATTTCTTGGTGAGTGAGTGCACCATGGAAATGAAATGAGTGAGAGAAATGATTTTGATGGTCTTTTATAACTTGTGGAAGTCAGTTTCTTCATAGTGGTGTGGTGGCCCACCATGCGCTTTTCAATTTTGCTTTGAAAAATTTTCAGCTTTGGATCATTAGAATAGTTACATCATATTTGAAATAAAATTGCATTTGAAACAAAACTTTATGATAAATTTCCCTATTACTACTCCATTTGCCGGATTTATTGATGAAATGGCATATTTTGATGACTTAAACCCTAATGACCTAATTGTGACACTGAGTTGAATGAGGACCATGGTGGCATGACTGAGATGAAAATGGAGACTTTGCCATGATGACTCATCCAACTGAAATATGGAAATTATTAGCACATGAAATTTTTGAAAGGAGCAGTAATAGACCTAGACACACTAGCCAGTGACCAAATTTTTATTTGAAGACCTATCGAAACAATAAAAATTTGACTTGACATCCTAAAAAAAACTTTGTAAGAGCACATTTGATCACTGGTGATAGGAATAACTAAATGACACTAACAATGTGGAAAATTGACATGTGTAAACAAAGAAAATAAAATGTCACCATATAAAATAACACCTTCGTTACTCAATATTCAACCTTAAGGGAAAGCTTAGGAAAATCATGACAACTCAGTTACATGCTAAAAAGCTCAAGTTGTAGATAACTTTTGAAATTAAATAATATGAGGTGTGATGTTTAATCCTTGTTGTTTTATTCGCAAAAACCTTTCATTTTTTAACGCATGAACTTGGTCAAGTATATAAACATGTGCTAAAAATAAAAAGATGAAAGTAAAATTTTCTGATAGTCATGAAAATATTTTAACACAAAATAGCTAAAAGAATTTAAATCAATATCGTGTAATACTAATTTCATCTTCAAGCGTTGGTTTTTGTTTAAATGGACATGATACAGAGTATTTTCAATTTCATAATTAAAAAATAAAACAAAATCAAAAGAAACATTCAAAATACAATCAAACAATAAAGAGAGGATATCATGGAATGGACATTGAAATTATAAAAAATATGTTTACCTATCCACCGATGTTTTGTCTCGCATTCCTACAAAATATTCTTTCCCAAAATAACCATGAGGTGAAAGAATCACAACATTAAAAATCATAGGAATCCCTACTAGAAACTTTTCCAAATTCGACGGCTCATGTGCCTGAAGGATCTCTAACAACAAATAAATCATATCCAAGACATGTTCTGCATTGTCTTCCCATAGTCCAATCACATTTCTTTTAACCTGTCCATAGCAGAGTCAAGTAACAATCAAATGAAGGCATTGACATTTGTTTTTATCTTTTATCTATAAAATTTGAATCTATTTGTGTCATGAACATATTAATTCATATTTAAAGCCTTTATGACATATGAGGAGGTATCAATCAAGTGGGAAATCAGAAAAATCGACCTCAGTGAGGTCCTCAAACGATTTCTACAATATCAATATTTTTCTTATTATGATATATTGGGTAGAAAAAATAACATATCTGCAAAATAAAAATCCATATATTACTTATTTTCAAACTCTCTATATGGTGTATTCATAGGCAACTCCTTAATATGTTCCTCTACCTTTAACAAAGTGAAATATAGCTTGGTTAAACTCTGTATCCTTTCATTCAACATGAATTTATGCAAGATAAATGTCACACCTTATTCTTTCTCATTTGTCAACATGCTACATATGATAATTTGAGAAAGAACACGTGTTTATGTCAATAAGAAATAACATAAATTATCATATATAATAAGTAAATTGGCTTGAATTGCACTAGTTCTTAAATATTTCCTTAAGCTATTAACTTTGATAAAAAGGCATTGGCTCCATTTTAACAAGAAAATATCATCACGCCAAACGCATCATAAAAGTTTTACCTAATTCTTCTCACTTAAGAAAGTAGCATTTTCCATCACCTTCGTGCACTTAACTAATAATTTCACACTCTCATCCATTTTAGTTGTTATGGATTATTTGAGAACAAACTTTGAGCCTCATTCCTTGAGAGCCTCCTAAACACAAACATTTGTAGGGATTTTATAAATTGAAAATGTTTTATACACTTGACCATATCATATTATCCATTAAAAACCTCCATCATGGTATCTAGGAAAAATTCAAACATTAGTTTAGAAACATGTAATGTAGAAGCCAATGCTATTAAATAAACATAGAATTTGTAAACAATATTCCTACATTTTATTTCATATTAAGGAGAATTATCCTTGAAGGATCTCACCAAGTAGACAAAATTCACACGTAAACACCAGGCCACCAAGATAAATAGCTTAGTTTTGTAAAAATACAATGAGTTGAAATACAATACAACAAACAATAATTTAATAAAAATGAACAAATAGATAAAGTGATAAGGCCTAGATGAAAATTTAAAGAGTAGAAACAAACGAGCTCTAAAGCACTACAAATTTGACAAGAAAAAATACAAAATTATACATGCAACAATCTAAGACAAATTACTTGGCTTTTCTCAAAGGTTGTTGTCAAGGGAAGATATCCATACTCACTTTTATAATAGCAAAATAATTCAGAAAAACATCAAAAACAACATCAAGGTCCCAAAGCTCTCACACCCTTTCTTTGAAATTCCCCTCGACTCTTCTAACTGCACCAGAGGTATATACAAACAAATTTTTACATGAGTTTTGGAAAAATAGCATCCTTTACATAACGACTTATGAAAAGGTGAACTCAGACACGTCAAACAGTTTAAAAAATGAGAATAAATATAAATATTAGAAGTTTCCACTCTTTATTGTATAGTGTAAACTTAATTTTTTACGATTAATAATGTTCATAAAGAATCCTGAAAGCCAATTGTACCAACACTTTTAAGTAGATTTTACAGTTTGTAACCAAAATTGGTACCTTTAAGTGCAACTATAGATAGGCAAGATTTCTCCAAAGTCAATAAAACAAGCCATTACAAGTTCAACTCCTACCCAAAAAAATTATCCCCATCTATGTCTTCATCTTTGCTTCTCGTATGTATTTCCTTCATGGTGAAAAGTAGCTTTGAGACCTTAGATAGGATTACAACACCACCGCGATAAAAAAATTGAAGAAGACACCTTCAATGGGCTAGAAATCAAACCACTAGTCTTAATATATATTTTTCCTTCTTTCCATTATTGATGCACATAAAGTGATCTTCTATTAGTTGGTCAACAAGTTGCTAGAACAAACTCTGATCAAAGTTTTTAATTTGTGCTAGAACAATACAGATATCAAAAGGATTTGGTTATAATGTTCTCAATAATGAAAAAATAACTATTTGAGTATTTGATCTAGGATTTCTGACAACTCTCTCGAAAAATAAGATTCAAAGGAAAATTGGCTAAAGTATACAAATAGGACAAGAAAGAAATATTTTGTTAAAAACATAGGATATGTAAAGTATAATTAATGGATATTGATGTATGTTATATATGAATTTGTAGCTCCCATGACACCAAACTCTTTGAAATTAATGAAACTGAAATAATACAATAACAAGAAGAAAGTAAACATGGGAGAAGACAAAGAATACATAGTGTTGGCACATTTCTATGCTTAGTCATGAGTGTGTTTTAATTTTTTTTTTAGGATTAAAATTTGTAAATTTCAAAAAAATTTAGAACGCTAGCGAAATTTCTAGTAGCGTCTATTTTTATCCCTGTTGGACAGTCTATTTTAATTATGTTTTATGTATGTTTTTCCTTTACTCGACGCTACCCAAAATTCCAGTAACCTCCCTTGTTTTTTAAAAAATAAAAAAAAGCGCATCTGCTTTTGTGTCAGTCATGTGTTCCCAATATTAACCAAGGTTTAAACCTTTTTACCATGAGGGATTTCACGTGATAGGAAAGGTATATGTTGACTGATGTCGAGTTAAATCGTATTTATAAGTGGAAGAAGCTAGGTGCCAATGTGTAGTTGTAAAAGCCAACCATTGTTTGTCTTGTTAGTCAACATTAAGTTGTTATATCCACATGTCAAGGTACGTATCTAGTGTCAAGGTAGATCATGGATTTGCAATTTAATGTGGTGACTGTTTGGTTTGATCGCACATAAACAATGTTGGAATTTTAGGCCTGTCATAAGAATACGATGGAGGTGAATGTCAGCTCCAATTCCTTTCAACTTCAGCCACCTATAGCGGATAATCTGAAACAAAGTAGCCAACTGAAGTTAAGCATGACTATCACAGGGTGTGTTATAGAGTCCAGGATATTTCCCATTATGAAAAAATATCACGCATGGAAAGTTGAGCCAACATATCATTTTAAATCACCGAAATAAATGGAAAACCATTAGTTTTCGAATTCATCTGTTGGTGAATGAGGAGGTCCAGTGAGCAGCTTGAAGAGGGAGATTCAGTTTTCAGAAAATTTTCATTGAAGACATAGCAACACCTGTTAAGTGACCTCTCCTAATCTTGACACCTATCAGATTATAGTAGACAACGTTCTTTATTTTTGAATATGACTAAGAAAGGAGGATAAATAAAACGTATTGAACCTCAAGGAGTTGATTTAGTTGAAGCCAATATGAATGTGAGTAGGTACTTTGTGGTATCCATTTTTTTCAAGGATAGGAAGCTCTCATCTAGGAGTAGGTAAGTAATTTTCTTTCTCATTTGATGGGAAAGAATCAAATGTCTATGGCCGCAGATTGTAGGTATCAGCAAAGTCTATTGCTAAAGATTTTCATATTCCACAGTAAGGATAAAATGGTTTAAAGACCAAGTCATAACTGGAGGAGACACCAAAAAATTCATTAAGGATGAATACAGAGACCCTAAATGGGCTAAGGGGATTCCTAGGAGTTATCTCAAGAATGAATGGGATGAAACTGTCAATCTCATTAAGATATACCTTACTTGTGAGAGGAAGTATACTATATTTTTCTTTATCACATGAGGTTTTTGTTTCACATTGCAGGTATGAAGACCCTCAACCTACCTTTATTTCTGCTAAAAAAATTGACTAAAATGTCAGCTAGGATAAAAACCCATGCAAAAGCTTCAGAATATAGCATTTATCATCAGGCTCTTATCAAAGTGTTGGTTGTTAAAGAACTCGGGAAAAGAAACTAGTCATGGGATAACTTTCTATTTTAAAGGGCAGGCCAACTTGCACCTACACAAGATATTCCTTCTCAGTTATCTCTAGCCTCACAGAAAAATTCTCAACCTGCCAAGTAGAAGGGAAAAATTTAGAAACCAACTACTTCATCAGTTGGTAAAAGGACTAAAAGGAAAGCTAAGAAGGATAATATCTACAAGAAGGCTAAAGGTAAAAAGGAGAAGGCTCCCTCAACAAAATTTGAAGAGAAGTTGGAGAAAGGAGAAGGTTCATCGACCAGCAATCCCAAATCAATGAAGATTGTGCCTCCTATTTCTCCTTTTCCCAAGGTTTATGTCAGATCATGAAAATGAAAGTTTGCAACTACAGAAAAATCAAAAGAACAGGTGCTACCAGAAATTTCAGAGGAAAACATTCAACAAAAGGTTCAAAAGGACTATCAGCCCACCAAGTGAGATGAGGGTCTCTTGAAGTATGTAGGGCATGATATTAGTAACAAGAGAAGACAAAAATATGGAAAACAAGTTGTTGGTAGTAGGAAAAGACATACAAGAGACAACAACAAATTTAGGCTGAAATCTAAAGCCCTGCATAATCCAAGTTTGGTGATAGAAGTCATAGATGTAGAGAGGAAATTTTAACGGTTACAGACTATAACTCTTTTAATTTGAGATTCTAGTGGGTCCGAGAAGAAATATAAGGGTAAATCCCCTTCAGACCAACAAGCAGGATCCTTTAAAAGAAGAAAAATCCAGAAGAGTTCAGAAGGGAAAAAGACCATTACAAAAGAGACAACCACCAGGACCACAAGGTCAAAATAAGCAGTTGAAAAACAAACAGATTTGGACAAGCTTGCAGAAGCTACAACTCATATCGAGGAGATGTAAAAGGATGTCCCAATGAAATACCTATTTTCCTAACTAGTTATATTTTTTAATAAGCTCAATCTTCAGAATGATTAAGTCTTCACATAATTTTTCAAGTATTTTGCTATGCATTTTTGAAAAGGAAACAAATAATTACTAGAATTTACGGTAGCATTATAGTTTTTGGGTAGTTATAGGATTTTACCAGAAATTCTAGTAGCGTCTATTTTAAATTATTTTTGACAGTTGTCGGTAGAATTTCTGAGCTAGTCCAAGGACGATAAGGAATCATAACGATATGGACATGTCAAGTGACAGTTGATAAGTGGTTTTGAGGTTGTTAAAATTCATATTTAATGAAGACAAATGGCTTTTAAAGAATGAAGGTAATGGAGAGATAAATAAACAAAAAAGGAGGCAGGTTTCTAGCACACTCAGCAGCATAGTTCAAACTGTCTCCTTTCTTCTTATCTACATCTGTCCTATTAGTTATATTTCGATAGGATATGCCTTTAATGTCCAATAACTCCTATGTAATGTGAGGAATAGTGGATCCTTCTTTTTAGGAGAGATGAAGTTAGTGCCTCTCTCTATAAATATCATTTGTAAATGCCATTTCAGGGTTGGATTTTGGTCGACCTCAAGACTTATCATAATAAATAAAACTCCTTTTTTCACTTCATGCTGGAGGAATTTGTGTTTCAAGGACTATCTGATGTATGGTGTGTTTCTCTCATTGTTTTATTCTTCTGATTTATGATTTGAAGTTGCTAGCAAAGTATGAGTAAGAGAATTGTTAGAGGATCTAATAGTTAATTATCTTCTTTTTAGTCTTCTGCAAATAATTTATATGTTTTGTAGAGCATGTTAGGGAAGGTTTCATGAAGGATTTATGAAATTATTTATGCATGTATTCTTCTTTCTAAATGTTGTTTCCTTTACATAAAACATAGTTTATGTAAAAGGCCACTCTTATAGCTATGTGACTGATTTAGGATATGCATATTTCTTAGATCGATTACCAGCTATTTTTCACCTTTCATATGTCACAATATACTCCCTATACTAAAAATTTATCCATACAATTTATACTTGCCACAGCTTGCCAAATGCATGAAATTTGAAAAGAGAAAAAAATCATTTCAAACTCTTTAAGAAGGCTTCCAACGACTCAATACCTTTTACTTTGAAATGAACTATGATGTGTAAAGCTTACTCCTTTATAGCAAAGGAGTGACTCCTCCTTGTGCTAAAAAATAGTAAATGTAAAAATAGGAAGACAAATGCAAGGTTATTGATCATTTCATCAGAATCTGAATACTAGATTTAAAAGTCTAGATGGATTAGGTTTTATATTGCATATACTTTGCAGTTAAAAGAAAAAAAACTAGAAGTAAGGTCATTAGCATTCCTGTCAACTGATAGGATTTCAATTTTCAAATCCATAAAAAAAATAATGCAGATGAATTTATTAAATAGTATATTGGAAAAGAACATATCAAAAAGGAGAAAACAAATGAAACTTGCACAATGGTTGTAGGAATAGGAGTTATGTTCATGCACATCTCGAGTCCTTCTTGGATCTGCCATTCAAACAGAGAATTTTTTTTTTTTTTTTCTCCTATCAACTACATCCATACACTCAAAGAATCATTTCTCCTACTACACCACTAAACATCTATCACCGTGCAAAATCCTAAGAGAAAATTTAGGTGCCATGACAAGAAAAAGGACTAGGAAACCACATTTACACTTCTCCAATGGCATGATTATGGATTTCAAATATCAAATTCATAGCCAATGTACATAGGAATAAAATGGGATATAAATGCAAAGGATGAAATGTCTCATGGGACTAAAATGTCTCGTAACTAATTCTAAAAGAACCAGTCCAAAGATGTACACATCTCCTTTCAAAGTAGCCACCAAGGTGTGTGTTAGTGTCAGTCTTTACATTCTATCACCATTGATTAAAAAGGCTCTTATCATCTTGTGTTAGGGTCCCATAGTCAATTTTTTGTCATTTCATTAGGTATTCAAGCAAAAATTTTGTCACTCGGTATTAGGTTTAGGACTGTTTTCCACTCCTTCCAAAATTTTTTAATTTCTGGTCCATGTCATCACTCAGCTGAGTGTATCATCATTCATAGATTTTCATCATCATTTCAGGCATCATCGCCGTGATTTAATTTAGTTATGTGTCTCCATTAGGCCATTAGGGTTCCAAGGTCATCAAATCATCATTCCATGCATAAATTACAGCAAGTGGAGGAGTGACAATACATTAATTTAATCAATAAATTTGATTTCAAAGAAAAAATGTAATTTAATGTTCTTAACTTGTAATAAGTACTTCAGAGTTCCAAGTAGTTGCAAATTCTCAAGTTCCACCAGCAAATGTTCCAGGTTCTAAGAAAAAATTTAGTGTTCCAAAGCCACAAAAAGTTCAAAGTGCTACAATCAAGTTCAAGGTTAAAAGAAAAAAACAAATGAAAAGTTTATTTTGAAAAAGGGAAATGTGGGTCCATGTTCATTTAATGATTTTTCTCCAAGTTTAAAAGGCCCTAAAAGACCAAAAGTCATTCATTCTCACTTTTCAACATCAAGCTCTCAACTTTCCCAAGTCAAAAAACCAATTTTTTCTTCGATAAATTGAGTTTATGGCTCACCCCTACACTTTTCAGGTGAGCACACTGCACTTTTTCCAAAGGTGTCGCGCTTTTTGCAGATTTCATTACACTTTTCTCAAATATGTTGTGATTTTCTCAATGAAGAAACTAAAACCATAAAACTTGTTTGCAAGGGTTCTGAGGGGCAACTTAAGGTTTCTTCAGCTATTTTCAACTAAGTTTCATTTTTCAAACCCATCCTTGTAGCTCATTTTCATAATTTTTGTGTGAAAACCCCCCATTGACCTCCATGTTATGTTATAGTGATTAAACCCTATTTTTCAAAGTTTGAAAGGTTAATTTGTTTTCCCCTAGAGTATTTTACTTCCCTCGCACTCTTAATCATCCCTCACAACCCTCACATCCCTTCATTCCCCACTCCTAAATCATATTCCCTAAAACCCTACCCCTACGCTGAGATTTTCTAGGCAGCTAGAATATATCCCTATAATAAAATTCCCTAGCTTATCCCCCTTGTCATTTTAACTCCCCATCACTTCCCTAAGGTTCCTAACTCCCCTACACTCTTCCCTAAGTTTTCCCACACCTATCCCAACTCCCTAAACCCATCATCCCATTCCCTTTTCCTTCCCCCTCTCGCCTAGGGTTTCTAGCAAACTAAACACCATGGAGGAAGAGAGAAAGACCTAAAAAAAAGGAGGGAGAATATTAAGGCTTGATCCATCAGATACTAGGGAGTCGATGCCATCCCCCCTAACAGTCAAATGTTTCCAACATGTGTGTTGTTTTGAGTTTTGTGAAATGGTCCAAAGAGTGCAGAGTCATCGAGAGTTGAATAGAATATTTATCACAAACCTCCAGAAAGGCCAAGTCACCATTACAGGGGTGACATTCACCATTTCAACAAACATTATTGCAGCAACAATAGGGATACCAAATGTAGGTGAGAAATAGTTTAAGAACCAAGACCTAAATATTCAAAACTACAAACCCTGCTTTAAATCATAGTACAAAGGAAATCCTAATTTTTCAAAAGGAGAAGGGTAAGTTGTAACTACTTGTTGATACATCTGTGATAGCATAACACACCTTCTTTTGCATCTCTAGAGAAATGTTGAAGAAATTTTGAGAAAATTTAGGAAATTTGAAAAAATCTTTGAAGGCACATTTTCCAGAAATTTCCTATTTAGCCATCTTTTTACATAACATATTGTGGCCAAAAAAATATGATTTTTGGAAACCATAGGAGGTTTTTGTTCCTAAGATATCAAAGTATAATAACCTACTTCATATTTTACACAAGTATTATAGAATGAAAACTCTATTCATGTCTTCACAACTTATTTGTCTCATTGTGCATTGTATTGTTTAAGTCACCTTTTTACAAAGACGATTGTGGACAATTAGAGAAGAATATTGCGAGATGGGAGGAGGTTTTTGTCCCTAACATGATAAAGAACCAAAAATTCTCTTAGTTTGGAAATAAATTTCATGGTTAGTCAGATATCGATCCATATTTGGGGCCAATTGTTCCAGAAAACCCAGAAATTTGGCAGTGTTTGCATAGTCTGACTGCAAAAAGCACAGTGTGGGCCACGCTGCACTTTTTCTGAGGGCCTCTAAATGCAAAAATATCTTCATGGATGAATAGATAATGGTCTGTACATGAAATTTTGACTATTGGCACTCTAAAAATTGGGCTTTTGACAGGTGGAAAAGCCATAAAACCTCCTTAAAACACCTTTCTACCACATTTTTCAGCCTCACGCTGTGCTTTTTCCTAGGCACACTGCGCTTTTTACAATCTGTTGATTTCTTCAGAATTTTCACTTTTGCTCAGTTGATTGATGGATTCCAAGGTGATTTACTAATGTAAATGTAATTATGTCATGTATAGTTACTAGAGGTAGATACATCAAGTAAATATGTAATTTTGGGTCAAGTGAATAAGTTTCATCAAAGATAGGGATGAGTTTGTTGACCTCCATAGTCATTAGGATTCCAGTTGAGGACTTTGGGGAATAGCTCCACAAGTCATTAGTTCGACCTTTGAGAGTAGGAAAAGTTTTTTTTGGTCTATATCTTTCATTTCCTTTGTCATTGCAAGGGTTGGATGTTGTGTAATTGATCTTTGAACACTAGTGTAATGGATTAGTTTTGGTAGGACCTAATAGATAGAGTTGCAGCTACTTTGGTGGGATTCCTGTGGTAATGTGTTTTAGTAGAGTTGCCTCTTATCTTTACATATGGTTTAATTTATTATTCTTTCCATATTCATGCCATCTCTGAATGTGATTAATTCCTAAGTTAGATAGACATAATTCATAACTTGATGCTCTATTTTCGAGGAATTATTACAGTTGTATCTCATTTCCTTCTGATTGAAAAGAATTCCTTATTTCCATGCTCTTTTCTAAAACCCTAGCAGTCTAATCCACTCCATCAGGATACCTTAAAGTGCTAAAGTGTGTGCCTACCTTGACCCATCTCATCTCTCCAAGTATGATTTTCAAAGCCCTAACCTAGTCTTTCCTAGCCCTAATTCACCATCCAGCACCCAAAATAATTCAATCAAAACCTTAGTGCTACTATACCTAGCCTAAAATCCTTGTTATCCAGTCATCTTGGCTATGATCTCTTGGAGAGAGCCCTCTCCTACCTCGAAGGGCTAACTACTTGGAAAAATATTGGTTTGTGGTTACCTTTTCCGATCTCCTTCTCAGCCTTTGGAGATCTAGTGGAGTGATAACAGTGCATATGTATTCATGTGCTACATAGCCCAGGTCTCCAAAATCACCATTGATGAAAGTGCTAAGATGAGTATCTAATGGATTCATCAACCTTGCCGATCCAAAATTTGTTATTCTAGGCTCGTATTCTTCACCAAGAAGAATATTGTTTGAAATTATATTATGGTGTATGACACGAGGGTTGAAATTGTGAAGAATCAATGCCATTCCTCTAGATCCGTCAATTCTAATTTTTATCCTTGCAATCAAATCCAAAATATTCTATGGATTCTCCTTGTTGTTCAGGCAGTCCCATAAGCTTCCATTAGCCATGTGTTTGTACACTGAAAGCTTCTCTTTTCTAGAAATATAGTAACCCATAAGAGGAAAAATATTTTGGTGCCTCAAGCGGGCTAATGTATTTATTTCATCCTAAAAATTATTTTCAGATTGGGCAGTGTCTCAAAGTCATTTTATCACCATTACAGATCCTTTAGCTAATGTTGTTGTATAAACAGTGCCTATCATGCTTGAGCTATTATTTTTTCTAGGCTAAAATCATTTGTGGCATTCATTAAATTAGAAACATTTATTTTTTTAATGGGCTTCTCAAGCATGGACACTTTGATAGACTTTGGATCCCTAATCCATTTTTCCCACTAGTCCTCATCCTTCGTTTCAACCAGTTTCTTTGGTCATATTCTAATACACCATCGACAAAAAGAAAAACCAAGCAATGACACAATCAAAACACCTGCAACAGAGGTCCCAATGACAACACCTAGATTAGACTTCCCATTTATGTGGAAACTACAATAAAATACTTTCTTGATAAGTCTTATTTTTCCATGAAAGGAATAAAAATATTTAGCTAAACTCAGCTTGACAGAAAATTGTTGATGCATGGATACTATGGGAGGCCATGTAGTGGCATACTACAAATGCACACTATAATAAATAAAAACATATATGACCTATTGGGATAGTTTGTTTCTAGCAAAAGTCCTGTTATATATTTTAAACTACAACCCAATCTTATAACCTCACAACTTTCAACAATATGTTAATGCAAATGGGGCACATTCAAGAAAAAATAGTTTATACTAATCACAAAAGTGGAAAACACGCAAGTAAATAATTTAATCATAGGAAGCTCAAATTTACCATACCAAATCCAAGGATACTCTCGGGCTACGAAGAGAATGATAGAATATACCTTTCAATGTGACAAAGTTCTGAAGTGCAAACATTGTCTTGCATAGTTACAAAACTAGGGTCAATTTGGTGAGGCTGGATATGTAGAGTTTGACTTGGAAAAGACAAAAACTCATATGATACAAATATTTTTAAAAATACCATCATTTCGTTTGGGAAAAAATTAGCAAAATCTGAGAATCAGGAAAAATTTGTGAAAAAACCAGTTAACATGCAAGTGCTTGCGAGTCAAACTTGTTGTTGACAAATGAGACTCATTAACAACGAGTTTGAATTACTGTCAACTTAAATTTGTTGGTGAGTTAGATTCAGTGGCAGTGAGTTTGAATAGCTACTGGATAAACTTAGTTTGACCTGCGAGTTTCGGTAAAATCAGATGAGTTTTTTATTTTGTTAATGGGCTTCTCAAGCATGGACATTTTGATAGACATTGGAGCCCTAATCCATTTTTGTCACTAGTCCTTGTCCTTCATTTTAGCCAATTTATTTGGTTTTATTCTGATACAACACCACCAAAAATAAAAACCAAGCAATGACAATATCAAAACTCCTGCAACATTTTCCCCAACGACAACACCTATATTAGACTTCCCATTTATGTGGAAGCTGCAATCAAAGACTTTCTTGATAATTCTTCTTTTTGCATGAAAGTAATAAAAATATTTAGCTAAACTCACCTTGATAGAAAATTGTTGATGGCATGGATCACTATGGGAGGCCATGTAGTTGCATATTGAAAATTCACACTGTAATAAGTAAAAACATATATGACCTATGGGGAGTGTTTGTTTCTAGCAGAATTCATGCTATGGAGTGTAAACGACAACCGAGTCTTATAATCTCACAATTTTCAACAATACACTAATGGAAATGGGGAACATTCAGTAGAAAAGAGTTTATGCTTATCACAAAAGTAGAAAACATGCAAGTAAATAAGTTAATCTGAGGAAGTTGAAACCTTGATATGATGGTCTCCTCAAGGGTGCCTATATTTTCTTGCCTTCCATGCACTAAGTTAGCGTTGATAACAAGAGTGGAAGTTGGATTGGATTATCCATTATTGGGTTCTTAATGAGTCATTAAGGGCTCTCAGAAGCCTTGTGGTTGGAATCATGGCCAATGATTGCGAGCACGAGGTAGGAAATTAGAAGGCACTACTGGTAAATGTGGTAGTAGAGGAGTCAATTAGGTCTAGCTTGAGTGTTTGGGAGGAGAAATGTTATCCTGCCTAGCTGAGTTCAATTCTTCATTGTGACATGTATGCTTTTCATGAGCAAGTTGTTGCTTGGGTATCATTATGAGGCAATTGTCAATTGGGGCTGGGAAGGTAGCAACAATCACATTCTTGCTTACAGGCCTTAGAGTTGGATGAATTTTATTCCAAGTGGATAAAAAATGTGATACTACTGGTTTGTAAGGAAAGGACATGAATTTCAAAACCTAAATATCCTTTTGAAAACCCTAGAGATCCCCTCAATGATTTGATATTTGACCAACTTAGGGTTTTAATTAGATGAAATAAAAATAATTATGACCAAATCCAATCAAGACTCCTATGCATTGAGATCTATGTTTCATAGGATAATATTTATGCAAATGAGGAGATTTAAATTTCAGTCGGTTTTGGACTGTAATAGAATAAACTTAGACATTATGATTGTTGAAGACTGTTATTCATTGAGTTATAGTTTTCATAAGATCATATTCTATGTTGTATGTTTACCAGATCATGTGTGTTTTCATCTAAATTATATTACCTTGTTGTTTCAATGTTTTTTCTTTGTTTAATGTAGTTGTTTTATATAATGAGATTTAATTTTTTTGTGCTTGCATTTTGATCCTAAATTTTTTGTTGAAATATCATCTCTATCATTTCTAATGTTTGATTTGATGTTGTAGTGAATCTATAAAGTATTTATTTGGGATCGAGCTTACAAACAAGTGAGTGTTATGTCTCAGTATATGGGAATAAATTATTAGTTTCATGTTAGAAATGAGGTTGATCGTTACTCTATTGTATTTTGGGAAGTTGATAATTTACACGCAATTTATAAGAGTTAAAAACTAGCGAAAATATATTTATTCTTGTTAAAGGTATGTTATTCAATAAAGTCTGCCATAAATCTATTTTGAGTGAGTTGAAGAATATTGTAGTGCAGTGAGCTCATTCCCATTTCAACAACCAAATTTATGACCTCTTGTCTTGATCAAGTCTTCCAGAACAAGTTACACCATTCTTACCTTTCTACTATTCTATAATGAAAAGGTTTGTTAATATTTTCAAGTGAGCGATGGTATATGAGTTGAATTTTATCATCTAAAAATGTACAGAAAAATAAAAATAATATACTAAGATAAAATATTTAGATATAAAATTCAAGAGGGATTTATGCTTCTATGGTGTACTCCACAATCCTCGACAATGTGTAGCTTTAAATTGAATATATTACTTATTGGGTAAGAGCCATGTGAGTTCTAGCTTAAAATTCATTGATCTTTACAAAAAAACTCAAATGAGATGAAAGAAACTAGGCAACTAACTCAAATTACCATGCCTAGTAGTGTTTTTCCTGTATAATGTTTGGAACAACCTTATTTTGTTTCCCTCCTTCCTTACTCTACCATTATTTTTTGCTGGGATTTTTATTCTATATTGCATATTATTAATTACTTTTAGTTTAGGGAAACTATTATTTCAATTTCTTTTATGTTATATGACATGAGAATCAGATGGAGAAAGTAATATTTGAAATTTCAATGGATAAGTTAAATATTATGAAGGGAACCATCATGTTTAAAACTACTTATGGATTTAAATCTATGAGTTAGTTCTTAGTTCATATCTTTTAGTGGGATATTTTTGTAGCTATGTGATGAAATTCAAACGGGATAGACTCATTAATATATCTCCATGACTTCATTGTGGGGAATGTAATTAATGCATACTTGAAGTTGTAGGGACATTAATACTCTTCCCTGTCAATGTAGAACTAACCAAACAAAGGCATGACAACTTATCAAAATTGAATATTCTATAAGTGTCCAAGCACTGAAGAGGATGTGATCTTACAGAATTCTTATAGACTCAGGAGATGATGCTTGTAATTATCCAGACTCCATACAGGGAAGAGGTTTTGACCTTACAACATTTTTAAAGATTCTGAAAATGGAAATTTCCCTGTCAACTTTGCTAAAATTGGAAAAACAATATCAAGTTTCTTAATTAGAGTTTGTCTTCATGATTTAAATTGAATAAATATGGATTTGGCTTCATGATTTAATATTTGATTGATTCAACAAGTTTCTATAAATTGGAAAATCTAGCATTTTTTCTTTGAAGACCCCTTTGGTTTAGATTTGTGCAATTCCAATTTTGATATGTTTTGTGCAAAGTAAAAAATATTGAAATAAAAACAAGGAGAGTGCATAGGCGAACATGAAAGAGAAAGCCCTATATATCCAGTGGATCCAAATATAACTACAAATAAAATTATAAGTAAGATAAGTTGTGCCTATATGAAAGGAGCATCAATCATCGTTGTCATTAAATCTAGGAATGGCAGTACCCAGCCAGAGACCTGTCTGATAATGTTCCCTGGAGAGATGTATGTATTAATGGGATTTTGTGAAGTAATCAAATGTCTGGTCGCCTCCAGGTGTCCCTGAAAAGGGAGAATAGAAACTAGGGTGATTTGAGGTGGAATCTAATACAGAACCCCTCCTAGCATCTAAGGCCAAAGAACACATGGTAGTAGGAAAAAAGCTAGTAATCAGTGCCTTTAGATTGATGAGTTGAAGTATTGTGATTTCATGGTTGTCGTAAAATTCTAAACCTCATCTTAGTCCTTGTTACTCCTTATATTGTGTGAGGTTTCGCCTTATGATTTTCATCACATTGATGGAGTTTGCATTGTTATAAGATTATAAATGCAGAAATATTTTCTTATACTTGATAATTACTTGTGTAATTTTTATTTTCTTATTATTTTTTGTGTTCTTCTTTTAGTTCATCAAGAAATTATCAAAATCATATAAATATTAGGGACACCAGAAGTAGGCAAACAGCTAGGGAGGGAAAATCCAGTCAAAAAATCTTCCATTAATAGTTTCACGAGACAATACAAGACTTATTGTCCTATAAATGCTATTTAAAATATATTTGTTATAAGTGGTGCAACACGGAGTAGGATAAGAGTGATTAAATACTGAATTTGGTGATACAAAATATTAACCTAAAAAGCTTAAATATAGTACAAGATTTTTATAATATAAATATCTAATTTAAAATGGATACCTACAGAACATCTGAATGTCACAGAGAAATTCATACCTTGCTTGTTTCTATGTACCCATAAAAGAGTATCACCCTGTGTTCTCATTTTTATCAGTTATTTCTAGTAGAGAGTTTCCCAAGGAATGATATTGATTATATATGAGATTTATTATTTAGCCACTATAAGATAATTTGAATAGTCATTGCTAGTTGTTCCTTATGCTAGTTTAATCTCATCATTCTCATCAGAGAACTTGTACTTCTCACCAATTTCTCTTAGAAAATGGCAGACCTCATACACTTAAGGTGGCTCAGAAAACACACACGCACATCCGACTCTCATAAATTGAAAAATCTCATCATATTTTCCCCTGCCTATAAAATATTTATCAATAGCTTCCATGATGCAGGAATCATTTAAAATTTGAGTAATCCAATCTACTAAATTACCATTGAAGCTCTTATCTCCATTTTCAACATTGATATTATTTTGGTCCTGTAACTAATTCTAAAAGAAACACTCTAAATTTGTACACATATTTCAAATTAGCCACCAAGGTGCACATTTATTCAGGTTCTACATAGCCCAGATCTCCAAAATCACCAATTATGAAAGTGCTAAGATGAGTGTCTACTAGAATCATCTACCATGCCAATTCAAAATATGTTATTCTAGGCTCGTATTTTTCACCAAGAAGAATATTGTTTGAACATATATTATGGTGTATGACACTATGGTTGCAACTGTGATGAAGCCATTCCATTCCTCTAGCTCCGCCAATTCCAATTTTGACCTTTGCAGTCCAATTCAAATTATTCTCTAGATTCTCCTTGTTGTGCAGGCAATCCCACAAGCTTCCATTAGCCATGTCTTTGTACACTAAAAGCTTCTGTTTTCTAGAAATATAGTAACCCAGATGAAGTTAATCATAGGAAGTGGAAACCTTGATATGAGGGTCTCCTCAAAGGTCCCTGTATTTAATTTTCCTTCCATGCACTAAGTTAGCGTTGATAACAAGAGTGGAAGTTGGATTGAATTATCCATTATTGGGTTTTTAGCTCAGAAACTGGATTTGTTGGATTGGGCCATCGTGTCCCTAATCCATCGAATCTGACATGATTCGCACGGATTCATGTCCAGCAGATCATGTCCGATCATGTTTGTACAAGACACATCATGTCCCGATCGTGTCCCGATCCGCCGAACACAGCCAACTGAAAAAGGTGTCTGTGGGTTTTAAAAAGCCCAAATTTGCCTCTTTTTTATCACTTTGAGTTTGGTGTGAGTGAGGAAAGGATAAAGGAGTATCAAGGAGAAAGGGAGAATTTTCAAGGAGATTCAAGCAACAAGTAAGTACATTGTCTCTCTATTTTTTTGCGTTCGGTTTGCATTTGCATTTCTTTTACAAATCTGAGAATTTTTTGTTTATTTTTTTACAGCATTCATGGCTCAATAAAGGGTAGCAAGGAAATGGAAAAGGAAGGGGAAGAATGTCCCCATCAGAGATTCCCCTCATGTTTCTATTTCATCAGGGTCTGTAAGTGTTCAATCTATTGGAAGTGGAGCTAAAACAACGGCTTCAAATGTTGAGGGTGTTGATCAGCGGTTGTCATTGATGTCAACCCAAGCAGCAACAGGGGCTAACCAAATATTGCATGGGAATTTTGACCTACCAAATTAATATATTCTGGGTCAATAATGCTTTTGATGGTTTCTACTTTTCGAGATGTTTCTGTGATATATGGCACACCATGTAATTCTTCACGGTTGGAGAGATATTCATGTTTGAAGTTTGTACCCCCAGTGAGTGGGCTAAAACCCCATGGGGTTGGGGAATGGGTCATTGAAAAGTCATAATTAATATTTTTTGAGCTCCTAAAATCCTTCCCACGTTCACTTGTTGAAGCCCCTCTCAACCTAAGCATTTATATAAATTGTGATCCTCATTTCCTCCTTATAAAAGGATTTCGCCATCTAAAACAAGTCATCGTGGAATTTGCGCTCTAACTTTGTTTCTACGAAGTTTTAGAAGCTGAAATTTTTATGAGGAGAAGCTGAAATCTTGAGGAAGCTGCTGTAAAAAATTTAGATCAAGGTGCACAATATTTGGAGATATGATTTTTGGAAGTCAGGGTTTTTGCAAGCTCCTGAAATTCATCTCAAAGAAGTGACCTTGGTAAATTCGTCATAACTCTCTCTCTGAGCATCGGATTAGAATTCCGTAAAAAGTGGTGGATAGTGCATAGTCTATCATTTTAGTTCTATCAATTTCAAATCCAAATGAAGAAACAATGACACGTGGCACGCCTTACAAGTGAAATTTGCTGAAAAAGTCCATAATTAGGGCATTGTGAGAGATTGGATATAACTCTCTGTTGAAGAATCCAAATTGGGTCAGACCTATGGAATTGAAACGATGACTTAGAGGACTACTAAAGGACCGAAAATTAGATGTTGAGGATCTTAAATAACAGAGATACACCAGATTCAATATCGAGCTCCTAGAAGGTAAGAAAAAGCTAGATCATGTGATGTCAAGGGTTGCAAAGGACCAAACTTTCTACGACAGCAAAGCAAAGCAAGGTGCAGCAAAGGGTAGCATGACAATAGCAGCAACCAAGGTGCATAATAGTAGCAATAAGTTCATCATATAAAGTCTTCAAGTGGGAAGCACTGCATACAGTCATTGTACTTAGTCATTGTAAATACATTATTGTACAAATTGTAGTAGTGTCTATCTGCCAAGGGTTGAAGAGGCAGTGTTGGGAGTTCTAGGATCATTATTAGGTGGTTGTGTCAAATTTGGGGTTATGGTCTAGTATATCTTCTTCCTCTGCATCATTCTATATCATTTTAAAGTGGACCATTTTCCTTGGTACGGGAGTCCATTCTTCTTTTATTCTTCTATAGGGTGGTAGGGTGTTGCTAGGGTGAGTTGTAGCTCATTGGGTGTTGGGGTATCCATTCAGTTGACTACTGAAGAATCTCAGGCATTGGAGCATGCATCCAGTGGGAGCTGGAGAAGAATGCTTTTCTATATTCTAGGAAGTTGGAGTTTTATTTTCAATTGGAGTTGAATATTAAAGAATTATTAGAAAAGCATTAGGTGGTTTTTGTCCCGGAGTGGGTTTCCACCTTAAAAACTGTGTGCATTTGTGTTCCTCTTATTTTTTGTTATCATTGTACAAACAATGATAATAATTTAAGATTAACTAATTCTCTAATTGGAAGGAATATTGATTCACCCCTCCCCCCCTCTCAGTGTTTCCAACAATTGGAATCAGAGCTTGGTTCCTTCAATAGAAGTTTAACAACTGGAAGGAGGTCATGGAGCATACCAAGAATGGTGTACCTCTATTCAATGAAAATAATTATGCACTTTGGAAAGGAAGAATGGAGGTCTATCTCTTGGCGCAAGGTTACAAAGTATGGGACACTGTTCAAAATGGATTTACATCAACCGCAGATGAACAAGGAAGAATAATTTGGTAAATGATGCAAAAGAAAAGAATATTGTTATCAGTGGACTTATTGAATCTTCTTATCATAAGGTGTTGGGTTATAAAAACGCAAAAATTTATGGGATAAGCTTGATAATATATATGCACGTGACTCAAATGTCAAAGAAGCAAAGCTTCAAATCTATAGAGAAAAATTTGAGCAACTCAGAATGAAAGAAGATTGCAACATTACTGTATACTTCCAATACATTGATGAAATAACCAATACTCTGGAAGGATTGGGAGAGCCAGTTGACGAGAAGACTATTATACAGAAGATTCTTAGAACATTACTAGGGAGATTCAACCCAAAGGTATCAGTATTAGAATAAAGTGCAAATCTAGACAAACTCAGCAAGGAAGAATTACATGGAGTTCTCATAGCATATGAAATGAGACTTGATGAAGAAAAGGGTACTTCAAATCTATAAAATGTGTTCATTGCATCTAAGAAAACCAATAAGGACAAGCAACCTTCAATTGAAATGACATGCACCTGCAAGTGTGAAGAAAAGGGAGTTCATGGAGAAGGTCTTTCAGATGAAGAATATGCTTACTTTATGAGAAAACTAAAAGCTGGTAAGGGAAAATTCAAAGGTAAACTTCCATTGATATGTTTCGGTTGTGGTGAGGTTGGGCATTTCGTAGCAAAATGTCTGAAAGAAAGTGATGGAAACTCAAAAGGAAAGAAAGGCTTTAAGAAATTCAACAAGAAAGGCAAAAAGAAAGGATCCAAAAGGAACTTTCTCTCTAAAGAAGATAGCTCATCATCCGATGAAGAAAGTGACAGCAAAGAAGAAGCCAATGAGAAAGTATTGTTTATGGCCAAGCACAATAAACAAGAAGTATCAAATAATGAAGAAGAAGGGTTGACCATAGAATAATTTTATGAGGAGGCAATCAAGCTTATAAAAGAGCTCAATGCTGAGAAGATCCGTTCCAATACTCTTGAAGAACAAGTTCAAGGTCTCAAAATTGAGGTTGAGGAACACAAATGTATTGAAGAGTCACTTCAAAAAAAGTTGAAGAAAGCAACCAAGAAAGGGAAGCATTAGAAGCCGAAGTAGTCTCGCTGCGTAAGGAAGTGAAGAAGGGAAAAACTATCCAAAATTATGCCAACAGCTAAAGGGAATTGGAAGAACTCATCAACAATCAATGATCTTACAACGACAAAACTAGCCTCGGTTACAAAGAAGAAGAAGCGGGACCTTCTACAACAAAATACAGTGAACCTATGAGATCTGACATACATGAAGACTTCATTGGACAATATTTGCAAGCACATCCTTGGAAGACGATTCCTCGATGAATATTTTCATCCAGGTACCAACATATTTTTCATGGCTATTTTTATTCATGTGGAAAATTTGGTCATAAAGCTATAGAATGTCGCACTTACCCTAGGAACCAATACAATTCCAAGAGGTTCTTCAAATATGAACCTCCCAGGGCTCAACGAAACATCAATATATTTGAACATTTAAGAAATAATATGGAATGTTACAAATGTCAGAAATTTGGACACATAGCCAGAGACTGCAGACTTGAAAATCCTCCAGAAGAATCTTCGAATCCATAGAATGAACGAACATGGAAGAAGAAGAAGACTGATAATTGTGCTCTCGCTCTCAAGGCCCAAAAAAAATAAAGATGTGTGGTATGTTGACAGCGGTTGCTCAATGCATATGACTTGAGATAGAAATAAATTTGTATCTCTGAAAGAGAAGAAGGATGGAACCATATCCTTTGGAAATGATGGATCTTCAAATGTTATAGGATCAGGTACCATCACTCTCGGAAGCAAAGATGTTATAGCCAAGAATGTTCTATTGGTCGAAAACATGAAGCAAAATCTGCTCAGTGTTGAAAAAATGTGTGATCAAGGACACACAATGCTATTCAACTCCACAAAATGTGAAATCAAGAAAGGCAGGTATGGTAAAATTGTGGCTACAGCAAGTCGAGATCCAAATGACATATATGTTTTGGATGAAGCAACTAAAGCATGTCTACTAGCTAAAGAAGATGAAAGCTGGTTATGGCACAAACGAATGGGTCACATAAACTTTCACAATCTTGTCAGGATAAGAAAAAAGGAAGCAGTACAAGAAATGTCGAAAATCTCAAAACCTTCCAACACACTATGTGAGGCATGTTGGCATGGCAAGCAGAAAAAATTCCAATTTAAAACAAAAGAACACTTTGCATCACATCCATTGGAATTGATGCATACTGATCTATGTGGTCCTGTGAAAACAAAAGGCTTAGATGGAGAATTATATTTCATGTTAATGATAGATGAATATAACAGGATGACAGCGGTCAATTTCCTAAAGAAAAAATCTAAAGAATTTGAGTGCTTTAAGATATACAAGGAGTTGGTTGAAAATGAAACTGATTTGAAAATAAAGTGTTTAAGATCAGATAATGGTGGAGAATTCACTGTTGGGAAAAAATACTGAGAGGGGGGGGGTGAATCAGTATTTTGGGCATACTCAAAACTTTTACTTTTTCATGCTCTAAAACCCATACGCTACTTTACTGAACCAGACTCGCATATATATGCAGATACCCTTCACAAAACTCGCGTATATGCAGAGATCTTATTATGCCATTAAATCTTAACTTAGATCTTTGGAACATTCATTCATCTGATGTTGAGTTAATAGTAAGTAGTGTAGTAATAACATAATAAACCATCACACATAAGCATCACACATGAACACCAGGATTTTAGGTGGAAACCCAAGTCGGGAGAAAACCACCGCTGCCGTTGTCTCAGCCTTCAATATTTTATTATAAAGAAAACATCTTACAACTATGTGCTGGCGCAGACTCATACCAGCACGCAGGCACCCACCTGCGCTCGTTTACCAGCCTCTCCTGGAAGGGAGCTACGACCCCCTGATCTCGTACCAACCTCTCCTAGAAGGGAGCTACGACCCCCTGCTCTCGTTTACCAGCCTCTCCTGGAAGGGAGCTACGACCCCCTGACTGAAGGCTACAACCCTCAGCACCACTATGGACCACGTTTCATCAATTTTCACACTGGATCCAAAAGCTTTCTTTAGAGCACAACTTGCAGGCCACTTTTCATCATATTTTCAGACTGGACCCACTCCACACATTTAAGCTCAATCATACATCAAAACTGATACTTATCAATTCAGACAACCCAGAACTGTAGAATACAGATAGCAGTAACACAGCAGAGCAGATCAGACATTTCATACTTCATTCTTCAGCAAACCCTAGATTTCATATTCTCTTTCCTTTCACTGATACCGCGTATATACGCACTTCCATTCACATCAACCCGCGTATACATCTTCACATTACAGAACACCCCATACGCGCTTTCTCTTCATAAAACCCACGTATATATGTGCTCTCGCTGCGACAAACTTGCGTATAGATCTTCAGACATTATAGGGCAGCATACTTCTTCAGATCAGAAATTCAGTTCAGATTTAACTCTTCACCTCAGACAGATGTTCGCCTCATCTCAGATTCAAGCATTCCACAAACAGATCTAGAAGATACAAATACATTTCAGATCTAGATAACCTTCTTCATCATTTTCTTCATAGGTGCATCACAGATTCAGATCTATCATCAAATTGTTACCCTTTCCATTCAGACATACTTCAGAGTGAAGTATTCATTCAAACCCAGACTCATGCACACCCTTTGCACAATGATTTTCTTCTCCTTATATAGGTTTACCCTTTTTCAATACCATGAGCCAAAACCACATTACTTCCAATGGTATTCCTGGACGGGATCACATAGACATACCAACGCTCAATACAATGGGTCAATACCATGGTAGTAACCCCTGGTTTTACATATTTAGAGCGCATTTGAGCATACGTGACTTGGCACGTACTTTTCCGCGTGCATACGCTACTTCTCCTCGACAAACCCGCGTATGCCTTGAGACACACACTTTTCATCATTGGTCTAGTACATCCTGGAATTCCTTTCATCATTACATCTGAGCTGCTCTGAGACACATCATATCACAGCAGATTTACATCATTACCAAGTCCATCAAGTCAAGAATAACTTCAACAAGTAGGTTGCCATCATCTTCATCAAGTGGGTTGCCATCAAGGACAACACTCTGCATCATATTGCCAACAATCTCCCCCTTTGGACTTGATGGCAACCACGATGGTGTTTGATCACCACAACAGATAGATACATTAATCATAATAATATTCTCCCCCTATTCAAACACCATGTCACTCTCCCCCTTTGACATCAAGAGCAAAGGGCGGATCAAAACCAACACAAGTTTTTTTTCTCCTCATGTAGATAGAAGAGCGCTGTAGACCTGATGTGCACTGAAGTTACCATGCTCCCCCTGAGTTCATGCTGAATGTTCAAACATATTTTTCAATGAAGTACATGACTCTATGACCTTCCTATCACCAAGGACTCATACTTACATCAAAGATCCAAGCAAGTGGATTTACATATGAGACTCAAATACCCAACCAAGTGGGTTTACACAATTTTACTCAACTACCCAACCAAGTGGGTTTACACATTTGATCAAGTCCTTACATGACTGAATATTACAATTTTTTTACATCATAGGTCTCCACATGACCTTTTCATCAAATTACAAATATGACTTTTCATACCCAAGACAAAAGGATCTCAAGAGAGAGATCATAATTCAGAATCATTATAATGCCAACAATGCATTATTCTCAGCAAGGCTAATGCTCCTCCTGAAAATGTGCATCCAAGCATCCTTTCCATATGACCAAGGCTCCTCCTTAGTTTGTGCAACCTGAATAATTTCAATAGCAATTTATCAGCAACAATTTCTGCATGATTTGTCCTTATCTCTGAATCATAAGACTTCCATCTCATCCATGTGTGAAAGCAAAGAATACTCTTCAGAAAAAAGCAAACAGGGCTCATCCATAATCACAAGAAACCATGTAACATGTCATCATCATTTAGAACTGAGAAATAAACAAATACAGTGCCAATAATACAATCATTAATAGTCAGACTGATGCTCCCCCTGAACCTTTACTCCTGATCTTCAGCTGTCATACAAATTTTCTTATCATTAGTGCATACGCGACTGTCTCCACTGTAACTCGCGTGTATACCGGCTTTTGTTCATAGAACCCGCATATGGAAAGTGAAACATAGAAAATTTCACATTCCTTCATCTCCTCCTAAGTTTGTACCACCTGTACCTGTCTTCTTCACATCAGATGCTCTGTCAGAAATAAACATAACCAGAATAACCAAAAAATCATGAGAATCATCATACATTTCTCCCCATGTGATGATACATTACTAATCCCTATAATGTATCTCACATCACTCCTGCAGTCGTTAAGAGAAGTAAGCTTCAGAAGTGGATGACTGCAGTAGGGTCAATATTCCCTACGTTTCTGACCGGTCTTCCTTCCTTTTCCAACTTTGCTTGAAGTTTCTTATTGTGTGCTGGAAATTGTTCAAATTCTCAGATCTGTTCATCCTGTATTCTTTTTCCACATGCCCATACTTGTTACAAGCATAACATCTTACATGACCAGAGAAGTAAGCATAAGGATCATAGTGTGTTTCTTTGTTCTTCCTTCTATTGCAATCAGCTGCTTTATGACCATACTTGTTGCATGAAAAAAAATATCCCTTGAAGCAACCAGAGTACCTTTCTGAATGGAATCTGTTTGATTGTGACTGAAATGATCTGCTTCTGCAATTTGTTGCAAGATACCCATAATTATGACATTTAAAGCATTCAATATTAGTGAATGATTTCCTTTGAGTGTTCATGTTTGTTGGTTGACCTTTTGTCTCTTTCACCACTTCTAGTTTTTCTTTGTCATCCTTTGAATTATTAGCACTTCCTTGTAAACTAGATTCTCCTTTGACCGTTTCATGAAAACCAAGACCAAGTTTAATAGCTGGAGACCTTTGATTACTAATAATACTGTCCAGAATCTTAGTACTATCTTGAAACCTCAAGAGTTTATCCTTTTCTTCTAATTTACCTTTAAGAATGTTTACCTCAACCTCCAATTTTTGGCATTGCTTCTTCATGCTTTCTTCAACCCTTTTTCCTTCTTCTACTTGATCATTCAATTTTAACATTTCTTCCTTCAACCAATTTTCTTGTTCTTCACATGTTTGTAGCAGCTCTTCATTCTTCTTATTTGATTTTTCCAGATCTTCTTTGAGAGAGATGATTTCTGCTTCAAGTCTTTCCTTTTCAACTAATACGGGTTCTTCATTCTTCTTATTTGATTTTTCCAGATCTTCTTTGAGAGAGATGATTTCTGCTTCAAGTATTTCACTTCGATTGGTTGCAACAACATACAAATTTTGATACTTGTCTATCTGTCCATTCATTATTTCTTTCTGTTCATTCATTCTATAGATAATATCTTTGTAGACAGATTCTCTCTTATGAAATTGATTCCAATCATTGCTTTCATCATTGATCTTGAGTTTTTCTTCTACACTTATACTGCTACGTTCACTATCTTCACCATTGCTTGCACAAGAAAGTGAATCACAAGAACAACAATCAGTACCTGTTTTATCTTCTTCAATTTCTGTCGCACATGTCTTCTGAGATGTCTTATTTTGAGTAGCCTTCTTCTTTTGCTTCTTTGCCATAAGCACTTGTAGATCTTGGTCAGAATCTTCTTCTTCCTCATCAGATACTTCATTTGTATAATAACTCTTTCTCTTTCAAATTGTTTCCCTTTACCATGATTATCTTCATAAGGACATTTAGCAGCATAATGACCAACTTTTCCACAAGCAAAACACTTGAAGGGAAGCTTACCTTTGAATCTTCCAGTTCCTAGTTGGAGTTTTCTCACAAAATTTGATTCTTCTTCTTCTTATGTATAATTTGATTCCTTGACATCTGCCTTTTCTTTTCCTTTTGCACACACCTTAAAAGCAGCTTCTTTGATTTGAGAGGGACCTCCTTGTCTCATTTCATAAGCAGTCAGAATACCATGTAGTTGAACAATAGTAAGAGTTTGGAGATCTTGCCTTTCTTCAATAGCTGATACTTTTGACTCAAATTTTGAAGTTAAAGATCTTAAGACTTTTTCCACCAGAGTAGTATCAGTTATGGTTTCACCCAAACTTCTCATACGATTTACAATATCATCTAGACGTAAAAAGAAACTGGCAATAATCTCATCACTATGCATCCTTAAATTTTCATATTCAATTCTGAGAGTTTGGAGTTTTTCACTTTTTACCTTTGTATCTCCTTCATAGCTTAGAATGATTTTGTCCCATATTTCTTTTGCTGAATTTAGCTGCATCACTTTAGAAAATTCTGGTTTAGACATGCTTCCTAACAAAACATTCACTGCTTTGGCATTGACTTCATATTTCTTCCTTTCTGCTGCATCAGTAGGAATACTTGTTAGATACTGATAACCTTCTTCCACGATTGCCCATACTTCTGCACCAAGACTTTGCAGATATTCTTTTGTTCGTATCTTCCAGAATAACAGATTATTTCCATTGAATAGAGGTGTCCGTATAGAAATTATCCCTTCATGACTTCCCATGGCGACGGATCTCCTTCAAGCGATCAAGCTTCTGTAGAAGGACCTGCTCTGATTCCAATTGTTGGGAAAAATACTGAGAGGGGGGGGGGGGGGGTGAATCAGTATTTAGGGCATACTCAAAGATTTAGAATACATTTTCATGCTCTAAAACCCATACGCTACTTTCCTGAAGCCAACTCGCGTATACACGCGGATATCCTTAATAAAACATGCGTATGTACAGAGATCTTATTATGCAGATAATTCTTAACTTAGATCTTTGGAACATTCATTCATCTGATGTTTAGTTAACAGTAAGCAGTGCAGTAATAACAGAATAAACCATCACACATAAGCATCACACATGAACACCGGGATTTTAGGTGGAAACCCAAGTCGGGAAAAAACCACTGCTGCCGTTGTCTCAGCCTTCAATATTTTATTATAAAGAAAACATCTTACAACTATGTACTGACACAGACTCATACCCGGTCTGTGACACCCACATGTCTGCTTCTGACCTCTCTGGAAGGGCTGTTTGCACTCGTTTTTGACCTCTCTGGAAGGGGCTACGACCCCCTGCTCTCGTTTGTTCACTTGGAAGGGAGCTGCCACCCCCAGTGAGCTACAGCCCTCGAAGCACCACCATGGACCACGTTTCATCAATTTCTGGATCCAAAGCTTTCTTTGAGCACAACTTTAGGGCCACTTTTCATCATATTTTCAGACTGGACCCACTCCACACATTTAAGCTCAATCATACATCAAAACTTATACTTATCAATTCAGACAACTCAGAACTGTAGAATATAGATAGCAGTAATACAGCAGAACAGATCAGACATTTCATACCCCATACTTCAGCAAACCCTAGTTTGCATACGTGCTTTCCTTTCACTAATACCGCGTATATACGCGCTTCCATTCACATCAACCCACGTATACATCTGCACATTACAGAACAACCCATACGCGCTTTCTCTTCATCAAACCCGCGTATATACGCGCTTCCGCTGCGAAAAACTTGCGTATAGATCTTCAAACATTACAGGGCAGCATACTTCTTCAGATCAGATATTCAGTTCAGATTTGACTCTTCACTTCAGACAGATGTTCGCCTCATCTTATATTTAAACATTCCACAAACAGATCTAGAAGATACAAATACATTTCAGATCTAGATAACCTTCTTCATCAATTTCTTCATAGGTGCATCACAGATTCAGATCTATCATCAAGATGTTACCCTTTCCATACATACATACTTCAGAGTGAAGTATTCATTCAAACCTGCACTCATGCACTATTGCACAATGAATTTCCTCCTTATAGATTTAGCCTTTGTCAATACCATGAGCCAAAACCACACAACATCCAATGGTTTTCCTGGACGGGATCACATAGACAATCCAGCGCTTAATACAATGGGTCAATACCATGGTAGTAACCCTTGGTTTTACAAATTTAGAGTGCAATTGAGCATACACGACTTGGCACATACTTTTCCGCGTGCATACGCTACTTCGCCTAGACAAACCCACGTATGCCATGAGACACACACTTTTCATCATTGTTCTAGCACATACTGAAATTCCTTTCATCATTACATCTAAGATGCTCTGTAGACACATCATATCACATCAGATTTACATCATTACCAAGTCCATCAAGTTAAGAATAACTTCAACAAGTAGGTTGCCATCATCTTCATCAAGTGGGTTGCCATCAAGGATAACACTCTGCATCATATTGCCAACATTCACTTCCAAATTATTTCAGCAATACTGTGATGAAAATGGAATAAAAAGGAAATTTTTGACAGCACGAACACCTCAGCAAAATGGAGTTGCTGAAAGAAAGAATATAACCGTACAGGAAATCAGTAGAACAATGTTGAAGGACTTAAAATTGGATGAAAAATTATGGGTTCAAGCAATTGATACAGCAGTCTTCATTATCAACCAAAGTCTTCTTAGAAATAATTGCAACAAGACTCCATATGAAATATGGAAAGGAAAACCAGCTAATGTAAAATATTTCAAAATCTTCGGAAGCAAATGTTATATCAAAAGAGAAGATCAAAATTTGGGTAAGTTTGAATCATGTGTTGATGAAGGTATCTTTGTTGGTTACTCACGCAAAAGAAAGGCCTATAAATTCTATAATCTAAGACGAAAACAGATAGTGGAGAGCATAAATGTTACATTTGACGAAGATGGTGTTCTAGCGAGTAATGATGAAGATCTAGAATCTTTGAAACTTGAGACAGAGGCTGAAAAAGACACAGATAAAATTGTAGAACAAGAAGCAACTATCAACGAGGAAGAAGTAAACAATGATCATCAAGATATACTAGAACAACAACAAGAAGCTCCTCCAAGGAGAAAAAAAGAGTGGATTCAAAAGAACCATCCATCAAATCAAATCATTGGTGACATAAATGAAGGTCGACAGTTTCGTTCATCACAACAAGCTCACGTTGCTTTCTAGCAACCTTTGAGCCTAGTAGTTTTGAGGAAGCCAAGCAGAATGAACATTGGGTAGCAGCTATGAATGAATAATTGGATCAAATTAAGAAGAATAACACCTGGGAATTAGTTCCACGACCAAAAGATAAAAATGTCATTGGGACTAAATGGGTGTTCAAGAACAAATTGAATGAAGATGGGCAGGTTACCAGAAACAAAGCAAGATTGGTTTGCAAAGGCTATGCACAAGTGGAAGGAATTGATTTCAACGAAACATTTGCACCAGTTGCCAGAATGGAAGCCATCCGAATGTTTCTCGCCTATGCATGTTCAAGAAAATTCAAAGTCTACCAAATGGATGTTAATTCAGCATTTCTGAATGGAGAATTAGAAGAAGAAATTTATATCGAACAACCTGAAGGTTTTCTACTATCACAAAAAGAAGACTATGTCTACAGGTTAAAGAAGGCTCTATATGGTCTCAAGCAGGCTCCTAGAGCATGGTATGCTCATCTTGATGGATATCTACATCAACAAGGGTTCAAGAAAGGTATTTTTGATAGCAATATTTATGTATAAATAGATAAAGATAATTTAACAATCGTTGAGGTATATGTGGATGATATAATATTTGGTAGCAATGATGATCGACTAAGTAAGAACTTTTCTACAAAGATGCAAAGTGAGTTTGAGATGTCTTTACTTGGTGAGCTGACATATTTCTTAGGGCTTCAAATATCTCAGCAAGAGAAAGGAATATTTATATGTCGAGCCAAGTACATCAAGGAAATGCTCAAGAAATTTAAAATGGAAGATTGCAAACCCATCCTTACTCCAATGGTAACAAGTTGCAAATTGAGCATAGACGACTCATCTAAGGATGTGGATCAAAGGTTGTACAGATCTATGATTAGTAGTCTTCTATATGTAACAGCCTCTCGACCAGATGTTATGCAAGCAGTTGGACAAGTAGCAAGATTCCAAGCAGCACCAAAAGAATCACATATTATTGCCATCAAAATAATTCTTCGATATCTAAAGGGCATAGAAGAATATGTCTTGTGGTATCCCAAGGGTAAAAATATCATTATTCAAGCCTTTACAGATGCATATTGGGAAAGAAGCATTGATGATCGTAAGAGTACTAGTGGATCAACATTCTATCTAGGTGGTTGTCTCGTATCATGGTTGAGCAAAAAGCAAACTTCAATCTCGTTATCTACAGTGGAAGTAGAATACATTGTAGCAGAATCATGTTGTACTCAAGTCCTTTGGATGAAAAAAACTTTGCAAGATCTTCAAGTACAATTCAGTGAGCCTATTCCCATATTTTATGACAACACTAGTGCCATCAGCATCTCCAAGAATCTTGTCATGCATTCAAAAACAAAACACATTCCGATCAAATATCATTTTGTTAGAGAAAAAGTTGCTGAAAAGAATATCAAACTTGAGTATGTTTGTACAAAAGAACAAATTGCTGATATCTTCACTAAACCTTACCTCGTGAAGCATTTGAATATCTTCGTCAAAAGCTTGGGATTCTCCTAAGTTCTCATTAGATTATAGGTCTGCAAGACGGTTGTGCATCAGGGGGAGTGGAAGTGTGTACAGGTCCACAGGATGGTTGTGTTTCATGGGGAGTTACCCTTTTCCATTGATGTCAAAGGGGGAGAGAATGTTGTAGGAAGAGGTTTCATGATCATAGGGGGAGTACTTGTGTTGCCATCAATGCCAAAGGGGGAGATTGTTGATCAGCGGTTGTCATTGATGTCAACCCAAGCAGCACCAGGGGCTAACCCAATATTGCATGGGAAATTTTACCTACCAAATTAATATATTCTGAGTCAATAATACTTTTAATGGTTTCTACTTGTCGAGATGTTTCTGTTTATATATGGCATGCCATGTAATTCATCACGGTTTGAGAGATATTCATGTTTGAAGTTTGTACCCCCAGTGAGTGGGCTAAAACCCCATGGGGTTGGGGCATGGGTCATTGAAAAGTCATAATTAATATTTCTTAATCTCCTAAAGTCTCTCCCACGTTCACTTGTTGAAGCACCTCTCAACCTAAGCATTTATATAAATTGTGATCCTCATTTCCTCCTTATAAAGGGATTTCGCCATATGAAATAGGTCATCGTGGAATTTGCGCTCTAACATTTTTTCTACGAAGTTTTAGAAGCCAAAATGTTTATGAGGCGAAGCTAAAATGTTGAGGAAGCTTTTGTAAAAATTTCAGATCAAGGTGCGTAACATTTTTGGAGATATGATCTGTGGAAGTCAGGGTTTTTACAGGCTCCTAAAATTTATCTCAAAGAAGTGACCTTGGTAAATTCGTCATGATTCTATCTCTGAGTATCAGATTGGAATTATGTAAAAAATGACAGATAGTGCACATTCTTTAATTTTCTATCTATCAATTTCAGAGCCAAATGAAGAAACAGTGACACGTGGCATGCCATATAAGTGTGCTCTGCGGAAATAGTCCATAATTAGGGCATTGTGAGAGATTGGGTATAACTCTCTCTCTTGAAGAATCCAAATTGGGTCAAACCTATGGCATTGGAAATACGACTCAGAGAAATACTACAGGACCAAAAATAAGATGTTGAGGATTTGAAATAACATAGATACACCAGATTCAATATCGAGCTCATAGAAGGCAAGAAAAAGCTAGATCATGTGTTGTCAAGGGTTGCAAAGGACCAGACTTTCTACGGCAGCAAAGAAAAGCAAGGTGTAGCAGAGGGTAGCATGACAAGAGCAGCAACCAAGGTGCATAACAACAGTAAGAAGTTCATCATATGAAGTCTTCAGGTGGGTAGCACTGCATACAATCATTGTAAAGGTATCATTGTACTTAGTCATTGTAAATACATTATTGTACAAATTGTACTAGTGTCTATCTACCAAGGGTTGAAGAGGAAATGTTGGGAGGTCTAGGATGATCATTAGGTGGTTGTGTCAAAGTTTGGGTTATGGTCTAGTATATCTTCTTCTTCTACATCATTCTATATCATTGTGAAGTGGACCATTTTCCCTGGTATGGGAGTCCATTCTTCTTTTATTCTTCTATTGGGTGGTAGGGTGGTGCTAGGGTGATTTGTAGCTCATTGGGTGTTGGGGCATCCATTCAGTTGACTACTAAAGAATCACGGGCATTGGAGCGTGCATCCAGTGAGAGTTGGGGAAGAATGCTTTTCTAGATTCTAGGAAGTTGGAGCTTTATTTTCAATTGGAGTTGAATATTAAAGAATTATTAGAAAATCATTAGGTGGTTTTTGTCCCGGAGAGGGTTTCCACCTTAAAAAATGTGTGCATTTTTGTTCCTCTTGTTTGCTGCTATCATTGTACAAACACTGATAATAATTTAAGATTAACTAATGCTCTAATTGGAAGGAATACTGATTCACCCCCCCTGCTCTCAGTATTTCCAACAGAGGGAAGACAACAACCTCAAGATAACAAATATCCATTGTGGAAATATGTCACAAGAGAGGCAAGGTCAGGAAAAAATATGAAGGGAGGAGGAAATGTTTCTTGGAAATGCAGTTATTTCCTTAATCATTTCATGAACACATATTATCGTGTGAAACCTCATTCGTTGGCTTTGCCAAGTTTTGGAATTTTAGCTTGTACACAAGTGTCTTTAGCAAAGAGGAAGGAAATGGAAAGAGAGGCATTTGTTGGTGTGGCAAATGTGGCTTCAAAAAATAAACAAAACAATAATGATAACCCCCTTCCATTCTTGAGGAAAAATAGCAACACGTTCCCATTTGAGAGTTCCATTGGGGGACAAGCAGCAAAAAGAAAGGAAATTGCACTTGGTCCAATCGACAAGATTTTCCAGAAAGAGAAGCAGGAAGAGCTTGATCTGACCATTTCTTTTTTTTCTAACGAAACTTCATATCCTTCAATTTTGAATGCTCACCTCTATTTATTGAGATGTCCCAAGCTTTAACTCAAGAGGATCCATCAGGGTATGTGTGTCCTGGGTCATAGAAGCTTAGAACCACATTTTTTATGAAGGAAAAGAAAGAGGTGGACAAAATTCTTGATCCTATTAAATTAGCATGTCCAACATCTTAGGCTAGCATTGTTTCTGATTGATGGATAGATCCAGCACAGAACCCACTCATCAACTTCATGACGTCTTCCTTGAATGGTCTAGTTTTATTGAAATCGGTGGATGCACTTGGACAATACAAGGATGAACAATATATGGGTGGGTTGTTTATTAAAGTTATTGAAGTTGTAGGTGTTGATTCTTGTGTGCAAATCATTACAGATAATGCACTTGTTTGCAAGGTTTTTGGCATGATTGTGGAAGATAAATATCCACAAGTATTTTGGACACCTTTCATTTTCCATTCATTGAACTTAGCAATTAAATCTATTGCTTCTGATGTGCTTTGGATTGGAAGCATTATTGAGGATGCATGACATATCTGAAACTTTTTACAAAACCATACAAATGCCCTCACTATATACAAGGAGTACACCAATCTATCATTTTTGAAGATTGCAGATACATGGTTTTCCCATTCATTCATCATCGTGAAGAGGTTGAGGGAGGTCAAGACTACTCTTGGGGCCATGGTTATTTCAGATTTTTGGTATTTTTGGAGAAAGGAAGATCAAGAAGCCACAAAAAGAGAGAAGGACACAGTGTTAGATGTTTCCTAGTGGGAGAGGATAGATCTACTTATTCGGATAATGGAAATTATCATTTCCTTGCCTTGATTTTCAAATACAGACCAACCCATCCTAGGAGAGGTTTATGAGGGATGGGATTCCATGATTGAGTCTGTGAGGAACATTATCTTACATAGTGAGTGCCCTGAGTATGAGACATCACCACAGGCCTTCTTCACCACCATAAAAGATATTCTTGTCAGCATATGGGACAAGAATTGCACAAATTTATATTGTTTGGCTCAATCCTTGAACCCAAAATACTACAGTCATGAGTGGATGAATGGTGTAACTTCCCACAAATTCCCTCCTCACATGGTTGGTGAAATCTCACAGGGGAGGAAAGATGCATTCATGCAGATTTTTCAGGATAGAGCATCCCTTGATGAGGTGGACATTAGAGAACTTTTGAGGTCTAAAATGGGCCTCCTAAGAAAAATGTACAACCAAAATAAAATTTATAAGAACCAATAGGATTGAAGATGATGATGTCAACCATGGGGGATGATTCACCATTTTTGGGGTAAAAAGTAAAAAGATTAAAACATAATAAAATAATAAAACTACTTTTTCAACTTGTACATTCAGCTTATCTCCCTAAGTTTTTATTCAAATTTCTAGAGGAAGTACTTGTTGGATGCAAAATTTAATTCCTCATCCAAGGAATACCCATGTCACATACTTTCGATGGACCCTGCTACATGAAAAATGAGAAATACATGAAAAAACGTCATTGCAATCACATTTTTCATGTATTTCTCATTTTTCATATAGCAGGGTACATATAAAGTATTCAACATGGGTACTCCTTGGATGAGGAATCAAATTCTGCATCCAACGATTGTTCCTGATTGAAATTGGAGTAAACCCATAGGGAGATAAGTTGAAAAGTAGTTTTTTCTTTTTTTCCCTCTAAACTTTGATGATGTAATCTAATCTTATTTTATTATTTCCACTATTATTTTATAAAATCCTTAGGAGGCCCATTTTAGACCTCAAAATTCCCCTAATGGGATGCCTTTTTAGATTTTTCCACTAGCATTGGTCGATTTGTAGGATATGATGTGATTAGAGACAAGGGGGCTAAGAAGTCATATTCTTGGTGCACAACTCATGGGGAAACAAGCCCTCCTCTACATCAGTTATCCATGAGGTTCCTCTCTCAGGTATATTCATCCTCTTTTTGTGAGAGGAATTGGAGCACATATGGGAATTTATATAGTGTCAAAAATATTAGGCTTGAGCAGTCCAAGGTAAATACAATGGTGTATGTGAAAACCAAACTTCATCTTATTTACAAGTAGAGGGATGAGTGCTTGAAGGGAAAGAAAAAGATTTGGGATGTATTTCCTGATGATATGGGTCTAGACAACAATGTTGAATTGGCATTGGCCAACTTGGATCTGAATGAGGCAGTGCTAGAGCCTGTCACCTTTTAGGATGGTGATACTATAGACGGGTCATCCTCCACACCAGCAAATGCAGAGATGACATCTGATACAGAGGAGTAGGATGCAACAGAGGAGAGCAGTGGTGACCATGTTGATGAGGATAGTGATGTTTATTATGATGATGAGGGTTGATGATTCATGACTCATGAGCTACCTACTACCTTGAGGCTTATATACTTGTAGTTGTTTTGTATTTTCCATTTATATTTGGCATTTTCCATTAGCATTGTACTACTATGTAACACATTTGATTTTGATGAATTAATGAGAAAAATATAGTATCTTGTCTTTCTCCTATTGGATCATTGATGACACTACAAGAAAAAATGACATTGGTGAGGGGAAAAAATCCTCACCGTAAGCTTATTGGTGACGGTCAAAAGAGCCTTCATCACCAAAATTTGAATGTCACCAAAGGTGGCATCGCAGAAAGTATAGGTGTTGTGGTGAAATTCAAGGTTCGTCACCAATAATGATTTATAATGATGGATAGTGATCCTCACCATTTCATATGAGAAATGGTGACGAAAAATAGCCTTCGTCACCAAAAAACTGAACATCACCACAGGTGGCATCACCGAAAGTATGTGTTGTGGTGACATTCAAGGTCCGTCACAAATATTTATTATAATGATGGATAGTGACCATCACCATTTCATGACCGTCACTATTGGTGCATATATATGGTGACGTTCGTTGACCCTCACCATTTCATATTTGGTGAGGGTCAAAAAATGTCACCATAAGCTCATTGGTGATGGTCAAAAGAGCCTTTGTCACCATTCCATATGAATATCAGGGCACAATGGAATCGAACCACCAACCTCTTGCTTGTAAAGCAGGTGCTCTTCCATTGAGCTAACACCCTTTAAAGAACTAGACTTTAAAAAAATAAACCTTGAAACTTTACAAATTTTAAATTATACAACTTTCGAGAAGTTATAAAACTTTGTAAATTCTTGGAAAATATTTTACTAAACAAGAAAAATAACATCGAAGTTGCAAGTCCCTACCTAACGGTTATGGAAATTATGAAAATCAGATGGAGGTCTAAATGAAGTGTTGGGAAGTACCAAACATACAAGTAGAATACATTTATTCCATTCTATAAGAAATATTAGAACAAGTTTGAGATTGTAATCTATATGAACTAAGTTAACTATTCTGTGTAAAATATGCATATGCTCTAATGAATAAATCAATATTGCTAAAAGTATATTTGTGCTATGAATATTTTATCCTACACCAATATGGAATAGGTAGTGTTAGCCAACTGCAAAATAATGTACATGTCAAAGAAAAAATAAAAAAGAGGAAGTTATTTCTATGAATTATGGGGCACACTTGCTACATTACCTATCCTTGAATGTCCCTTGTGTAAATATATTACTATATTTAAAGCTCTAGCATATTATAGGACCAGAAGAATACTTCTATAATGCAGAGCTTCTCTTCCATAGGTAGAGAAGATGCCCTATCATCTGTAAATATTTTGAGTGATAAATCTATAGTTTACGGTTATGCTAACGACTAAAAGAACCCTTTTATCCTGAGACAATTTATAATTTTATGAAGATGTTTAGCCTTGAATAAAACAATGATTGGTGAAGGAAAATCGGACTAAATCTTAAAAATGCTTTGAGGGGATTGCAAATTATTATTTATGACCCATTGATAATGTTTCCTCTATTTTTCAATAGTTTAGAAAAAACTTTTGGGAACATATTCTGCAAGAATATGGCTTTCATTTAGAAACCTAATAATACAAAGTGGCACAACTTTTAACCCTTTCATAAATTTAATGACTATTGTCATGGTATTTTAAACAAAAAATGACACCATACTATTTACCTAATGCAAAAAACCATCATGCATTTTGTAGGAGTTTAAAAAAACTTAGCATCTTTGTGAATTAAGTTGTCTAGGTGATTAACTATTTTAATCCCGTACTCAATCCATGTCTTCAAGGGGTTTTGTATAGCCTTGAAATGAAAAGATACTACTCATTATTGTCTTTAGCCTTGTAGGCACTGCAAATAGTCTAGGAAACCCAAAAAAAAAAAAGTTGAGCTGCTTAGGTCACAAATGATTTAGTTTCCATAGCGAGACTCTTTCAACATTTGACTTTATATTGTAGTAGTGAATGCGATAACCAACAAAAAATTGAATAGATGACCATATGTGTGCATAAAAGATAGACATGTAGAAGATATATCTCTTATTTCTATGAATCTAGTACAATTTTTATTGGTTATGGGGATTGAACAACATTTGCATGGATGGCTCCACTGGGTTTGAGCTTGTGTCAACCTTGCCAAGAGCTCACACAAGAAATAGAAAGAGAGAAAAGGGTTGAAAATAAAAACACATACACACACATAGCCAAAGACAAGTTCAATGGGGTTTGTTTGGTTAGTAAACTAGGGGAGTTGATAGTCCCCAAACAAGGTTCAAATTCCCTAAACATGTTTCTCTCCAATGAACTATTTCATCTGGGTAGCTACAAGTCTTGGGAAAATTTCTTTGAATAGATAGTCTTAATCACCCTAACAGGACATCCCATGGGCAGGTTCTAGTTACTTTATCATATTATCCTCCGACTTATCAGCCTGGGCTTGGATGGGTGGTGAAAGAAGGGTGTTTTTGTTCCTCAGCTAGAGTCCCTTGAGTACATGCAATTCTTGGTAAATTTTAGCTCAGTGGATGTTCTTGACAACCCCTAGTGGGCTAGCTCACCTATGTAGATGCAAGTATTTGGAAATTTTATTTGAGTACATATTCTTAATTTCTCCTACTAGAATATCTCACCTTGTAAGGTGAAATTCCCTGGGAAACTTTTGTTGAATAGACACCCTTACTTAATCTATCCTTAGTGGGATTTCTCACCTAGGTAGGTGCGAGTCTTAGGGTAAATTTGGATCAATAGATACTCTTAATTGTCTCTGGTGTAAGTGAGAGTCTAGGGTAAATTTGTTTGAATAGATACTCTTAATAAGCCCTTAGGAGGCTGTGGGCTATCTCACTTGAGGAGGTGCCAGAGTTGGAAAAGTTTTGCTGAATAGATACTCCCAATAAAATTTGCCATAAAATATTTGAAAAGGTAAAACAATCATTAAATGGTGGTCCTCTACATAAGCTAATATGCCATCCCCTATCTTTGTTAGTAGTTAGAATTGGTATTGATGGTAATAATAGTCATGGGATTATGGTGCACAATAGTAGTGAGTCAGACTCCATACTCTGCTTCTATTAGCATTTATAATTACTGTAGTTGTGATGGGTTCATACAATGTGTCCATGTCACTACCAATGAAGAATCCCAAAGCACAAGATACAAAAGATGAATGATTAAAATAAAAATGAAAGAAATACCAATGAGTTTAGAGTGAACCATGAGGAGCATAACCATCATACTTGGAGCTACTCATGAATTCTATGATGGGAATGAAACTCTTTTTAGGGCATACTATTGTTGTATTCAATAACATAATATTGCACGTGGTCACTTCCTTCTTCACATACCCATTGCTAAAAAAAACTTGCTGCAAACTAGAATCAACTCTCACACAAACATGCTTCAAGCCATACATTATTTATTAATAAAAAATTAACTGAAAACTTCAGAACATCACACAACCACCACATTATAATGAAAGGGAACAAAGATATTTGAACAAATCAAAGGAAACATGGTACCTTCAGTCTCTTCAATTGTTCTACCATGTTTTACAACAAATATTAGAATGTCTCACAGGTTTCCAATATCCAATAAATGCTTAGCCTCATGACCTACATATATTTTCCCGCAAAAGTTAGCTTTCCTAACCTATAAATGTGTTCAACGAGTTATAAATTAAATAATTTCAGATCTTAAATTCCTTAAGCGTTTGCATGCATATGTCAAATTATTTAAAGCAACTAAATACAAAAGAAATACAAACAAACATGAAGTGTAAGCACAACAAAATTGAGGGAACCAATCATCTACGTGTTTAGCCCAACGTGTTGCTAGTGCAATGAGCCAAATGTTCTTCTCAAGCTGCAAAACAAAATTCAAAGACCCAACATGTTACATATGTCAATTAAAAAAGCACCTTACCTTTAAACAAGAGGGACAAAACCTGGCATATATCCTGCAATCCCTACATATCTGTTGGCATAATCTGTCCATAAAATGACATGTCAAAACTTATTAAATTTGAGAAAAAGAATGTGGGAAGGAATTGAATGCCAACAATCATTGCTTTTAAATCAACTATTACTTTCACAGAGGCTCATAGTAGTTTCAATTCATTCAAGTGGGTGCATTAGTACAGAAATTAGGATAATATGTAACAATGCTTAAAGCTAGAAACATGTTTCACTACAAAGCTCAAGCTCAGGATGGCAGTTTTCTTAGAGAACTAGCAACGATACCAGTCATTCAACAATATCATGTAAGGGAGCTACCATTTCTAAGAAAACACTCTAGGGTTCTCTACACTACACTAGTGAGAGATCTCTAGAAAACCCAAAAGTGTAGACTTTGTTGGCAATATGATGCAGTGTGTTTTCCTTGATGGCAACCTACTTGATGAATTTGTCCTTGATGGAAACTGACTTGATGAGTTATCTTTGGATATCAACCTATTTTTTAATGATGTAAATCTGATATATCTATAGAGCATTTCAGAAGTAACAAGTAACAAAGAAAGAAATTCCAGTAAGTGCCAGAGTAATGATGAATAAGATATGTCACCAAGAATACGCGGGTTTGTAAAGGAAAAGTAGCGTATGTACGCGTAAAAGTATGTACCAAGTAGCGTATGCCTATTTGCGCTCTAAATTTATAAAACCAGGGGACATGACCATGGTATTGGCCCATAGTATTGAGTGTTGGATTATCTATTTCATCCCATCCAGGAATACCATCAGCGGTTGAGTGGTTTTGACTCATGGTATTGATAAAAGGCTAAAACTATATAAGGAGAAGAGGATCATAGTCCTAGGTGTGCATGTGTAAGGGTTGTTGATGAATAAATTTCTCTAAGGAATATCTATATGGATGAACTCTGTTCTTAATTGATAGATTTGAATCTATGATGCACCCATGGATATAATGATGGTTCAAGATCTTTGGATCTGATGATGATGAATCTCTAGAATGACCGACTAAAGGAATGATGAAGAACTGGCGCAAGTCTGCTGAAGAAAATGAATAAATCTGGGTAAGTACTATTGATCTAGTCAGTTCTGCAAAATTTATTTTTACAAATCTATACGCTAGTTGGTTTCAACAAAAGCGCGCATATATGCGGGTTCGCTTCATGAAAAGCGCGTATGGTAGTTAGGGTTTTCTAAAGAATAATATACACAGAAGTATACACAGGTTGGTGTGCAGAAAAGTGCATATGTACGCGGCTTCAGTGAATCAAAGTAGCATATGCTATTTGAATCAATGTCTGTTCAAGGTTGAGTTTGTATTTGCATATCTATTCTGAAGTCTGGGTATTGAATGAATACTTCACTCTGAAGTATATCTGCATGGAATATAGGGTTTTGCTGAAGTGTGTGGAATGAAATGTCTGATCTGTTTTGCTATTTTACTGCTATTTTTCAATGATGTATTCATACAGATCTGGGTTTTTTTAATATGCTGCTGATTATGTTGATTAAAGATCAAGTTGTTGGTTGATTGGTTGATGATTCAATGAATGAATTTATGGGGTTATAAGTTTCAGTATCATGTATGTTGAGCTTAAATGTGTGTAGTGGGTCCAGTCTGAAAATCTGATGAAAAGTGGCCTACAAGGTATGTTGTGTGGAAGCTGTTGGATCCAGTTTGAAAATTGATGAAACGTGGTCCATGACGGTGCCGAGGGTCGAAGCCTTCAGTGAGGGGGTTGTAGCTCCCTTCCAGTGGTAGCTGGTAAATGAGAGCAGCGGGTAGTAGCTCCCTTCCAGGAGAGGCTGGTAAACGAGAGCAGGGGGTAGTAGCTCCCTTCCAGGAGAGGCTGGTAAACGAGATCAAGGGGTTGGAGCTCCCTTCCAGTAGTGGCTGGAGAACGAGAAGGCGAAACGCTTCTCAGTGGGTGCCCCAGGCCGGGTATGAGTCTCGTGCTTAAAGACAAAATTGTAAGAAGTTTTATTTATAATAAATATTGAAGATAGAGACAACAGCAGCGGTGGTTTTCTCCCGAATTGGGTTTCCACCTTAAATACTGGTGTTCATGTGTGTTGCTTATGTGTGATGGTTTATTTTGTTATTACTGCACATGCTTACTAATTACTAAACATCTGATGAATGAATGATGCAATGATCTAAGTAAATAATTAAATGCATAATAAGATCTCTGGACATACGCAAGTTTTCTTAAGGATATCCGTGTGTATACGCAAGTTGGGTTCAGTAAAGTAGCGTATGGTTTTAAGAGAAAGAAAAAGTAAAAATTTTTCAGTCAGCTCTAAATACTGATTCACCCCCCCCCCCCCCCCCTCTCAGTATTTTTCCCAACAGACTTGTGTTGGCCATGTTAGATACATTCAAAAAACCAAGAAAAGTTGATCTCACAGCTCATTAAACTTCAGTAAATCCATGCAATCCTGATAACAATGAAACAAATGAAAACTTTATTTAAATGTTGTGGCAAAACTTGATGAGCAGATTTTGCAACATATTTTAGGCCCTGGTGCACTCAAAAAAGAAGCGATGGTGCAATAGTGGTTACTTTATAATGCTGCAATATTGGAGAAGTTAAAGAACACATTCAGTTACCAACCTCATTTCTTAATTGATATTTCCAACAATGTAGATGATGGTGATGCGTTACATGTATACCTACTCGAAAAATTTCAATCGTAGTAGAACAAAGATGAAACAAACCTAAAAGTTTAACATTCTATGGATATGTTATGCTTGGACAAAGCAATAGATTTATGTGTTACAATTCATAATGGAATTTTCTTCAACCTTCCTATGCCAGATGTGTACCATTTACTGTATCGACTGTTTACTCCAAAAATAATATTAGCTTCGCTACCTTAGGGTAGTGTTAACATAATTCGTATGTAATGGTAGTGTTACAATGGCCACAACAAAACAAAATGTGTGACACCTAAGCCTGGGACCAATGTCGGAAACAAAAAAATGTGTTACATCTAAGACTATAACGTTACAATGGATGGTCTATACGTGTTTCGGGGAAAATCACCCTAGAGGTTTGTTGGGTTACAACCTCCACAAAGCAAGGCATGCTACTCAAGAAGGACTCACACAACCATACATGTTCATGAAAAACTAAATAGAGCAGATCGAGGAACTTACCTGTAGGTCCTACGGTTGAAGTAGATCCCGCGGGGTCCAAACCCCCAGCAACCCCTCTTCCTTCTTAACCTGAAAGACAAGAAGAAACAAGCACAAAGAACTGGTTGTACAGTATATATCTACTCTAAATGTTAGTGAAATCCATATGAAACATTAGATAAACCATAATAAATGCTTAAATAACAATATTCTCATATATGCAAGTGGACACTAACACGTATATTTCGGGAACAAGATGGTTCTTCTGTATTATAAATAGCATGTACAGAAATAGCAGTGGAGAGATCACGAATCCTTCCACGATCTTCCAGCGAACCGTCGTGCAGGTCAGTCGCCCTTGCCTGCTTCAGATTCTCTCAGAAGCTATTTGCCTCCCAGGAGAAAGTGACATATAGGAAGATAAACATGTGAAAAACAAAGTTCTGTAGCTGTGGCTTGAAGTGAGGCTGCAGATTGGTTTCCAGATGAGGGACTCTGCACAGCGGTCTAATATCAATGAACCCTTCTCTGTCTCCTTCATTGCATGCCTTTGAGGACATACTACTCCCTCAAAGCATTAGCAGGACAATGATGACATATAAGATTCATTAATTTGAAACAACTCAATGACTGAATAAGATTTTCATCATTTTAGCAGTTCCATATAGTAGTATTGCAGAAAAATTTCTGGACTCCATTGCGGAAAAATGTGGCTTTCTTAGTTTGGGGATTTTTACACTGTTTTTCAGTGAATTTTGTCCAAGTCTGTAGGAATGGGTGCCCAAAGCCATAAAAGCAATCATGAATCATATGAAGGTGAGAAATGATGCTATAACAATACGATTATGTCTTCCAAAATTATTAAATTTGGTATTTCCCCTAGCACTTTTACATAGTTTGTACAAATATAATGGATGTCAGAGCAGAGGTATGCGTGGCATGGATGCAAATAAGCATTAATTTTACCGCGTCGAGGACAAAGAAATCATATTGAAGGTTCTAGAATCGATTAAATGAGTCAATAATTTCCAATGAGATTGCGTTTAGGATTTCTGAATAGAGTACAGTGCACCACATACCAGGAGAGGTTGCAGGTGGTAGTTGAATTGCAACTTCAAACTCTAATTCTTGATTTCCACTTTAAATCTAGAATTTAAATACGAAGAACCTACAAGTATGATTTGGGATTTTCTCGGAGGTATTTATATTTATGTTTTTGAATTTATTTGTTCAATAAAGGAATATGTAAGTTGTTGATGTGAGTACTAGCTGTCAATGTGTTGATTACTGCTTGAAGAGGTTTCAATTATGTTGGTATTTCAGATCGAGAGTTTGACATCTCAAATATTTTGAATCTTCACATAATCGATAAATTATAATGATAAAAAATGGGTGGTTCAATCTAAGTTGTGCAAAGAAAAATCTCAACAGAGAATTCACCATGCAGCAACTAAAGCAAGGAACAAGTCTATAGAAGCCCAAAACAAGGCCAATGAAAAGCCATGATTCAGGTTTTGATTATGATTATGAGGAAATAGAAATGAAAGGCCATGAAATGGTGAGTGCAGCATAGTGGATTGGAAGAATCACTTCGCATACGCTGAATAGTATATTAGGTTATGTAGAGGATGTGCGGATTCCTCGATTTCCTGAATCTTTGAATCGTTCAATGTGCTTTCGCAAAAAAAAGATCGAGTGTGATGATAACATTTGGCATCACAACAAATATGGGAGCATGCCCATTGGGACTTCCCATTATTGTGGCATCCATAGAAGCTAAATACTCCACATCCTTTGGAAGGGAATTTATGTGCTCGATCCTTGTTATTTGCACACCGCATGGCATGGGAAATCCAAAAAAAACTCATGCCCAAACACACTCACACTTCCTATTGGCTTCATAAAACTCACCTTTGGTGCCCGCTTCATAAAAAGCATCATTAAGCCAAATAAAGTCCCGTCACAATGGATATAAAATCGGTATTTTATAAAGCCTGTTTCTTCAAGAGTCTGAACCACCATATCCAAATCATCTACATCACCCTTAACTGTAGTACCAATATTAACATTGACAATATTAGGCTTATCCTTGTTTTTAAGCAGCCTCTGTCTGAGATCCACATAATCAATCTCACCAGAAATTAGTGTATCTGCCTTTTCTAATTACATTCTGCACATCCTTGCTGCTTGGAAAATTGAGTAATGAGTCTCTCATGATGCATACAAAATGCCATCTGGAAAAACCTCTCTCTCTACTAAAACATCATGCATATTTCCTTCTATACAACAATTTATGATGTAACCCCAATAATCATGTTTCTCCAGTTCCCAAAGGCGGGAAAACCAGACCAAAACTCCAACCTCAAACTGCCTCGAGTGTACTCTGTAGTTGCTCTCAATAAAAGGGTCACCAAGACTATTAATGGAAAAATGTTGTAGCTATGCCAATGCACCATAATAAAAATCTAGAATGTAAGGATAACGCAGATGATGCTTTGTTATTTCCACGAGACTCGATCGGTAATTTTCCAGAACACTGGCCATGTATCCCTCTCTTTCACCTGTAATCTCATTGTCCACATTCAACTTGGTGATTGCAAGGAAACTTGTATGAATATTCCTGCCGAGCACAATTTCTTTTTTTTCTCCATTTCCAAAACCTTGGCCATTACCATAATGGCTACTAATGTTGCCATTTTTGTCCAGTCCCTGCCAAGGGAGAGCATATCTCAATTGGATCAAATTCCTCAGGGAAACACTCGACCCCGTCACCTACCAGAGCCTTAGGGTTAGAGTTTGTGCTTGGGTTCAGAACGTGTACTGTGCAAACCATGGCTCTTATGTTATCTATAATATGCCAATGATGTTCCAACATTGTTTCCTGCTAAACCCAGAGAGGCCAAGAATATGTCTTGCACATTGTTTCTCTATGCAGTGAATATGCTTCACTTTCTTTCGTGCTCGCTAAGAATGACATTTAACGAAAATATCTCCGAGAACCACCATGGCCCTATTCGATGAAACTACGCCATTTGAGACTAGCCTATGTTAAGTTAAGTATTTTTAATTGTAATACAGAGGATTCATAATTTCATTAGTGATTACTCATACTGAACAAACACACACCCTGGATTATATGTCAATGTTATCTTAAAAAGACGAATTCAGAATTTATTTGTTTTTTAATTAACTATATTTTTTAAATTACAACATTACTATCACGGTTGGAGTAGATTTCACTTACCTGTTGGTCGAATGAAAAAATCATACTCAATGCAGTGAGATCTCATCAAGTGAAATTGTGTGATGCCATATATAGTCAGAACATATCCAAATCTGAACATTGAGATACACACAAAACAATATTCAGTCAAAGATGCCAAGAAATTTTTTGATTGCATATGTGTGAAATCTTAATGGAGATCCACAATTATTTAAGTGAGATTAAGAGAAAAATTAATATAGCTTGTAGCCAAAGTGTAAGATGAGATGAGAGAGAGAGTAATGTAGAAAGTTGTAGCCAAGAGAGAGTGCATGTGTGCCAAAACCGAGCATCAGAGTGAAGACTGAAAATTTAAGAGAAATGTCCATAGATCAACTCGGTGGCCTATTTATAGTTGATTCTGGGTCAAAATTCATTGGCGCCATTGGTCTAAGCTGACTTTGAAATTTTGGGGGGGAATTTAAAAATTTTTAATTCTAATAATTTTTTTCATAATTATTTTTTCTAAGAATAAATATTTTAAATATTTTTTGGATGTTATATTTTTCAGTATTTTCTATAGTTGTTAGGTGCATAAATCCACTTTTTGGAATCTTCTTTACCATTAAGCATTTTAAATCTTGCTAATCATTTAGGATGTCAAATTGAGTATTATCTTGTCATTAGGCATCTCATTTTTTTCCTTTGAGAACTAATTTTATGAATTATTCGATGTATTTAATTTCCATGTTATTTTCTTATAGTTGGGAATATCTACTTATCTAAAAAATAACAATAACTTTAATGTGAATAAAAGATAAGCACCCACATTAAAGATAAGAATTTAAATAGGGAGCTTCTTGGGAAAATGGCTCTAACTCACTGCAACTACAAGCGAATTTCCGATAGATTAGGCTTTGGATAACATAGGTCATGTGTTGGCGGGCATTATTTGAATGACAATGAATATTGGAATCGGCTATCTGCAACATATTATGCCCACAACAACAGAGTCTGTTATTCTAGAAGTGACAATCATAACATCGAAGTTAACCCTACTTTTCGCTTTCTCCATATGCCATCACTTCATCGAAGATCTAGGTAGGCACACAACCTATCGCTATGGAAGAAGGGGAGGCTAATTTTACCAGGCTTGAGTTAGCTCAATCTCTGTTTGATTAGACCTCTTTCAATGACCAATTCCTACCTGCATACTCATCACACCCCACATTATCCATCCCATCCCCATCTGAAATAAAAACATGGGCGCTGGAACAACATTTGGTATCAGGTTCGGGTGTAAAGGCAGTATTATCTGAAGAGGACATTAGATCGGCAGGAGGTACCCATGAATATAATCCCTTAGTGACCAGGAACATAGGGGTTTTGAACCCACCAGATTGGGAACAATAAAACCCTCCAACCAGGATTCAAGTTGTTTCGAAGGCATCCCACACATCTCCCTCTCCCACGAAGAGAATAGGGTTTCAGATTTGGAAGATGCCCAACCTACTGAGGTAGTGAAATCAATGGATGATATACTCAAGAATCCAGGGAAATTTTCTAAGTGCACAAAGGTTAGGGAGTGAGGTCATCTTCTCGTATTTTTTGAAGGAAATTCTATTGGTCAGGTTGCAAACACTGCAAACTCAGTCCTGGTGGGCTGAGTTAGGGGTCATAACTACTCATCGACAAGGTTTTGACATTGGATTATGGAGATTTTGGGTAACACACATGAACAACTTCCCTCGGTCATCACAATGAACTGTGGTTTGTTTTCCCTAATATTCTTGCATCTGGACCAGGCTACCTAGGTAATGTACAAGTTTTGGCATTTCAAAATGGCCCCTGTTCTCCTGAAGCGATGGGCGCCTCTTTTTGACACTAACAAAGAAAATTTGGGCGCCGACCCTATCTAGGTAGAAATTTTGGGATTGCCACTTCATTTCTGGTCCGAGGATGTATTTCACGCCATTGGTGATGACTTGGGCATATATCTTGATCATGAAATATCCTATACAGAGTCAATGAATATGGCTATTGCTCGTATACTCATTCATCACGATACCAGGGATGGGCTTGTTGAAAGCTTGAATCTTCAATACCAGGGACACACCAAGCTATAGATCCTCGATTATGAGGGAGTTCCTTTTAGTTACAGATGTTTTCATAAGGTAGGTCACCTATATAAGGAATGAATATTGCATAACGATTAATCGAGGGACATGATTCCAACTTTTGCCACAATAGGCACTCAGACTGTGGATAAGGTTTGCAATATACCCAATTCAGATCCTCATAAATCTACACCTTTACGACCAATGGATACCAGCAATCGCCCTCAGCAACCGGAAGCTCAACCACCTTCAGCAAGGGTCACCCAATCACACTCTTCTGTTATGTTGAACAAGAGAAAGTGAATGGTTGGCTTGTGCCATATTTTTTCCTATGGAAAAAAAAAAAAAAAACTGATCCCACAAAGTCAAATAGGGACATGTCTTCATGAACTCGGAGATATTTCCATGCCTCTATACATGTGGCCAAAAGAGATAATTTAAGTAAATGGCCAAGTATGGATGTAGAATTCATCATTGAGGAGATATTTGGAAGGTTCAGTGAATGGTTTCTACAGTTCTCCACACCCCTCTTCATCGACACTTTCTGGAACAATTGCATTGGTATTTTAAGGGACAATTAGAATAATTCAGAGAAAAAGTGAAGGGAAGACAAGAAAATAGAGAATGGCACAAAATTATTAGCAACAACAAAGTATGGCACATAATTTTTGGCAGCATTAGGTTTGAGTGTCTCCTCCAACATCTTTTAACGTAAGTGATGTACAGAAGCAAAATGTGAACTGAGGCAGCTCAACACACCTTTGTTGTAGGTCTAAAGGTGGTATATGGGAAATATACCCTAGCCATTGGGGCACCTAAATTTGGATAATTTTGACATATATATGTGAGAAACATTGCATTATAGTGTATGGATTTGACCTGAGCTACATATTTGAGCTTACTTTAAACGCATATAAGGGCCTGGGCTAATCCATGCTGGAACTGAATTTGGTTCATTTGATTTATTATTTGCATTGAAGGAAAAGGTTTATGATATAGATCAGGTATTTTTTCATTCCATAGGAATAATTGGTGTATTTTTTTTACTATTATAATATTGCAATCCAATTCAAGGCCATGTTCATAGATAACCGATAGGCCACCCTTGAACTATTTCAATTACTAGCCATCGAAAGGACAAGTTCACATAGAGGAATTTTGCGCCCCATAGTCTTGGAAGGAATCAAGTTTCAGAAGCATAGTATAGGTTAAGGTAACCAACCCTCCCCCCTAGAAACTACTTTGAAACGTCTTTAAATTCCTTTCTTAATTGTGATTCATAGAAGCACGAGATGTGGGAGTAGGAATTATGCCTCCAGATTTAACTTGATTGAGATATTGATCTAACCATGAGGAAAATCCCCTCATTCTAAATATGGTACCTGGGATAAAATGGATTCTTTGGGGCTCAATTATAATACAAAAATATACTTATTAAGGGCTCAACATGTCACTTGTGAGAAATTATCCTAGGTGAGAAGGAAGACACTTCTCTCAACCACGTAGACTAGATCCAATTGACTAATATGGTTATGCTATATTTCAACTATAAAACCATAACTTCGTGACCTTTACCTCAATCACTAAACCAAAACTCCGTAGATACAAGAAAGAATATTGAATATACAAAAAAAAATGGCAAAATCTAATAAAATTTCATGCCAAAAAAATAACACAAAGTTGTAAATTATATGTAGTAATGTGATGAATGTTAACCTTGGGCACACAACCTAAAAGCATACCATATTATTTATGGAGGGAGGAAGTGGATAAGGAAACCATAACTAGTATAGGACAAAATGTGTAGTTAGTTCACTCTAAATATGATCCTACTGAAGGTCATCATAACTTTGATTACTATTTCCATGTGTGTCATACAAAAAATTAAACTATAAAGGAACATCATGAAATTCTAGACAACAAAAAATATTTGTATCTTGGATAATCAACCAAGAAATATGCAAATGGCCTTAATAAACCAAAAAATAGGGGTATTTTTTCCTGAGTTTCTATAGAAGTCATATGTACTTGTGTTGGAGCTCTTGTCTTTGTCATGAAACCAATCCAAACAAGCACCTTAGTTGTGAGATAATGACTCCTAGATGAGCGAGACGCCATATCAAACCATAGAGCTACTACCATAATTCCAAGGAGATATTCATTGTATGCCTAGCAAGGTTTTGAATGCATGCATAAAGGTGTAGATGGAATATACTTCCATTTCCCTCACCCACCACATACCATTGGAACTCCAATATCATCCATGATTTTCACCCACCGTGGGAAAATGAAGGTCATGTCAGGTGTTCTAATGAGGGAGTGACATGTTATGATAGGAAATGCTAAGGTATGATAGAGAAACATGGCTTGAGGCATACAAATCCCCCTTCATAGGTGACCTGATCCAAATATAGCTCTGGCGTGAGCTCTAGGAACTTCTCGACATCAACGATGTCCCAATCATCAAAGCAAAGATGTGAGATCTTTGCGAGAATGTACCATTCCATTGGGGAATTCTTAGGGATCAGGGGTACTTGAATACTCGCATGCACCTTTTCCAAGTCCTTAGGTTCCTTTATAGATGGCTTATGCAACACAATATAGCTTGGTAGGCACAAGAATGGGGCTATTTCACCTAATTCCTCATCTTCTTCCTCAATGGTTTCTGGGACTTTTTCCATGGGTCTTTGCATCTTCTCTCCTGCTGAAGGGCACGGCCTTGGGGTCTTCTCTCGAGGAGGTCTATGCATTCTAGAGGATTTCCCCTTCTTAGTCTTGGATGGCGCAAGTGTTTCCACAATAGGTACTTTAGGCACGACAGGGTCATCACTCGGTTTTGCAGCTGTCATCTTTTTAGGAATTGTGTACCCTAGCCCTGTTCAGCACAATGTCTCCTCAAACCCTGGATCCAAACCAAACATAGACACAACAAATGCAATGGAAATCAAAGAGCTCAAAGAAACAAATCACTTAGAATGCAAAGGGAACTATTGCAACCCCATAGGTCATATTTATACTTGTGGCACATCTTCAATGACTCCTTGTGCATTAATTAGGCACCATTACTAACAAAATGATCCTAAATATGGGAAAATACCTTCATTAAATGCATCTTAGATGCTCCCAAAAATGGTAATAAATATGTCTTATCAAGTTTTGTTGTTCCAATGGCTATTTTGTGCCATTTGATGTTTCTCATTGGATACATTTTCTGCCATACATACAATCAGTTGGGATAGATAACAAACTTCCCCACACATACCCCCGACCTTTGTGGGCTTGTTGACCAGGTAATTCAAAGCATATCAGGTAGTATCTCTGAAATCCCCTAACAACTACAAACTTCTCTGACATTCAGCATCCCAATGGAATGTCACACTTCTTCTGAGTAATCTGGTCATGGGCGTAGCGATCAACTAATACTTTGGAATGCACTTTTTGTAATACCCAACAAGGCCCATCATGGAGCGCACTTTTCTGAAATTCGTAGGTGAGGCAATTGAGGTTCCTTTGACCACGCGCGGTTCCCTAGACTCAAAAAGTGTCAATTTTCTATAATTCATAGTCTGCGTTATCAGCGCATTAATAATTTATGGGATCAAATATTTGTCGTCATGTTTCGAGATAAATGTAAGAATAAAACTCTATGTCATCGTGGACCATTCACTAGTGCCTCTGCGCAGATCTGTCTCACAGTACCATTCAGTAGGCACCTTTCCCAATGTGTGAATAAACATATGGACCCATTTAGGTCTTGGATCTACACCCCATACCTGATTCCATCTGGCCAAATGTCTGCGCGGATCCTCTTTGCCAGAGTATACATATTCCATTTTAATAATAAGACATTCAAACTGCAACCTCATCATGCGCGCACATTCCTCCTAGTTACCCATATTCTTCTAATGAGTTTCCCACCATCTTGCTAGAGTAGCATGCAAGCCAAGGTCCAGGGCATGGAATCTCTGTCCTTCCGACATTGTCCTTTCCAACTCTCCGATAAACATGTTGAAATTAGTGGAGCCATCATAGTGCAGTAAATCATGTAATATCATATGTAATACAATGCAAATATTGGGTCACATGATTACAGCGCAGCACAGACACTTCATGTAGGCGGTTCTACCAATTTTCTAGTTCTTCATCAGAGTCTGAAAAACAAGAGCTATCCTTCTCCCACTTAAGATTCCCATCTGTTGTTGGATTAATCCAGTCTTCCTTATACAAAGTTACCTTATATATTTGATCGATCTTGTCTGCATCATGCATCGGTTTAGTATATCTTTGGCCTTTTGCAGGATCTATAGAAATGATGACCCTGACTCCATTGCTTTCAAATTCCATCCTCCTTCTCTTCAAATTGATAACACCATCCATGTCAATGGCCCAATCCAATCCTAGAAGCGCAGGATATGGATCAGTATCATCTACAATTTGTATGACTTCAAATTCTGCCAGCACCTTAACACCCTCTATATTGACCACAACTTGTGACAGCCTCCCTAAAGGAAGGATCTTATGTTGATTGGCCATGCGCAACTGAATGGTAGACCATTCCATCTTTGGCTTTCCCATGCGCTACCATGTTTTCTTAGGTAGAACATTAGCATCTGATCCCAGATATAGAATAACTTGGTTCATTTCATAACCACCAATCTGTGAATTCACACGCATCTCCCTACCCGTTATCTTCTTGTTCTTGTATATTTTATTCATTGCTCGTTGTTCTTTCTCTACGCAATTATCTATTAAAGGCTGCAAATTTTCAACAGCCTTCTTGTTGCACAACAAATTTATACATTCTTGTAGAAATGGTTTAATCTCCTCATCTCCTCCTACTTCCCTCAGTGTTCTACCAGATGTTGATGTACTTCCTTCTACAAATTCTTTCCATGCTTCAATAAAGGTCTCTTTTACGCGTTGAAGATTAAAGCCTTATTTTTTTCAGGTGCTTTATGGATCCATACATCAGTGGCTAGTTTATTTCCTTTATCTTCATTGGTGGCTACACCAATCCTGGTAATTGTATTCAGGGTCTTCTTCACGAGTTTCTACGTGAACCGTCTGAATATTTTATGTCGGGGTTTGCATCTTATTTTCTTGCATTTTATCAATCAAGACAGGACAGTCTTCTATGACATGATAAAATTGTCTACAATACCTGCAGGACGGTCATGCTTGATTTGGAAAGTTGCGCACATAATGGCCATCATATCCACAGTTATAGAAAATCACTTGTCCTCTTCCTCGGCCAGTTGATCCACCTCTTCAGTCTCTTCGTATGCCTTGGAATCCTCTACGACAATAAGGGGATGTTGGTGATGTAGGCTCAATCTGCATTCTATATATCTCTACTTTATCCAACATCATATCATAGGTACGACAATGCTTCTCATCATGCCCTAATGATGAACATAATTTGAAAAATAACTACTTCAAGTCATGCTGATATTTTCCAATACTTGGGAAAGAATTTGTTTCATGTAATCGAGCAATCTCATAGATAATGCACCATACAGGATTCTTCAATGGGATAAGACCTCCAGCATTCAGATAATTGTTGAATACGAGACACTGGTATTTATGGTGCCCAGAACCTTTGCATTTTATACACCACACCTCTGCGCAGACCTCCTTGCCTTTGTCTTTGCACAGAATTTGAATTTCTAGATGCATGGTTTCCAGCTGATTCTGAATCTGTTGAGTTCCCAGCACAATTGGTGTTGGGGTAGCCTCCAATTTCATTGCAACCTCCATAACCTCAGCTTGTGTGGAAATCTTTTGCTGACCGAATGGTTAGCGTAGATGCGGTAGCAACATAGTAAAGAACCATTCCTTATGCTGAGTATCATTAATAACAAATATAGCATATTTCATGGTGCACTTCAACCTTTGATCGGCCTCCCATGTAGATTCATTAGGCTTTGACGAATATCCTTGATTTCTGTCACCAGCTATGCGTATGACTTAGGTTTCTTAAACTTCTCCTTTAGGGCCACTTTAATTTATTCCAAGGTAGAATTTGGGTTTGCTTGAGTGTACCTAATGTACCATTCTAATGTGCGATCTTGGAATTTAGTAGCTAGCTACGCTCTTCTAATATCAATATTGTTAACTTGTTGAACCTGCCATATGGCCTCAATCACAAACTAGAAGTGATTAGTATCATCATTTCCAATGCCTCTAAAATTAGGTAAATTCATTGCTGCAACCATATCTACTTTAGGGGGAGGTGGAGGTGGCAGTGGATATGGAATACACGGCAGAGTAGTTGTCCTGTGATGTGAGTTTAGAAGTGGAGTGTATGGAGTGGGAAACAGACTCAAGGGTCTCTGTTGTGATGAGCTTTCTTCTTCAGAATCACTTGAGCTAGCAGTTTCTGGTTCAGGTTGACTATCAGATCTAGGCTTCAGAGGGCTATAAATATTTTTTTCAGAATATTCATGGTAAATTCTTCCACTGCACGTAATTGAACCTCTTTGACGCATTCAAGCAGTATGTTCAAAAATAAAACACCATTCACACAATAACATTTTTAGCAATAATTTCAATGAGCACACGAACTTACCTCTAGAGCCTTTGAAAAACCTTCTTTCTACTTCAGAATATCACACAAATTGGTCAATGGAAAATTCAGTCACAAATCCTTCCAAGAGGCGATGGATGCAGTGATCTACTGCATGGGTGATCTTATTGTCAAAATTCTCTACTTGTTGGATCAAATGAGGATTCCAATCAGTGACTACGTCATCCTTTATGTGGTGATGGAATTCAGCGAAGCGGGAAAACCACTCTTGTAGTTCGTGCACAAAGAAACAAAATAATATTTCATGCAATTTTGTATAAATATATTTTTGTACCCAATATTCATCAAATAACTTAGTACTTCTATTCTCTTGGAGAGAAAATTCAAGGATCTTTCTATCCAGCCAATCTTGTAATTTGTTTCATGATATATGCCACAACATAAAATCACCCTCAAAATTATCCTAGTCTCGACAACAGAACCATTTGTTGGCTTGAGGGGTCCTGGCCCAGGTTCATAGTTTATGGATAAACCAACAAACACTCCAACTACTGGCCCTTTCGGCAATGACCTGCTTGCGTAGACCAAAGTCTCATCTGAAGTATTATGGGGGGGTGTTGGAACCAGGTTTCTGCACCCTAAGGGAGAACTTAATGAAGTGGTCCTTAGTAAAACCAAATGTGAACTTATACATAGGTGTGCAACAATATATAATAGTCTCACAGAGAATGCGTAGTCATTAACAGAATAACACAAAATCATTGTTTCCTTAGTGCAGATGAAAAAAACATAACCAGATCCAGATCTTAACCAATGCAGATATTTAAACAGATATATTAACCATCAATAACCATTCATAATCATATTAGATATCTTTGCACAATCATCAATAATTAAGATAAATAATATGATCTTAACATAATATAAGCAGTAAACAACTCAGATGCATAACACAATGAACTTTCCAAAAGCTGTCATTTCTATTAGCTTCAGATATTTCAATCAATACATCCACTTTCCCTTACAAAACCCTTCCGCACACATAGTTGGCATAGTCTGAACATAGCCAGGACTAGGTATCTGTGCACACATCCAGCATGAACCTTTCAACCCAACCCAAACAACCCTTACAGACACGTAAAATTATTAGAACATCAATAATTCATTACCCAACTGAAATACTTAGCTTAGACACGATCTATCTATATATATACGCCTAACGCATAGATACTATGGTCTCAAACAATGGTTTGAGTTCCACAGTTTACCCTTAAGCCCGTTTACATCAAAATTGGGGACTTTGAACCACCCCAAATCCCCTTGACTTCCTTTACACAACGCGCACATACAAACTTATACAGAAAGATATCGGAAATTGTGCCTCGGGGGACCCCACTCCAACAGACTGCTTATAGGGCTCAATGTTGAGAGGTAATTTGTACTCCCTCTCAACATCCAATTCTCTAACCTCTGCTTTGCTCCTCAAAGCTTTGCATGCATCTGGTACCTCAAGTGCATATAGGTTCTTGACTCACGCACATTGTAATTGTCTCGTCGTTATAAAAGTTTCTAAAAAAGAATTGATTTTAAATCGACCATATCTCCCTCATCTGAGTTCCGAATTGATTTTCCATTTCGGTGTTTTTTAGCAAGGAATCCAAATATGCTATTTTTTTTTTTTAAATTTACACAAAAATCTATATTCTCTACAAACTCGCCGCCCAAAAAATTCCTGCTCTGATACCATGTAGAAAATCTAACCAATGAGATTCAATTTGATCTTGTAATGTACTAAAATAAGATATTGTATCCTTCCAATAATTTTCTAAAAAAAAACATGATTGCACAATCACATATAAGTAAGAGAGAAAAAATTATCAATCGCACAACACAAGATGTATCTAGGGAAAGAAATTTCTCAAAACTGCTATATCTCTATTGTGTATTATGTCAAGGAATCATGAAACAATAAAATGCTTAATCTCTCATGATATTCTCAAGCACTTTGTCAATTGTCTCTCGTTGATCTAGGTAAACTCGGTTTAGTACTTAGCCAATTCTCTGCCTTTCTTCAGCTTGCCTTTCTCATGAAATTCCTAGGTAATTAGCTCCCTATTAACTAGTAAAATCAGTCTTCCTTGATTGCGCAATCCATCATTTCATCCCAATGACTTTATAATTGCACATGGGAAATTTTTTATAAATACAACTGATAGTTATGTTCCCTTTAACCTCTGTCGCAACTCGGTCTTCCTCGGAACTGACATACATGCAACTATTAATAGTGAATTATTAGTTATCTGATTTATCACTCATTGTAAATTAAATCTAATTTAATTCACTTATCGACCTCTCACTAGCTCATCTCTTAGTTAGAACTATTTAAACTAATTTTAACTAATTTAATTGAGTTAAATAATTCACACCTGCACCCCACTAATGCATCAATTGCAACTGGACCCCAAAAATATTATATTAATCCCTCTACATGCATCATCTTAGACCCTAAACTCTAATTTCTTGAGCTAACTTAGTCATCATTACTTAGTTAAATGACACAAGTTGTTATGAGATGAAATTACAATTTATTGTCCAATTTACTTAAGGGAAAAATAAATTAGATGCCCCACATTCCTCACTCCTAGTGCATTAAAATTCCTCACCAGTGTGGGTGCATTTTCTTTTCCTTTCTGGTTTCCAATTTCAATGTTTCTTGTTGCAAATTTCAACATTTCAGAATTTTATGTGGCCTTCACACAAAGAAACCATTGAAATCACATGCCCAAATTCTCATGAGAAACCTCTCTTAAGCTTGATCTGGCATAAGAGAACCAACAATATGCCATCCTACTTCCTAGATCGAACCGACCATTAAGGTATGAAAAATTCTTTTGAACCCTCACATGATGATCTTGCTCTTAGAGGATGATCATGGCCTCCCTTTAGCAACCTTAGTTACTTGGCCCTCTTACTCAACCTACTTTAAGACTACATCTCTCTTCGCCCCCTTGATCAAATGAGATCCTTCTCACTTGATGTTCTTTCCTTCATCGTAAGGCCTCCTTAAATATTTTTTCCTAGACCTCTTAGGAACCCTCTAGAACTTACGGGTTTTATCCACTTATACCTTAGGAAATATTAATTTTCCTTTTTAATTTTCTTTTATATTTTAAACCCCATCTTGGGTCCAAAATCACTTTGCTTGGATTCTTTTCCACAAAGCCTTTTGTGACCAAACTCACACAAACCTATCTCACTAGGCTTGTTAAGTACCTCCCAAGCTACACAATTCAACAAAATAGTCTATTTGTAGTAACCGTAACTTGGTCAAGCTCTTGTAGTCAAGCGAGGGCTTGGTTGGGTTCCCAAGTTGAAAATTAAGTGAGGGTAGTTGTTAGGGCATGATAGCTAGGGAGGGTCGGTGAATGCACATTAGGAATGAAAAGGCATGCTAACACATTTTGGACAATGTCAATGGATTTTGAAGAGTGTTAGTGAGTGTCAATTGGGCATATTAAGGGATAACTAGGTCAAAATGAATGTAAAGGAAAGAATAAGAGTGTGTGCCATGGAGTGTCAGCGAATTCAAGTGTGCTAAGGATGAAGTGTGTTAGGAGAAATTCATAATAGGATTTATAGGAGACAAGCCTATGGTTGTTATATGAGGCTCAACATAGCATTTTTAGAAAAAGGGAGATCACTTTGTGCTAGGCACAACATTTTTTTTTTCCTTTAGCTATTTTTTATAAGAGATGTGGCACACTTTGGCTACATGCTCATGTTTTAAACTATTCTAGATAATTTAATATTGTACATTGTTTTGTATAAGTTTTGGGACACTCGACTTGTGTCGACTTATATCTTGTGTGCCTTGTGCATCTTGTAGTTCTTGCAATCTCTCAGTTAATGTTTTATTGTTTATATGAACTAAACATACATGTGAAATATTTCCTATGTAAGCTATGTTGCTTAGTTGTTTTATGGCCATGGCTAGATCATGTGATCCTTGTCTTGGAAAATAGTTAAGTGGGACAAGTTGATCTTGGACATGAGTGGCATAAGATGCGTTACAGGTAGTTCTTAGGTGAACAAGGCACAATCTACTTGTAGTAGGTGCAATTGGTTAAGTTGTTGCGGTTGAAGCAAGCCAATATTGTCACATGAACTTGAGTAGCCAACAAATCGATTGGGTTCCCAAGTCGTAAAAAAGTGTAAAGGCTATATTTGAGGACATGAGTGCCAAGGCATGCTAGGGAATGCTAAGATGTGTCAGATAGTGCGAAGGCATGTCAAACATGCTAAGATGTGCCAACTGATAAGGCATGCCAAGATGTGCAAGGATGTGTCAATGCGTACCAGGGACTGTCAAGGCAATAAAAGGGAGAGACAATTTAAAATACAAGGAAATGAACACATAAGAGGGTTAATAAGTCATCAATTTACCTTTTCTAGGAGGGGCATGCTCGGCACACCAACACTAGGCGCCAATAGGTGCCAAGTGAAAAGTCTTAGTGCATTCTAAATGCCAAGTCTTCCTTTGTTGCTTCTCATCTAATTTCCAATTGTTGATCTCAAATAAATTTAATATTAAACCATGCCAATTCATACGAAGGCATGTCAACGTATTCCATACATGATAAGACTTTCCAAGCACCAATATGTGCCAAGTGCCAATATGTGTCACGGAGTGTTATGGCACATGCTATGAAGTGGAAGGGCATGTTGAAGAGTGCTAAGGTGTGCTAGAGAGTGCTAATTCATGTTGAGGAGTGTTAAGGAGTACTATGACAAAACATTAATTGATCACTAGGTCAAAATTCATGGAAGTTAATGAATATGAAGAATGTGTGCCAAGGACTAGTGTTAATGAGTGATAGTTGTCATGCCAAGGAGGGAGTGACAAGGTATGCTAAGGATTGGTAAGGCATGCTATGGAATATCAAGGCATGTCAAGAAGTCTTAAAGTGTGTTGGGAGTTCCATATTGTGCTAATTATATGTGCCAAATAGTGCCAAGATATTCCAATATATGGCAGGTGCTAAGGATGTGCAGGGTGCCAAGGTATGTCAATATCTGTCAAGAAGTTTCAAGGAAACAAAAGGAAGAAACAATAAGGGGGTTAATAAGTCGATATTTTATCTTTTTCAAAAGGGGATTCTAGCCACACTAATAATAGGTCCCAATACATACCAAGTGGCATTGACGTGTGCCAAGTGCTAATGTATGCCAATGCATTCAACCAAGGTGTTCAAGGGCATGTTAGAGACTACATGTATGCCAACACATGCTAGGGGAGTTCTATGTTGTGCTAGTGCATGCCACCATGTGTTTTGGCTTTAGTGTCATGACAAGATGTTGTAGGTACAAATATTTTCTAAGACATGCGAGGTGCTAAGAAATGTTAGTGTGTGCCAAAGCATTAATTTAAGGTGTGCCCGGATTGTTGAGGAATGTTAGGTATTTCTCATTAATATAATTGGCATAGCTTGATTATGTATTAAATAATATATTTCCTACGCACACTAGTGGGACTTCATCAGAGGGGAAATTTATAGATAATAAAATTAATAGATATGAATCATGTGTTGACTCATAAGAAAAATCTATTCGACTAGTCATTACTTGAGGGAAATGATACACACTAATTAATTCTTAAAAAATTGACTGACTCTAACCACTATGGCCTTGGACATATTATAAAAAAACACTCCACAATAATGGTATTAAATCATTATCTTTTGACAAAAAATATATTAACAAGCACATAACTTCATCAAAAACTCATTGGAATGATAAATGGTGACGAACATTTTTTGACCATCACCAAAAGTAACAAAAAGAGCATCGGTGAGGGTCATTAAAAGTTCGTCACTAGAACTGTCACCAAAGAGAGAAATAGTGATGAGCCTTTAACAACCCTCACCAAAAGTGTCATTGAAAATGGCTTTGGTTACGGACCTTAAAGGACCATCACTATATACACTTACAGTGACGCTTTTTAAAGGACCGTCACCATATGTGACATTGGTGATGGACCTTAAAGGTCCGTTAGAAGCATGACCCTCACCAATGTCCTTTTTTCTTGTAGTGTGAATATGTCACAAATTTATTTGTAATATCAATATGTATGAATAATGTTACTTTGTATGATTGTATATTTATAAAAATTACATCTAGATGAAGATCTTTGTTTGAATCAATGAATTTGTATGAATTTGTGTAAGAAATATCTCATTTTTAATATATATAATGAGTCTGTGTGTGTGTGTGTGTGTGTGTGTGTTTGGACATGTCTTGTTCTGGGGGTCATCGTGTCCATGTCCGACACTCGATCTGCATGTCCTTCATGTCCCATGTCAAGTGACTTAGGTTTTTAGTGAGAAATTAAGGGCTCTCAAAAGCCTTGTGGTTGGAAGCATGGCCAATGATTACCGGCATGAGCTAGGAAATTATAAGGGACTACTGGTAAGTGTGGTAGTACATGACTCAATTGGGTCTAGCTTGAGTGTTTGGGAGGATAAATGCTATCCTACCTACCTGAGTTCAAATATTTCTTGTGACATGTATGGATTTCATGAGCAAGTTGTTTCTTGGGGCTCTTTGTGAGGAAATTTTCGCTTGGGGCTAGGAAGGTGTTAGATTCGGTATCTTCATCCCTCCATCAGAGATCAAATCTCTTTTGTTGCATTTCATTTTAGGTGTCTCATTCAGTTCAGTCAGTTGCATTCCATTAGGAGCATGGATCATCTGACGGTAGGGTCTTGTCACTCATATCCCTCATGTCTTGTGTTTTCGTTCCTATAGACAGCCTAGAGTTGTGATAGACCAGTGCCTAGGAAATCTTATATAGCAAGGAGCATATGGTATAACGGAGGAAGTTATCAATAACAAGCTCTCATGCTATCTCTTGTAAAACAAGGAATACTAATCTGAATGGGACCAAGACCTTCAGAAACTGACACAGAGAAAGAGATATGGCAGAGGCAACATGCAAAACTCCAATATAAAAACAACAGACAATTCAGAGGTAGCTTACTGTAAAGAGGGCCGATTCAGAAATACCTCACAGAAATAAGTTATCAGAAGGTGTATGTAGTGAATGAAATATTGAGAAGATATTAGTTATCATTGAGCTGAAATCCAGATACACAATACCACCATGCATGGGCTTACCGATCTAAGAATCCATACATGACAATAGTGTTTTAAAAACACCCTCCCAAAGAAACTAATATAGTAGAAATACAATTTAGATGAATAGTGGAATAGAATATCATGCATGAGCCATATTTAAAGCGCTTGACTAATCCGAATATGGGTATCAACTAGGATAAATCCATACAAAAAATCAGTGAGCCACTCGCATTCCAAAACATGATACAGGAAGGATGGATGAAATGAAATGATCTGTTTAAATAACACATAAGAGAAAGTTATAGACTATGAAATACCAAAGACCGAAATCCTCTTTAACAGATGGAACTCCTCCTCACTGAGACCCTATGGGCTCTGAGCCTTCATACAAAATTTCTACAAAATGTATACGGAAATCCTTTCACTGCATAATTTTTTGACAAAATCTGGAACCCTAAATCCTCTGCTCTTTGGGAGCTTTATAGGAGAACAAGAAAACTCAAAAAAGGGGGTAGGTGATGAACATTAAATTATCTCATTAAAACAAAATGGCGGAGACGTGCATGCCCATGCTGCTCGATGACTTTGTAATGTTGTTTGTACTTTGTGGCCTGCTAACTGAAATAAATGCACTGGGTAGAAATCTCTCCAGGAACACGGCAAAGCAGTAAAATCATATAAACATTCTGTCCTTTCCTGAAAGAAAATAGTGCTGAAAAGAAAGCCTTGAGGTATTTTAGCTGCGAGGGGTACGTTCTGCCTTCTAACTCTGAATTACGGCTGAAAATATTCAATGTTGAACGTTGAATTCCTCGATCATTCACTGATATTTTTCAGTGGCTCCATTAATATCTTCATCTGCGAAATCGGCACCTTGAATGTCCCCGCAGGGTTTGACATATTTTAACCCTGCTTCTTTAATGGAAGTCTTGTTGATTTACCTTCCCGGGCCTTTCTCCATAATTCAGCTCTGAAAAATGGTCCTTTGATGTGTCCTCTATCACAGTAATAGAGACTGTGAATCATGATAGCTTTCCGTCGCTGTAAACCTGCAAAACCCGCAAACTCGTCAAGAAAACAAATGCATGGGGATGGAGATGCAGTGGGGATGGCTGTGTAACAACATGGCATGATGAAATGGTGGAATAGTGCAGGGTGATGGTGAAAAGTGCAGAGAAATGGCGGAGAAATGTTTTGGCAAAGGGTTGGCGGAATGTAGGAAATTTAACATAGATAATGGACGTTTGACCTTTGAATAGGAATATGCAGGGGAGATGGATGAATGTATGATGGGAGCACGTGGAATGAAGATGTGGAGCTACAGGGTCAATGGCATGGCGTGGGTTAAATCTAGACCGTTCGATCTCAGGAGGAGATCGACGGTGGAAAGTGTATCGGAGGGCAATGAGACGGTGGGCCAGGGGCGTTGTTGGCTTGGATTAACTTCCGCACGTCTTCGGAGTGCGATGACCGTTGGATGGAGAGCCCCAGATTGAACGATGGATATGAATATCGCGCCGTATGCTTTTTCCGAACAATAACATGTGATGGAGAGTAGTTTTTGAGCCATACGTTGAGACACGTGGCAAGAAATGCATGGAATCGCTCCGATTTGATGAATACCGCCTGCCTCCGAAAAGCGGTGTGATGAAAACCGACGGGTTTTAAACAGTGGACGCGGGGCAGGGACCACCGAGACAGATAGGCTCCTGGCCGTTTATTTTACTGTTTGATCGGTCGGTAAATAGATGGGCTACAGGCGTGACGGAGATGAACGAACGCCATCCGATCTGTACAGAGCGACGGCTCAAAATGTGCCCGATGCATATATTTGATAAGCGCCCATCGGACTAGCCCTTGGTCTCGGAGCTGGGTCATGTGGGAGGAAAAGGTCAAGGGAGCTAGGACCAAAGGGGCTAGGCTTTACAGATTTTCAAATATGGGTTTTGCGGTCTTTTTATGCAATTTTGAGGCTGGGAGAAGCTAGCGAGAGGTGGAAAATGGGTTTTTCAGGCCCAACAAGAAGGGATTGCTTGTCAAAAGATTCAATGGGGGCTGAATTGATCAACATAGGCTCCATCTGGGCACATCATGTTCATCCATGAACGTGTCGAGAACTTCGCAGACCTTCAGATACTCTTCTGTGTGAACTCTTCCCTTCATCACCTCTACTTTTTACTTCATGATTCATCATGACACCCACATCATCCAAACAAAAACGAAAAAGGAAACTAACGTACAATATAATACATCAGGTTGCTTTTGCCTGAATCAGAACTGGAAGTAGGGCTTAAGGAACTGACCATTTACAGGGGCGTCGAGCAAGTCTTCCTATAAATTCTCCAATCTAAAAGTGTTATTTCCTCCCTGTTCCACAATCTTGAAGGGACCGAACCAGAGTGGATCAAATTTACCATGTTTTCCTTTTTCAGCCCTTCGGATATCCCACCTGAGTACTAAATCACCAATCTGTAGATTCCTGTCCTTAGCATGCTGATCAAAAAGATATTTCATCTTTTCCTGATACTCTGTCAGCCTTTGATTTACCTGGCTTCGTGCTTCCTCCAATTCCACCAGCTGATTCATTCTCCTAGTCATATCATCAGGCTCTTCTTGACTTTCCTGCATGAATCGAGCCACTGGTAGGGCTAATTGTATAGGGAACATTGCCACCCTCCCATATCCTAATTCATATGGGGATTTCCCAGTTGCTCTCTTGTTGGTGATTCTATTGGCCCACAGAGCAAACTTCAGCTGGGAATCCCAATTTTTCTGATTTTCATTTATAGCCTTCTTCAGTGCTCTTACCAGCGTCTTATTGGAAGAATCTGCCAAGCCATTTCCCTGTGGATAATAGGCTGTAGAGTGGCTTAGTGTGATATTTTATTGCTGACAAAAGCTCACAAACTTTGCAGACTTGAAAGCCTGTGCATTATCAGTCACTATTCTGGCAGGGCAGCCAAACTTGGATATGATGTTTTCTTCCATGAACTTTATTATTACAGCATCAGTAGCATTCCTTGCAGGTATAGCCTCCACCCATTTTGTGAAATAATCGGTGGCAGTTAAAATCCACTTATGCTGACCACTTGATGGAGGATTTATTTCACCTATAAAATCAATTCCCCATTACCTGAATGGTTCATCCACGTGCGCGAGAATCATGGGTAGGGGTGCCAACTTTTTTCTTTCAGAAAATTTTTGACACTTCTCACATGCGCTAACCTGGGCAAAAACATCTCCAAAAAGCTTAGGCCAATAAAAACCGACCTTCAGTATTTTGTGAGCAGTGGCCCTCCAGCTGTAATGACCCCCATAGATTCCTTCATGAAATTCGGCTATAATATTCTCTACCTCATCCTCTGTGAGGCACAGGAGTAGGATGCCTGAGGGATCTCGCCAATATAGCTGGCCATTGGTGACTATGTACTTATGTGATTTCAATCTCAGCATTTTGTATTTAGCTTTATCACAGCTTGGAGGATAGCTGAGTGTGAGGAGATATTCTACTATCTCCTTGTACCACTGACTGGTGAGGTACTTTATATGTGTTTCCGGAGTAGCTACCCCAATTTCCTGTAGCTCTTCTTTCTCCTCTGATTCCTCACCTCCTATTATGGACAAATTTATACCCAGAGCCTGATAGTTTGATTCAGATAATATTTTGGCAAGCCCCTACCCCTTGATCAGCTTGGTAGGGAGGATGTCCAATTCATACTCCTGTATCTTAGCAATCCACTTCCCCCTTTTTCCTTCACTATCCCCCTGAATAAGAATATATTTTACAGTAGCTGCAGACACGAATGCAGTGATATAGGACTGTAAGATATAGATGCGGAATGCTTTGAGGGATTTTACTAGGGTGTATGCTTGCTTTTCCAATATGTTATATTTTAATTCTGCATCACGGAGCACCTGACTAAAGAAGGCGATGGGCTGCTCATATCCTTCCTCATTTTTCTGCAACAGAACTAAAGATACTGTATGAGGTGATGCAAAGGAAAAGATCATAAAAGGATTGGAATAATCTGGCCCAGCTAGCACAGGGGCTTTAGAAAATTCACTTTTAATCCTGGCAAAGGCCTCCCATGATTCTTGTGACCACTTTACCTCATTATTCTTCTTCAGCATGTCTGTTATATGCCTAACTATCTCAGCATAGTTAGGGATGAACCTCCTCAAAAAGTTTATACGGCCAAGGAACACCTGAACTTCCTTTTTATTTCTGGGAAAAGAAATACCATTTATAACCTCTACCCTCTTAGGATCTATCTTCACCCCATCTTTAGTCACAATGTGTCCCAAAATTTTACCCTCTTCTAATGCAAATAATGATTTCTGAGGATTTAGAGAGAGACAATACCTTTTGCATTTCTCAAAGGTTCTACGCAGATGCTCAATGTGCTCAGTATCATTCTTTCAAAATACAGTGATATCATCGAGGTAGACTACCAAAACTTTATCTTGCTCCCTAACAAAAGCAATGTCCATGGCCCTCTGAAAAGTGGCCCCTGCGTTAATCAAACCAAAAGGCATCCTGGCATACATAAATGTACCCCATGGTGTGGTGAAAGCAGTCTTCTTTTGATCTTCTGGAAATACAGCTACCTGGTTATAACCAGAGAAACCATCCATCATTGACATTCTAGAGGCTCCAACCACTTTCTGCAGGATGTGATCCATCTTAGGCAGTGGATAATTATCCTTTAAGGATGCTCTATTTAAAATTTTGAAATCCACACACAGCCTTATTTCTCCATTCTTCTTTCGGACAGGGACTAGGTTTGCCACCCATTCAGAGTACCTCAATGGCACAATTATTTTGGCCTTTAACAGCTTTTTAATTTCTTTCTCAATGGAGGGGAGCATCAGGGGATTTATCTATCTGAGCTTCTGCTTATGAGGTATTGCATATTCCTTCAGGGGATTTTTGTGCTGCATTACACTGATGTCAAAAGTTTTTAGGTCATGATAGGACCATGCAAACACATCTTTGTAGGACTGAAATAATTTCTGATATAGCCTTTTATTTTCTTCTGGGACTTTCTTGGATAATTTTACGATCTTGGGGTCAGCATCAGTACCAAGATTTAGGTCTTCTATCTGATTTTCTTCTACCACTTTTCCTGGCTACAGTGAGACATCATTCTTGTCAAATAATCTTTCTAGAGGCACCGGCCCTCTAGGTATGACGTTTCCCTTCAACTGCAACACTTTATTCCTTGCCATTGTCTTCTCCCAATTTCTTTCTGAAGTATCCTCAGTCTCTCCTTCTTCATCAGCATCAATCTCCGTATTAGAGAATTCTCCTACAGTCTCCAGGAATCTCTTCATTTGTTCTTCATCCTCAAATACCTACCAGTGTTTGATGTTATCTGGAATTGACGGCCAATAACGCACCTAAACTTCACATCTTAAAAGAGGATTCTGAGGTGGACGAAATGTACTGGAAGCCACAGCAATGGAATCAGCCATCCTATTTTGTTCTCTGGGCATGAACTGGATATTGAATGCCAAGAAAAAGTTCTCTATCATGTCCCAAACTTCATTCCTATAAGCCCTCAGCCGAGGATGTTTGGTTTGACACTGATTCCTGACTTGTCTAACCACCAGTTCTGAATCTCCCAGAACTTTTAAACTTTGTATATTCATGTTCCTGGCTGTCTGAAATCCTAACAGAAGTGATTCATATTCAGCCACTTTATTAGTAGCTTCATATTCTAGCTTAAAAGACAATGGAACCCACTTTCCTATAGGAGAAATCAATAATATTCCAGCTCCATTACCTTCTCTTGAATTTGCTCCATCAAAATGGAGTGTCTAGATTCCTACTTCATGGCTCTCTGAGGGCTGCTCAGTCTTGATCTGGCAAAAAGAAGGTTCTTGAGCATAATCTAGATCTTCTTCCAGCATCAAGCATGATAAATCTCCTTCTTTACTGTAGACTGGTGAATTAACAGAGTTGTCAACCTTAGCCACCATCTTGACAAATCTAGTCTCCCTATACAACCTCCTCTCCTGGCCACCAAAAACTGGGATAGTGGCATATGTTAAATCCAGCTTAAGAGACCCACCAATTTTTTTTCCCCAGGATCTTGATAATAACATGCCAAAGCGAGCTGGGATGTCAGCCACCATGATGTCCATCACCACACTTTTTGTTCGGATTTGGGCCAAATTGACCACCAAATCCTTGATCATCCCTAAGCATTTAACTCTTTTGGAATCAAATGAATAGAGGTCTTTGTATGGATGGGTGATTTGTAATCCTAGTTGTTCTATGACTGACAAAGGTAGTAGATTATGGGAAGCTCCAGAATCTAACATACAGTTATGTAATAGCAGGTCATGAATCACTAGAGATACATAAAAGGGAGGGGTAGAAGCATCTAATTCCTCAACATGTGGACCAAAGACAACCATAGGCCTTTCTTCTTGAAGGTTGAGACTATCTGGAGTGAGTACATCTTCTGGAGGGAGCATGAAAGAGGTAACTTGAGATTGATATGCAGGTTGCTTCAATAGTTCATTCAAGGGGACTGGGATTTTGACATTCTCAAGTTCTTTTTGCAGACTGAAAACAGGAGGGGATTTCTCTATTACGCCCTCTTTTGACTCTTTATTTTCAGCTGAGGTTTTGACTTCTTTTGACGCAGACTGGGTATTAGGGGGAAAGACTTCTTTTGAAGAGGAAGGAATTTGATCATTAGACTGCAAGGTTTGTTTAGAGGCTTCTTACCTTTGTATGTGACTTTCTGTATTGTTGACTCCTTCTGAGCAGGTGCTTCTTTCTGGGGTAGCTCTTCTTCTTGGTCTTGAGTACGAGTCCTCTTCCTAGAGGATCTGAGATCATATCTTCTATTGAACTGTGTTTGCATGAAATCATCAAATTGTTTACAATAATGATCAATTTTTGCGTCTTCTGTGTCGTTGGCCTTTTCTTCTATTAGGTCCCTATATCACTAGTATAGCCCCTTATTATTGTTAGTGTAAACCCCTTATTGTTATTTTTGTACCCTTGTAACCCCCATTTTGTTATTATTGTGCCCTTAAATTATTATTGTTAGGTCGGCTAGGATTACATTGTGGCCCACTAGGATTATATTGTGGCCCCATGGACTCCTATATATAGAAGGAGGTTTTGTTCATTTGTATCATCGAAGAATTGTTCATTTATGTAATGTATTGGAGGTTTCCCCCTCGAAGTGGCTTATTTCTAAGGCGTTTATATCTCTTTTCTTCTATTTTTGAAGCTGGTTACACAACATTTGGTATCAGAGGCTTGGGATTCTAGGGTTTCGCTGCTCCAAACAGGTCATCGTGGCATTTTCGCTATAACGTTTTTTCTACAAAGTTTCAGAAGCTGAAATTTTTATGGTGCGAATCTGAAATCCTGAGGAAGATTGTCTAAAAATTTCAGATCTTGGTTCACAATATTTGCGGAGATATCATCTGTGGAATTTAGGTCTTTTTTCAAGCTCCTAAACAGGTCATCGTGGAATTTTCGCTATAAAAATTTTTCTACGAAGTTTCAGAATCTTAAATTCATATGGTGCGAAGCTGAAATCTTGAGGAAATTTTTCAAAACATTTCAGAGCTTGGTTCGCAATATTTTCGGAGATATGATCTGTGGAAGGTAGTGCTTTTTCAGGCTCCAGAATTGCATCTCAAAGAGGTGATCATTGGAAAAGTTCAATAACACTCTCTTTGGAGATTGGATTGGAGTTCCGTCAAAATTGGTCGCAATTACACGGCCTGTAGTTTCTTGGCTATCAATTTTAGAGACAAATAACAAAACAGTGACACGTGGCAAGTCGTACAAGTTCGCTCTACTGAACCAGTCCAAAATTAGGTCATTGTGGGAGATTGGACACAAATTTGTCTTGGAGAATCCAAATCAGGTCAGACCTATGGCATTTGAAAGAAGCTTCAGAGGGCTACTACAGAGCTGAATTTTAGATATCAAAGATTTTCAATTACAGAGAAAATTCAATTTCAATATCGAGCTCCTAAAAGCTAGTAAAAGGTGTGTATTTTTTTTTCCGAATTACATAAGTCTTGTTTGAAGAATCAAGTTGAATTGATTCCAAGGGCAACTTGTAGAATAGATATCAATATTGGATTTTAAAATGACCCCTAAAAAGAATTCAACACCCATTAAGCCTTCAGAAGGCTCTACTATGACTCATGAAGATGAAGAATTGCAACATGATCTATCAAAATTACAAGAGAAAATGCAACAGTTTTCACTCTCGCAAAGAGCAACAAAAAATGAAATGAAAGTTTTGAAGAAAGGCATGGAAGTGAAGATGGACGGTTTGAAGAAAGGCATGGAAGCTAAAATGGATGGCGTGGAAGCTAAGATGGATGGCGTGGAAGCTAAGATGGATGACATGAAAGACAACATGGAAAACATGAAGAGTGATCTAAAAGCATACATGGAAGGCTTGATGACAAGCTTAAAACCGGAAATGATTCCTAATGGCGGAAATATAGGAGAAGAACCTCATGATGAGAACAAAATAAATGTTAATCGTGAACAAAACATATTCAGATATTGACAGAAGATATATTCAAAATAGATGGGAGTTGAATGGAAGGATCAAAGTGACACAGATATGAATCAGTATGTACAGTCTCATAACGTACGAAAACACAAAGAATGCATTGAAACTTTACATTCAGAACAAAATACATTTGTATGTTATCGATGGCTTTGCTCCCGTAAAAAAATTGTCACTTGGTCAATTTTTACGGAGGAAATAATAGCACATTATGAGGACACAAAGAACAACACCTTCTTTAGCCAATTGATAAACCTCAAACAAAAGGGTTTAGTGGTGGAGCACATTGAGGACTTCCAAAAATTGAATAAAGATAATGATGATGGAAGAAGGACAGGGTAGTCTATATAAGCATGCAAAGATAACATCAAACATGAAGTTCATGTTTGGGAACCTGATTCATTGGAGAAGGCATTCAAATTGGCAAGAAAAATTGAAAGTAAAATTATGGCAGCAAGGAAACCTACCACTCACATCTTTAAAGATGGAAGTGTTGCTACTCCTAGACTTCCACAACCTACAAGGTTGACACCACAAAAATTGGAAGAAAAAGAGCAAAAGGGCTTTTATAAGTTGTTACAAAATACACTAAGGTCATAAGTGTCTTTGAAGAATTATTTTACGCCGTTGGAAGAAGAAAATGAACGAGAGAGGATACTACAAGAACACCCCTAGAGGAGGACAGTCTAAGACATATAAATCAACAATACACTTGGAGGACCAAAATATAAACTCTCAAGATGAAGGACATATAAAGAAGAAGGAGAGATGACAGTATTGTTATTCAGACCTTTACAACAACTACATAAGGTATTAGAGGTATGGTTTCCTATACCAGCTGTTCTCAATGATGATTTGTGAATATAAATTGCTACGGAAAATGCCATAATATCAAGCTAACCATGGGGGATATGTATTGACTAGTACAATGCTTTTCATTCCTATGGGAGGTGCTGATGTTGTACTAGAAGTACAATGGTTACAATCTTTGGGGACGGTAGCTTTTAATTTTCAAGAACTTTTCTTGAAATTATTTTTAGAAGGAAAGGAAGTCGAATTACGGGGTATTGAAGGGAAACCAGGAAGGATAAACAAAACAAACAATAGCCAAATCTTTATGAAGAAGAGCGTGAAAGCGTCATTATGATGCTTTGCTCCTGGAGTTAACATCAAAATCATCTATTTCTGCAGATCTCCAAAAGTCTTGGACAATCAACAAGGTGAAAATATACAAAGGACTCCTTTCTTGATCATGATGTTGCTAATGATTTGTTCAGAAATTGTTTATCAGCATTGGACATACAGTGCTCTTGAAAGCAAAAAGGTAAAGTGGTATATGATTGAGGCAATCATTTAAAGAACATTTCAATGATCAAGATTTTCTGCAACTCTTGTGTGTATTTTTCTAAGAAAAAAGGATGGATCATGGAAAATGTGCCCGGATTATAGGGAGCTCAATAAGCTCACCATTAAAGATAAATTTCCCATTCCTGTGATTGATGAATTATTGGATGAATTACATGGAGCAATTTATTTTACCGAGTTGGATCTTCGTTCAGGATATCATCAAATTAGAATGAAGACTGAAGATATTCCAAAAACAACATTTCGAACTCATGAGGGTCATTATGAATTTTTGGTCATGCCTTTTGGCCTTACCAATGCACCTTCTACATTTCAAGGGTTGATGAATTCCATTTTCAAACCCTTCTTAGAAAATTTGTGCTAGTATTTTTTGATGATATACTAATCTACAGCAGGTCTTGGAAGGATCATGTTGAACATGTTGACAGGGTGCTCAAACTATTGCGGGAGAAACAATTATATGCAAAAAAGTCCAAATGTTTCTTTGGAGTACAAGAGGTGGAATATCTGGGTCATATTGTATCTCACGAGGGTGTTAAAGTGGACCCTAACAAAATTAAAGTCATTAAGGAATGGAAAGTTCCCACAACCATAAAGCAGTTGCGAGGATTTCTCGGGTTAACGGGGTATTATCGCAAGTTTGTTAAGAATTATGGGAGAATAGCAGCACCTCTAACAACATTATTGAAGAAAGATGCATTTTCATGGACTCCTGAAGCAACTAAGGCCTTTGAACGTCTTAAAAAGGCAATGTGCCTAGCACCGGTCTTAGCTACACCAGACTTCACAAAAACCTTTATTGTGGAATGTGATGCCTCAGGAAATGGAATTGGTGCAGTTTTAATGCAGGAAGGAAGACCCATTGCTTTTGAAAGTCGTCCAATCAAAGGAAAGTATTCACAGAAACCTATTTATGAGAAGGAAATGTTAGCAATACTGCATGCACTAAAGAAATGGCGAACTTACCTAATGGGAAGACACTTCAAGGTAAAAACTGATCATGATAGTCTTAAACACTTTTTGGAACAAAGACTATCTTCAGAATATCAGCAAAAATGGGTCACAAATATGTTGGGTTATGACTGAAATAATCTACAAAAAAGGGAAGCTAAATGTTGTTGCAGATGCACTCTCAAGAAAGAATGAAGAGGTGGAAGCATTGCTTTGTGCCATTTCTATTATCCAACCAGATTGGATAACCGAAGCAAGAGATGAATGGAAGAAGGACAAAGACGTATGGACACTCATTCAAAAGTTGCAGTAAGATCCTAGTACATACGATACATTTAGTTGGAAAAATGATTCCTTATGGTACAAAGATCGCTTATATCTTTGTAGGAATTCCCAACTAAAACAAAGGTGCCAATGTACACATTACCTCTTTAAGGAAGACCTGAATTTTTGAAAACTTTACAAAGTGAAAAAATTTACTTTTGGATGTATAAATAATTAAGAAATTCATGCTGAATCTTTGGTTGCAATGAATAAGTAAATAATTAGATAGGACTCCATGTTAATCAACAAAATTAATGTTCTAGGATGAGATTTCAATGGAGCATTGCTGAGTTTACCTAAGTCGGAAGGAAAGAGTGTCATCATGGTGGTAGTTGATAGACTTATTTGGTATGCCTTTGTGCTTTATCTCCAAATCCATTAACATATACAGTTGCATATACACTATAGGTAAATTCAAAACCCTATAAATAAAGGTTATGTGGCGTGAAATCTACGTTACCTTCAAGAATTTTTAGGCAGATTATTTCTTATTTGTTCAGGCCAATATAGCTCATCTTATCATCCTCAATCTGATGGTCAAACTGAGATAGTAAATAAATGTTTGAAAGGATATCTTCGTTGTTTTGTATCTGATAAACAAACACAATGGGTCAAGTGGTTACCTCTCGCTGAATGGTGGTATAACACTTCCTTCCATACTGCAGCAAAAATGACCCCATTTATGGCGCTTTATGGATATCATCCACCATCGATTACATCATCTTTAAGGGAAAATTCGAAGGTTCAAGCAGTCGAAGATCACATCGAGCATCAGCAAGAAGTTCTCCAACTCTTAAAGGATAACCTGAATTTGGCACAAAATCGAATGAAACAACAGGCAGATCAACATCGTAGCGAGAGAAGTTTTGATGTAGGAGATTGGGTATTTTTACGGCTACAGCCATACAAACAAATGTCCCTCAAGAAAGCAAAGAAGGATAATAAATTATCGCCAAAGTACTATGGTCCTTACAAGGTGTTGCAAAAGATTGGTACTATGGCATACAAATTGGAGCTTCCTGCTTCTTCGCGAGTACATCCAGTTTTCCATGTTTCATGCTTAAAGGTTATAGGTGAAAATCTCTTGATTCGAAAAACAACCCAGAACGGTGGAGTGAGAAATCCGTTAAGATTATTGAAAAAACCTCTTCAGCAGCTACGAAATCGATCAATTTGAGTATCTCATTGAGGTGGAAGAACTTGCAGATGGACTGGGAGGATAGGAATTTTATACGAAGCACCAGACTACTCAAGTGTTGAGGACAACACATACAGGAGAATATAGGTCCCTATATCACTAGTATAGCCCCTTATTATTGTTAGTGTAAACCCCTTATTGTTATTGTTGTACCCTTGTAACCCCCATTTTGGTATTATTGTGCCCTTAAATTATTATTGTTAGGTCGGCTAGGATTACATTGTGGCCCACTAGGATTATATTGTGGCCCCATGGACTCCTATATATAGAAGGAGGTTTTGTTCATTTGTATCATCCAAGAATTCTTCATTTATGTAATGTATTGGAGGTTGCCCCCTCGAAGTGGCTTATTTCTAAGGCGTTTATATCTCTTTTCTTCTATTTTTGAAGCTGGTTACACAACATCTTCTTCTTGTAGTGGGCACTCAGCTCGATCATTTCCTCACAAGAGGCATTCTTCTCCATCACTGTTTGTAAAAGCAATATTTGCATCCTCCAGTCCACAGGCAGTGTCTTCAGTAGGATTATCTACTGGACCTTCCAAGTACAATGGGTGTGGTACTTGGTCTTGTTGCTCTTTTGACTCCCTTGGCAATATCTGCAGGGGGGGTTCCTATACATAGGATTGTAACCTCTGTTTGGAGCATTGTGGAAATTCTTGGATGCTGAATTCTTGGCTTCCAATTCAAGCTTGACCAGTTTACTAGAAAGGTTCTTAATCATTTTGCTCATTTCTTCAATTCTATCACTAGCTGAGTCTCTGTCTTCGTAGGAGGTAGATACCTCCTCTTTGCCTCTTCTCCTAATATCTTGTTCAGATTTTCCCTTTGATTTTCCAGTGGAGGAAAATTTTGCTTCCAACTCTAGGGCATCTGACTGAGCATCATCCAAAGTAGCAGGCTTTCTTTCTTTGAGAGAGAAACCAAATTTTGAATCAAAGGCTGCTACAAAAACAACCTTAGCAGCAGTTTGATGAGGCTTCATTTCTGCTGGAAGGCTCAGATACAATTTATTAAATATTTTGATAAATTCTGACACCCCTTCATTATATCTCTTCTTGAGTGTATTAAACTCAGTAAGACTATGTCCATGGTCTTTCTTCTCTCCCCATTTTCTGAGAAAAGTGTCTTCCATATTTTCCCAAGTTGTAATAGAACGGCCTGCCAATGTCTTGAACCATTTTCAAGATTCACCATCAAGAGATTGGACAAATAGCCTCAATACTACATCTAAATGTTCCACATTAAAATTCTTTGCAAAGGAGCAGAAGACCTCAAGATTTTTTTGAGCATCAATCTCGTTTTCCCCACTAAATCGGGGTAGAATCTTCAAATAATCCTATGGCATATCATTCAACACTTGGGGTAATGCCAGAGGGGCATATTTATTTAGCAAGAAGCCTGGAACGTTGGCCATTGGAGGGGGTGGAGGTAGTGCAATAGTTTGATGTGTAAAAGTTGGAGGAGGAGGTGGAAGTGGGGTATGAATAACAATAGGAATGTAATGAACAACAGCCTGAGGTGTTGAGGGAAATAATGGTTTGTTGACGGCGGATACTTTAGTGACTTCTTTAACCTCTTCAACCTCAGGAGTGGGGTGAAAATGATCTTTATTTCTGACACCTCCTCGGGATGGACTATCTGAATAATAATCGGTATCTGTGACAATGGAGTCGGGAACAAGCACTTGAGCTACTTGAGAAGAAGAGGATGGAAAGTATTATGTAGATAATTCAGGGATTTCGGTGTGAACTGGTTTTCTTTCCTTTCAATTTCTCCTATGTATGATCTTTTCTGGGTCAGACACTGAAGGTGTCTTTGGCTGAGACGTGTCTGACCTCAGGTGTGGCTTACAAGGAGCCAGGACTGAAAATGAGTTTATCTAATAACAAATGTGGAGTCGCCAAGGTGAGGGATCTACAACTCTCAACTCTCCATACTCACCTGCTTGAAGAGTGAATTAGATTTTGTCGAGGCCCAGGGATTTAAAATTTCTCAACTTCGTTCCCCGGAAATGGCGCCAAAAAGATGTTTTCGTTCCTAGAGACAACCTAGAGTTCTGATAGACCAGTGCCTAGGACATCCTATATAGCAAGGAGCATATGGTATAACGGAGGAAGTTATCAATAACAAGCTATCATGCTATCTCTTGTAAAACAAGGAATACTAATCTGAATGGGACCAAGACCTTCAGAAATTGACACAAAGAAAGAGATATGGTAGAGGCAACATGCAAAACTCCAATATAAAAACAACAGACAATTCAGAGGCAGCTTACTGTAAAGAGGGTTGATTCAGAAATACCTCACAGAAATAATTTATCAGAAGGTGTATGTAGTGAATGAAATATTGAGAAGATATTAGTTATCATTGAGCTGATATCCAGATACACAATACCACCATGCATGGGCTTACCGATCTCAGAATCCATACATGACAATAGCGTTTTAAAAACACCTTCCCAAAGAAAATAATATAGCAAAAATACGATTTAGATGAATAGTGGAACAGAATATCATTCATGAGCCATATTTAAAGTGATTGACTAATCCGAATATGGGTATCAACTAGGATAAATCCATACCAAAAATCAGTGAGCCACTCGCATTCCAAAACATGATACAGGAAGGATGGATGAAATGAAATGATCTGTTTAAATAACACATAAGAGAAAGTTACAGACTATGAAATACCAAAGACCAAAATCCTTTTTAACAGATGGAACTCCTCCTCACTGAGACCCTATGGGCTCTAAGCCTTCATACAAAATTTCTACAAAATGTATACGAAAATCCTTTCACTGCATAATTTTCTGATAAAATCTGGAACCCTAAATCCTCTGCTCTTTGGGAGCTTTATAGGAGAACAAGAAAACTCGAAAAAGGGGGTAGGTGATGAACATTTAATTATCTCATTAAAACAAAATGGCAGAGACGTGCACGCCCATGCTGCTCGATGAATTTGTAATGTTTTTTGTATTCTGTGGCCTGCTAACTGAAATAAATGCACTGGGTAGAAATCTCTTCAGGAACACGGCAAAGCAGTAAAATCATATAAACATTCCATCCTTTCCTGAAAGAAAATAGTGCTGAAAAGAAAGCCTTGAGGTATTTTATCTGTGAGGGGTATGTTATGCCTTCTAACTCTGAATTACAGCTGAAAATATTCAATGCTAAATGTTGAATTCCTCGATCATTCACTGATATTTTTCTGCGGCTCCATTAATATCTTCATCTGTGAAATCGGCGCCTTGAATGTCCCCGCAGGGTTTGACAGATTTTAACCCTACTTCTTTAATGGAAGTCTTGTCGATTTACGTTCCTGAGCCTTTCTCCATAATTCAGCTCTGAAAAATGGTCCTTTGATGTGTCCTCTATCACAGTAATAGAGACTGTGAATCATGATAGCTTTCCGACGCTGTAAACCTGCAAAACCCGCAAACTCGTCAAGAAAACAAATGCATGGGGATGGTGATGCAGTGGGGATGGCTGTGTAATAATGCGGCATGATGAAATGGTGGAATAGTGTTGGGCGATGGTTAAAAGTGCAGAGAAATGATGAAGAAATTTTTGTCAAAGGGTTGGAGGAATGTATGAAATTTAACATAGATAGTGGACATTTGACCTTTGAATAGGAATATGTAGGGGATATGGATGAATGTACGATGGGAGCATGTGGAATGAAGATGTGGAGCTACGGGTTCAATGGCATGGCGTGGGTTAAATCTAGACCGTTCGATCTCAGGAGGAGATCGACGGTGGAAAATGTATCGGAGGGAAATGAGACGATGGGCCAGGGGCACTGTTGGCTTGGATTAACTTCCACACATCTTTGGAGTGCGATGACCATTGGATGGAGAGCCCCAGATCGAATGGTGGATATGAATATCGCGCCGTATGATTTTTCCGAACAATAACGTGCGATGGAGAGCGGTTTTTGAGCTGTACGCTGAGACACGCGGCAAGCAATGCATGGAATCGCTCCGATTTGATGAATATTGCCCGCCTTTGAAATGTGGTGTGATGAAAACCGATGGGTTTTAAACAGTGGACGTGGGGAGGGGACCACCGGGACAGATAGGCCCCTAGCGTTGATTTTATTGTTTGATCGGTCGGTAGATAGGTGGGCTACGGGCACGACGGAGATGAACGAACGTCGTCTGATCTGTTCAGATCAACGGCTCAAAATGTGCCCGATGCATATATTTGATAAGCACCCATCGGACTAGCCCTTGGTCTTGGAGCTGGGTCATGTGGGATGAGAAGGTCAAGGGAGCTAGGATCGAAGGGGCTAGGCTTTACAGATTTTCAAATATGGGTTTTGTGGTATTTTTATGCAATTTTGAGGCTGGGAGAAGCTAGCGAGAGGCGGAAAATGGATTTTTCAGGCCCAACAAGAAGGGATTTCTTGTCAAAAGATTCAATGGGGGCTGAATTGATCAACATCTTGTACCTTCTGGTCTAGTCTGTTCATCAAAATCATTTACAGTCATTTACAGTCATGTTTGGTATCTTGGTTAGCAAAGAGTCAGTTTAGGGTTTTTAGTCTCATTAGGTCTAGGGTTTCGTTAACTTAGTCTTCAAAATGACTAATAATGTCAGCAGGCACATGAGGGAGGTTTGAAATAGGTTTTCATTGCAAAAAATTTCATCATCATAATGCTTGATAATGATTTTTCTTCAAAACTCTGTTTTGAAGAAAAATCGTCTATTTCATCTTTTGTAATAAATGCAATGTAATTTTCAAAAAAAAAATAGTTGTAAAGTACTCCATGCGCAGCCCTGGTCACCTTTGCCAAACCCCATGCCATATATCCCTGCAAAGACAGACAATAATCTCATCATCGGTCCAAAAAATCAAAAGGAAGCAAAACAGAGTTTATTTAAAAAGTGTCAAAGTTCAAACATTACAAAAGTGGGTTTTCAAGAAGAAAAAATTAAAAATATTTGGCATAAGAGATATTTTCATTATTTCAAAGATTCATTTGTATGCCAAAGACAAGAGTGAAGCCAAGAAAATCGTGGAGGAGCAAAGCAATTGTTTTAGGGCGGACTGTCTGTTGAATTTGGTTGCGTGACGCACTGGGCGGTGGTCGCGGCGCACTGGCTGAGCGCGGCGCATAGGTCTGATTTTCACTGTGAAAAGTTGAACTGTCACGGCGCATAGAAGGAGCGCGACGCACTGGGCAGTGGTCGCGGCGCACAGAGCCGAAACACGAATTTTTGTCATTTCTTCACAAAAATCCAAATTGACTTGGTCCTTCTCGCTCCAAGTAAGTTCATGCGATCTCTTATGGCCCATAACTCGTGCTTGCTGTTGGTTATGTGATTGGTTTTGAGAATTTGAATACACAAAAGCCAAACCCTAGAAGTGCCTCCTTAGGGTTTTGAAGTTGAAGTTTTAAAATTTTTTTTGGTGCCAAACTTGTTCATTCCTCATTGTTTATTCCTCGCTCTCACTGTTATACTATCAATACAATTCCATCCCCTATCCCCTTACATCCCTAAAGCCACTCATACCATCTCACTCCCATTATCCCTATCCCTAAGTCATTTCATTTCCTATCACTCTCCCTTTCCCATATCACTTATAAAAATTCCCAAACCCCAAGTTTCCCAAACAATCAAGTGGCTATCCATTGTCACTACATTTGTCAAAATTCCAAAAGGAAAATTATCTCTTGATTGAACCCCATTGTCCCTACTTCCCTATTTCTCCACAGTCCCTCTCTTACCACCATATATTTGGAAATTGAAACAAAGCACCAAACTCTCATTTTCACCTTATACAAGCCAACATACACCTTGTATGGACATCATGGAGATAGACACTGATACATCATATGACAGAGATAGTGATTCTACCACTGAGCTACATGCACCTAGAAGGCCTCATAAAGGTGGCAGACATGTGAGAGAAGAGCCCACCTCATTGACTCAATTGCAGGCTTGCCCACTTGCCATGGCTTTTTTTCGAGAGAAGTCATGCTATCAGTATTGTGAGATGATTGCTAGGACCCATTATCATCAGGAGTTGGCTCGTTTGTTTGTATTGCATTTACATGATGGTCAGGTAACTCTTGCTGGTGTAAATTTCACTTTGACACCAGAAACCGTCTCTCAAGCAACTGGAATACCAAATGTGGGTGAACAGTGGAACAAAAGACAACAGGTGGACAAAGTGCATTATGAACCATACATCAGGCCTAGCTTTGTGAGGTAACTCAGCAGGGTGTTCCCATTCTGGTTCCTAAAGGAATCCTATGCGCCTTTGATGAAACTCATTATCAGATACTTTAGTTGTGAGGGCCGGTTTTCACGCCTCTATGCCTACCATATCAAGTTATTGATACATTTCACAAGGGTGAGGATGGTGAACATTCCTTATTTCATGTGCTGGAATATCGAGAGAATGACCACTCTTGTGCAGAAGAAAACTCCCGAGTAGCAGTACAATAGTATTTATCACTATGCACTCATCAGGATCGGTGTTGTACTTCAGCTTGGATTGCAGGGTATTTCATGGGAGGATTTAATTTCCAATGACTTCTTCACAGCACCTCAGGTTCCTCCAGAGGTTTTCCATGATGTAGGTGAACCTTCACATCAATATGGAGGTCAGGAGGCAGAGACTACTAGTGTGCCGACATATGTCACTTATCAGAGAGGCACTAGAGGATTATTTGCAGCAGCCCGACGAGTAATATCTCCACCTGGGGTTGAAGGGGTCTCGTTGCCATCATTAGCAGCACAGGTACAGGTACAGGACAGAGGTAAGAGGCCTATGTAGGATGACGGCCCTTCAACAGGCCAGGATATTGATTTCATATTGATTGATGAGGATTTGAGCTCTCCAAGCTCAAAGTTGAGAGAGACCATTCAGGAGCAGAAGGTGGAGATCGACACATTGACCATAAAGTTGTATAGAGCTCAATGGGTCATAAACTACCTGGAGAAGTGAAAAAAATAGTTGGAATATCAGCAAACAATCATGGAGTTGCAAAACATCCGTGAGAACTGGCGAGCTGCCCAAAGAAGCCAAACAGAGATGACACCCATTGAGTGGGAGAATGAGGCTAATCGATAGAATTGGCTCGAGAGGTTCAATATTCATCTTGAGAAGCTATTGGAGAAGGAAAACAAGGAAAAGAACATGCTCAGGCACATGAAGAACCATTATTGGACGCGAAATCATGTTTGCAAAGCGAGGATCAAAATCCTGAAGGCAAAGCTAAGGAGGGCACTAAAGCGTCGCAAAAGGCATGATAGACTCCAAATTTTGGCTGAAGCTTCTTTGGCCGAGCATAGTGCTTGATGGTGGACATTCAACACAAATTTCAAGAAATTTGGAAATTTTTTTGTCAATTTTGCACAAATTTTCCTGCCCGACGCGTAGCGCCACTTGGCGCGCGCTTATAATTGGCAACTCTTTTTGAGGAAAACTTTGAATTTATGGATTTTTCATCAAAATTTATGCATGTATACCCATTACCTAAGGATTTTTACAAGTTTTGGGTTGCCTAAAGGGTCAAAAACACCTCAAAAATTACCTTTCTGCCACTTTTTGGACACACAGGAAGCAGTGTTGGGAGATTTGATTTTTGGAGGGGCAAATGGCAACCAAATCTACAAATTCCACTTGGGTTGGAAAGTAGACAGGTAGGGCTTCCCAACGAGATATTCACGCTCAATTTTGACTTTGGGAAGGCCCTCAAAATTAGCCTCAAATTTTCACTACGCATAGAGATTTCATGCGCAACGCATTGGGAAATTTGGCCTATTTTTCACTCAGCAGCTCTGTTTTTCACCTAGTTTTGGCTAGTTTGACTTTTTCATGTAACTCTTGATGTAATTTCATGACTTTGATGTAATTTTGGCACATTTTTACTCATCCTAGTAGATTCATTCACCAAAAAGTGAAATTTTAGTGAATGAATTAGTTTCCTATCATATAGAGGCAAGTCGTTTCATTGCCTATTTTCTAGTTCTTAGTTTAGATATGGTTGAAACAGCTCCTAGAATGGTGAGCTAGACCCCTAGAGGCATGGGGATGAGTTATGCTTGTCTATATCTTGTATTTTCTCAGTCATTTTCAGAGGTTGGACACTTGGGATTGCTTGGCACTTCATTGTACATTTCATCTCTGCAATTTTGGCAAAGGAATAGACCAGGGTTTGCAACACTCTTTGGGATCCATGTGGCTCTATGTTTTGATGGTGTATTTATCTCTGTGATTGTAAGTTCACTGATGTTTTATGTGTATCATTTTCCTTCTACTTTCTTCTTGAATTAAACAAATGCGTGATAAAGGTGGAATTCATTAGATTTCTTTGCTCTGCCTTGAGTTTTGTTTAATTTTCCATGTTTTCATCTATTTGAAGAGGATTAGGAAAGCCCCTTGCCCTCTTTAGCTCCTCACCAGTCTGAGCTATTCATTCTTTCAATCCAAAGTATCAAAACAATTTCCTTCCTTTCCCCATTCAAAACTCTGCAAAAACTAGGCCTTATCCCCAGATCCAAAACTGCCTTTCCCTTTGATTCCAACAAAACCCCAAAAATCAAAATGAAACTCTTTTACTTATATACCTAGCCTAAAATCAGCCTTTATTTCAATAATCTCAAGCCTCATTGATTATCTTTGCTGAGATTGACCCGGAGAGAGCCCTGTCCTGATCTGGTAGGGCTAGCTACCAGACTGAGCGTGGTTTGATGTTACCCTGAACTCTGCATTCCTTCAGCCTGAGGTAGATTTAGGAAATAACATAGTGGTGACCATACTGGGGCAATCAAATGGTTTGCTTGTTAGTGTTATTTTTTTTATAAGCTACAGATGGAGCCTGAAGTTATGCCAAGTAGCCTTCGAAACACTCTTACTTTGCATTAGTGAAAGTAGATAAACGTTGCTTCAGTCAATCTCCGGTCTAGCTTGTAAACATGACACTTGACTTGTAAATTTCCCCTAGTACATCAGATCATTCTAGACCTTTGGGTGATGAGTCTAGAATTTGATAGGCTGAACAATTTGGTTTTTTTCCCTTTGATTTTTGAAAATAATTCAACACACTGGCTTCGAGAAGACATACTAGAGAAAATCTGGATCCCGATCCACCTCTATTGTATAAAAATCCCAATCTTATTTCAAGAATCCTTCGTCGAGAAAGTCATGTGATTCCTCTATTCAAATCTCATTCATGTCTCGTTGTTTTTGAATATCTTGAAGATCTTGAGTTTGATGAACAATTTGAGTTGTCATTGTTTGAGACTAAGTTTGAAAGTGCTATTGGTTCTACAGTCATAAATCCCGAGTTTATCAAGTACCTTGAAATTGAACAAGCTAATAGATACATTGACAGTTACATTTTGAATATTCAGAATTCTATTGTGGCAACAAACATTCCTGAATTCATAGAGTCTTCATTTGAAACTCTTAGGCCATCAGCAGTTACATCTGGTTCACAGGTTCATACAGAGCCTCCTTTCATTCCTACCATTCCCGTGCAACTATCTATTTCTGATAAAAAATCTGCAATAGTATCGCTACCATCCACACCTCATACACCTCATACATCTACTGCTCTGACTCCTCCTATATCTCCAAGATTGATTATAAATCCACCAAGAGCAATGGCTGCTCGATTTGCACCTATTGTGTTGCCTCAAAACTTGGATGACATGCTCGCTGATTATCAAAGTAAGATTCCATTGTTTGATGGCACTCCTCAAAGTGTTCCCACTCAGCAACATGTGGACAGAATGGCAGATTTCTTTGACCTTCATGAAATTGATGCAGAAAACGTGACCATGAGATTATTTGTGCAAACCTTCGGAGGTGAAGTAAGAAAGTGGTTCAGAGCTTTGCAGCCTAGAAGTATTGCTACATTGGCTGAGCTTCAGAGACAATTTTTGGATCAATGGGAAGTAAAGAAAGATCCTCTTCAGATCACTTCTTAATATACCAAAATCAAGCGGAACCTTGGTGAGTCTCTCCAAGATTATTGTATTAGATTCAATGCGGTTTACAATGCAATTCCTGATGATTTAAATCCATCTAGGAGGTCGTCTTTGCTTAAGTTTCCAGATGGTTTCGATCCAGACATGGCCTATCAATTAAGAGAAAGAGATCCAGCCACTTTGGAAGATATGTAGAAAATTGCAGTCAGTGTTGAAGCTAATTTGAATGACAAGAGAGCTAGATTGAAAGCTGAAAAGAAAGTCGCAATAAAGGAAGAAGCTTCTACTTCATATCAAGTACTCTGCAAGGTGGAAAATATGATTGAAAGATTAACACTTGATAAGCCTGAACCGCAGATCAGGAATCCTAACTTCCGTGGCCAGAAACAACCACAATTTAGGATCAAACAACGAGAGCAGCGAGCACAAGAACCAGCAGTACAACAGCAGGTAAAGACAACTTTACAGTAGGTAAAGACACCTTTACAACAGAATTTTGTTGGTCCGGAATTAGATGATGAAGAGAATGTAATAGGGGAAGAGAATCACTTCTTTACACCTGATGATATGCCAACCTTTATCACTGAAGATGAGGAATATTCAAAAATTTCAGCTGTACAAAAAGACAAGGATTTTATCTTGGCAAATGAGACAGCTCTTGAAGAAGAGTCTGATGAGTATCAGAGAGGTTATATGAATGCTTTGTCTGCTCAGCAGCGTCAATATTCACTTAGAAACAAAGATGTGCCTATTAACCCAATCCAAAAGAGAAAGGAAGTTTCAACACCAAAGAATGATGCACCTGTTAACACCCAATCTGAACCTCAGGCTGAAAAAGGAAAATCAGGGTAACAACTAAGCCATGCTCAGCCTTGTAGCTAGCCCTACAAGGACAGGAGAGGGCTCTCTCCGTAGAATAGATATTCAATAACACGATAATAAACTGATTTTAGGCTAGGTATATAAATGGGAAAAAGAGTTTTGATAAATGACTGAATTTCAGGGATGTATGGGAAAAAGGGACAGTATGAAACTGAGGAATTAAATCAGGATACAGGGTATTTCAATGGGCAAGATAGGCAGGAGATTTAGCAATAAAGTTGAAATAAGATGGAGTGGAAATTCTGTTAAGAAGCTGAAAAGGGCATAATAAAAGAATCCTTTTCAGACAGAAGAAAATACATAGAGTGTGAATGATTCCCCAAGGCAGAGCATATAAGAATGGATTCTACCTTTCTATCTTGAAAACATTCAACTAGAAATGTTTATGAATGAATTATGAAACATAACAAAATACATATGAAACATAAAGGAGAGACATATGCTAAAACTCATACCATGAATCCCATGATCGGGCGCTCTCTTATTCGAAAAATTTCTTTTGTCAAAAGCATTTTGTGCACAATGCTTGACGCAAGATTTTTGCGCCACACTTTCGAGAACTCATATCCTTTACAAAATGATTGGAATTTACAATAAATAGACATAATTTGTGGGAATATAGATGCGATGGGAGGAGGAATGGCAGCTAAGCGAAGATGGAAGGCATAAGCCGGCCATCTCTTCGTAAGGAAAATTTTGCGTTACACATAATTTCATTTGAAATATTTTGGTCATCCAATGCGGAGGTGAAACCTGTAGTGTGGATCTCTTTGAATCATTACTGAGGATGTGACTGTCAAATTTTTGTCTCTCGGCCCCTGATGTTTCGTTTTCCTTTAGTTCTTCATTTTCTGGCCTTTAATAGAATGCTGATAAATATGAATTTATGCTTTTTTGTGAAGGGGAAAAAATGTGTTTAAATGGGAAAAGGGAAGGGGAATGGAAGCAGGACCCATATGGAAACCGCAATCGCAAGTCAAGCGGAGGAGGGATATAACACAGTAATCGCAATCGCAAATCGGGAGGTGGGACGGAGCGGAATGGCGTATACAATCTTTCCGATGCGATGGGGAGGAAGGCCTTTGTAATAAACAAATGTAACCAAAGTTTTGAATCAACAAAGGGCTAGGCCTTTTATTTATGAACAAGCGGAAGTACTGATGGTGGGACCCAAGGGCCAATCGCAATCGCAAATTGGGAGTAGAAAGTAATCGCAATCGGAACAATCGGGAGGATAGTTGCGATTGGAGAATGGGATGCGATTCATTGTGGGCCGTCTGATCGGCGGGGAAGATCGATGGTTGTGGGTTAATCGGGGGCGAGCCATAGGCGAGAGTCAATCGGAGGGGGGATTTAAAACAATGCGATTGGAACATTGCGATTGGCGGAGGACCGTTGGATTAGATGATGAGATCGACGGCTCTGGTGTAATCGGGAGTATGTCAATCGGAGAAGGACTTATGGAAGCGTCGATTGCAATGGTGCGATTGGATGTAGGCCGTCCGATTGGACTGGGAGATCAACGGTTGAGGGATAATCGGAAGCGTTTAATCAGAGGAGCGTATATATGTTTGCGATTGGACAATCGGAACTCTTTGCGATCGGGACTCTTTGCGATTGTGGTGATCGGGAGACACACATTGCATATTGCGATTGTGATTAAAGGGCGGTGGGGTTTATAATATATATGACATAAAATTTATTTCTAAAGTTTACGGGGTGAAAAGGGGAAGTGGTTAAGGGGCGGGGCATTATAATATGAAGTTCTTTATTATAAAGTCCTAAGGGTCATGGAGGGGAAGTGGTTTTATAATCAAATCCCATATGTATTAAAACAATTTATAATGCGATTTTGTAATCGGAAAGGGGTAAAGGGGGTTTTTAAAGGAAATATAAAAACTTTGATCACAAGTTTTAAGGGGAACATGGGGAAATAGGGGGTATAGGGGCCTTTACTTCACTTAAGCATAAATTTCAATCTAGAAGTCAGTTTTGAGAATGTAGTATACCGTTGGAAAGCTCTTTCCAGACTCTTTATGTTGGATCTACTTTGAAGATGATATGGCACTGAACATGCTGTGGAAAACTTCTCTGAAAGTTAGGGACATTGCTTTGTGGAGATAACAACTTCTGAATTGTGACTGAAAGGCAAAGTATTATGTTTTCACCTCAAAAGATGGTTTTGAGGTGAAAATTGCACCAAACTAAATAAATGATATCTTTGATCTTCCTGGTGCTGTGACTTTTCATTTATTGACTTCCTCATGACCCTGTTGATCTTTATTAACACTTGACTCATTTATTTTGACCGTGGTGAAACCTTAGAGACTAATGAGACCCATCCTATGACCTACTGATATGATTTTGAGAGTGAAAGAGACTAATGACTGAAGACCATAGGGAGGAAAATCAGCAAGTACCTCATGAGGGAAAATTGATAAAAATTACTATCGTCAATGAATCCATGACTTAGCGGAATGGTGAAATTTTATTCAGTATGAGACACCTAATATGCAAATGCAAAAGAGCAGTTTTGATCACTGATGGCAGTATGACTGGACTGACACTAACATTGGCTCCAATGGGGATGGTAGCTCCTTGGAGGTGCCAAGAACACTGTAGACCAAGTAGCCTTATCCATTGGGCATGGAGTAAAGAATATTGAAAAGCTGACACAATGCAGACTGACACTGACTCAATACTAAGACTGAAAAAGTGAAAAAACCAAACCATACACCAATCACCCAAGTCTTATAGCCTTCACCTCGGGCCCCAAACTTTAATGACTGTGTATTCTGAACTCTGATAAACATAACATGGTATATACAATGATGACATAGATCCTGATCCTTTGTTTTCAACAGTGGTAGTGCTTCAAAAGCCTACCATTCACTGCTCCTCCAGGACAATATTGGCAGTCCATTTCTAAAAACAAGAAGGCATTCTGTCCTCTGTATGCTGAGATCCTGTATGGTCCTTTCCACAGGTTTTCAAACTTACCATGCTTCCCTTTGTCTTCATTTCTAGCATCCCATTTCAACACTATATCATCCAGATGAAACCTTTCTGCTTTTGTCTTCCTGTCATAGATATTTTTTATTTTCTCCTGCAACTGAATAGCGTTCTGTGACACTTCCTCTATTGTTTGTTGAAGGTGGATCATTTGATTGATCCTTCGCTGATTGTCATTGTCCTCGCTATCAAATTCTTGCAATAATATCATAACTGGGACTGTAAGGGATATAGGAAAGATAGCATTAGTACCATAAACCAACTCAAATGGTGACATACCTATTGATATTTTACTACTAACTCTGTCTGCCCACAGTGCGTTGATGAGCTTCCGGTGCCAATTTCTTTTGTTTGCTTCCAACATTTTCTTGATTATATTCACCAGCAATTTTTTAGATGACTCGGCTAGGCCATTGCCTTGTGGATAATATGATGTCGAATGGCCCAGCGCGATGTTGTATTTGTCACAGAAATCGATCATTCTCTTTGATTTGAACGCTGTTGCGTTGTCTGTTACGATTTTGCATGGGAAGCCAAAGCGAGATAAAATATTCGATTCCAGGAATTGAATGATTACCGTGTCTGTTGCTTTCCTGGCTAGGATGGCCTCGATCCATTTGGTAAATTAATCTGTCCCTGTCAATATCCATCGGTGTTGTGCTGAAGATGCGGGATGAATTTCTCCAATGAAATCAAGCCCCCACTGCTGAAAGGGTGCGTTCACCGAAAATGGTTTCAAAGGGAGTGGAAGCAATTTCTTCTTCCCTTGGAAGATTTTGCATTCATGACATTTCATCACGGTCTTATATAAATCCAAAAATAATGTGGGCCAATAATATCCGGCTCTCAATATCTTGTTAGCTGTAGTCTTCCAAAATAGGTGACCACTGCAGTCGCCTTTATGAAACTCATGCATTACCTTCTGCGCTTCTTCTTCAACAAAAAAATTAAGCAGAACTCCTCCCGGATATTTCCAATACAGAGCGTTGTCTAAAATGTAGTATTTTGCGGATTTTAGCTTTAGAGATCTACCTTTACTCTTGGACATGCCCGTAGGGGGTGACAAATGTTGAAGGACATAGACGATATCTGAATACCACGGGGACTATAGAAAAATATCTACAATTGGAACCAGTAAACCTTCATCTTCCTCTTCTGCCACTGTGGTTATAAGATTTATATCTAAAGCACACAGATTTGATTGGGCCATAAATTTCGCCAAGCCTTGGCTTTTGACCAATTTCGTGGGCTTGATCTCCATATCGTACTCCAACATGGCTGCTATCCACTTACCTCTTTGACCTTCTGGATCAGTTTTCATCAACACATCCTTCACTACCATGTTGGGGACATATGCTATAGTATGTGAATGTAGAATGTAGACCCTGAATCCTTCAATGCCTTGATAAGAGCCAATGCCTGTTTTTCAATAATGTTATATCTTAAAGCAGCATCTATGATAGTCCTACTGAAGAAGGCAATTGGCTTTTCTATTTTATCTCTCCTTTGCATTAAAACAATGGCCAGAGTATGCTCAGATGCAAACAAAAATATGATGAAGTCTTGAGTGTAGTCGGGACTGATAAAAACTGGGGCATTGGACAAAGAAAAATTTACCAGGTTGAATGATTTGATAGCCTCCTCACTCCATTTAACAGTGTTGTATTTTTTCAACATATTAGTCATTTCCCTCAAATGTTCAGCCAGATTTGGAATGAATCGTCGCAAGAAGTTCATTTTACCATTAAAAGCCTGAATCTCCTTCTTGTTTCGTGGCAGGTCTATAAGCTGAATTGCCTCCACTCTAGCTGGATCGATGCGAATACCATCTTTGGAGATGATATGCCCCAGCAGCTTGCCTTCATCCATGGAAAAGAGACACTTTTTGGGATTGAGAGAAATTCTGAACTTTCTACATCGGCAAAAAACAACTCTCAAATGGTGCAAATTCTCATCATCTGATCCTGAAAACACTGTCAAATCATCCAAATAAATAACCAAAAAAACATCTTTTTCATTGGCAAAAGAAATTTCCATGGCCCGCTGGAAAGTAGCTCCTGCGTTCTTCAGTCCGAAAGGCATTTTGGCGTACTGGAAGGTTCCCCAGGGTGTTTTGAAGGCAGTTTTATCTTGGTCCTTCTCATGCACCAAGATCTGGTTGTAGCCTGAGTAGCCATCCAGTAGTGACATCCTGGATGCTCCAACTACTCTCTGCAAAATATGGTCCATTTTCGGAAGTGGATAATTATCCTTTAAGGAAGCCTTATTCAAGTTTCGAAAATCTATGCACAACCTTATTTCTCCAGTCTTCTTATGTACTGGGACCAAATTTGAAATCCAGTCAGAAAATCTAATGTGGACTATGATACCAGCATTGTACAATCTGTTTACCTCTTTCTCGATGGATGGCAGCAGCTTTGGATTGATTCTTCTTAGCTTCTGTCTGAATGGATTTTGATCCGGCTTGATAGGAATAGTATGTTGAATTATGTTCTTATCATACACCTTAAAATCTGAATAATCCCATGCAAAAACATCAGAAAATTCAGAAAGCAACTTCACATACTTCTCCTTCGCTTCAGGGGACAATGTCTTTAACAATTTCACAAACTTGGGCTAATCAGGTGTTCCAAGATTCACCTCTTCAACTCCTTTCTCTGTGGGCACCAAGCTTGGCTTCTTTGCAACATCGTCCTAATCAAACAGCTCCTCTAGAGGTATAAGACCTCTAGGAATTATATTATCTTTCAGCTGCAATATTTCCATTTGGTTTGTTTCCAATTCTTGATCATCAACCACATACTCACCTTCTATGGGAGTGTCCTTGAATTTGCCATCACCCTGTAAAAATGCATTGATCTCATTATCATCCCAAAATACTTGCCAATACCTTAAATTATCCGGAATAGTGGGCCTATGTTTGACATGAATCTCGAATTTGTTGCTGGAGTTGATCGAAATCTTCAGGTTACTTGCAGTAGTGGCAAGAGAATCAGCAATAATATTCTGCATCCTGGGTACCGCTGTCAAAGTGTATTCTGGGAATGTCCTCAAAATGTCCAGAACTACATTTCTGTATGCCCTTAGTCTTGGATGTTTAGCTTGGTATTCTCCTTTCACCTGCTTGATTATTAACTCAGAGTCGCCATACACAGAAATCCTTTTTGCCTTCAACTTTTTCAAGATTTTGAGGCCTGCAATCAGAGCTTCATACTCTGCTTCATTGTTAGAGCATTCAAAGGCCAACTTATAAGCACATACTCTGACATTACTAGGGACCTTTTCAGGTTGAAACATAGGACTCCTTACCCATATTCCAATGCCAGCTCCATCCTTACCAACAACTCCATCAAAATCCATACTCCACAGGCCTTCTTCTTCTTCTTGTAGATGCTGAAATTTAGTTTCTTCCTTCTTTTCACCTTGGTTGATTTCTGGCTTTTCATTATCCCTTTGCTGCTGGCAGTCAGGAGGCTCAGAAGTACTTGCTGCTTTGTCCTTCTCCTGCTTGAGGACCTCTCTGAAATTTTCTGAAATCTCAGGTATCTCCTCCACTTGTACCAACTGAACATCCTCATCATTTAGACCACCATCTGAATATAGGACAAACGATTCTAAATATGTGTGGACCGCATTGATGGGATGATTCACTGGCTTGTCTTTACTGGTGATCATATATTTCATTTTCTTCTCCCTATATAACTTCCTCAACTGGCCAAATACAGGGATTGTGGCATAGGAGAAATCAAGCTGTATGGTTCCTTTAAGTTTTTCACCCCAAGACCTAGATAGAAGCATTCCAAACCGTGGTGGGACATCGGCAACAACTACATCCATCAAGACATTTTTGGCTGGGATTTGATCTAAAGACACTACTAAATCTTTGATGAGACCAATACAATGGACCCTACTTGAGTCAAAAGAATACAAATCATGGTACTTTCTAGTAACATCAAGGCCTAACTTTTCCATGACAGCTTTGGCATCAAATTATGCGAGGCCCCGGAGTCCAACATGGCGTTATGCAAGACAAACTCATGCAACCTAAGACTCAGGTAAAAGGGAGGGACTTTGTTTTCTTCAGATTCTCCTGTGGCTGGACCAAACATTAGCTCAGGGTAGTCATCTTCCACATTAACCATATCAGAAAGAGGGTCTATTTGCAAGGCTTTAGATACCTGACTCTTATATACACCATTATTTACCAACTCGGTCAAAGGCACAGACACTTTCAACTTGGAAATTTCACTTTCTAAATTAAAGGAGGGAGCTTTTTCTACCTCTTTAGTAGGAGGTTCTTTCTTCTCTGTTTTCTCTTTCGCTGTGTTCTGCTTTCTTTTCTCTTTTGTAGCGTTCTCAGCTGTATTAGTAACTGCGGGTGCTTTGTTGGATGAAGGATTGGCCAGCTCTTTTCCTTTCTTTTGTGCCTCGTCCTCAATTTTTAGTTCTTTTCTTTTTTGAATGGGGATGATTGTGACGTTTCTGTTCCTTAGAGAATGCTTCCTTTGCTGGGCTGACAACGCGTTCATATACCCTCTCTGGTAATCATCAGATTCTTCTTCTAACATTACGTCGTTTTCCAGGATGAAATTTTCGTCCCCTCGAATGTCTGGAGTCGCCACTGTGTATTCTTTATCTTCTGTGAGGAAAATGGGCTCACCATCAGCTGTGAAAAAAGGATTGGTTTCAAACAGGGGACCATCGTCATCTGAGTCAGTCCCTTGCACGTAGTTCTGCTGTAATGGCATTCTAATCTGCTGTTGTGGTGCCGCTTGGTCCTGTGCCCTCTGTTCTCTCTGCCTAATCCTTAATTGCGGCTGCTGCTGACCTCTAAAATTGAGATTTATTATTTTGGGTTCCGGTTTGTCCGAAATTGTTAATTGATCAACCATCCTTTCCATCGTATGAATTAGTGTGTCCATTTTGCTGTCTGAAGGTGCTTCTTCTTTCACCATGACTTTCCTTTCATCTCTGGCTAGAGCTCTTCTAGCCAGCAGATTTGCTTCGATGCTTACTGCCATCTTCTGCATTTATTCAAGTGATGGTGGATCTCTTTCACGTATTTGATACGCCATATCGGCATCAAAACCATCCGGAAACCTCAACATAGCTGAATCGACAGGAGGTTTGAGGTTATCCGGAATAGCATTGTATACCGTATTGAATCTAAAACAATAGTCTTGCACCATTTCACCCGCATTTCTTTTAATAATCTCATATTCAGACAGGATTTGTTGTGGATTCCTTTTCACCTCCCATCGGTCTAAGAACTATGTGTGTAATTCCTGTAAAGTGTGAATAGAGCCTGTTGGTAAAGCTCTGAACCACTTTCTCACTTCACCTCCGAAGCTTTGAACAAACAACCTGGTAGCTACATTTTCTTCTTCCACTTCATGCAAGTCAAAAAAGTCATTCATATTGTCAACATGCTGCTGGGCTGTAATGCCCTGAGTGGCATCAAAGATAGTAATTTTACTCTGATAATCAACAGGCATATCATTGAGAACCTGAGGTAAAACCAAGGGTGCATACCGGGCAGCCATAATTCTGGGAGGATTTACCACAGCGTTTTTAGTGCTGGAATTTGAGGTAGGTGTTGATGGAGGAGATGAAAACTGGGAATTGATTGATGGGAATGCTGATGAATCAGGAGGATGGAATGCTGCTCCTGATGATTCTGAAGGCTCATGAATATAAGTTGTAGTGATGGACTGAGGTGATTTCAAAATGTAGTCATCAATGGAAGAATTTTCTCTCTGAACTTCAATATCTACAAGAAACTCCGGATCTAAAACCGTGTCTTCGAGTGCAGTTTCAGACTTAATTCTAAACAAATAAAACTTAAAATTATCATCAAAAGAAAGATCTTCTACAAACAACCACTCACTAGGCCAAGTATGGGAGCTAAGAATAGGTGTAGGACTTAGCGATCCCTCTTGTCTTCTGACTATTCTTGGGATAAGATTTGGATTTTCAAACACAGGGGGAGGATTTGGATCAGGGTTAGCCCTTGTATATCTTCTTGCAGCCCGTGTGGTCAAATTACTACTGTACAATATTTATATCAACCTAGAAAGCTCTGAAATATCATTATCGAGACTTTAGAAGAAAACTATTACTGGGGTGATAAATCTTCCATGCAAAAAGTTTGTAATTGCGTCCCCAGTATGGTCGCCAGAGATGTTAACACCCAATCTGAACCTCAGGCTGAAAAAGGCAAATCAGGGTAACAACTAAACCATGCTCAGCCTTGTAGCTAGCCCTACAAGGACAGGAGAGGGCTCTGTCCGTAGAATAGATATTCAATAACACGATAATAAACTGATTTTAGGCTAGTTATATAAATGGGAAAAAGAGTTTTGATAAATGACTAAATTTCAGGGATGTATGGGACAAAGGGACAGTATGAAACTGAGGAATTAAATCAGGATACAGGGTATTTCATGGGGCAAGATAGGCAGGAGATTTAGCAATCAAGTTGAAATAATATGGAGTGGAAAGCCTATTGAGAAGCTGAAAAGGGCATAATAAATGAATCCTTTTCAGAAAGAAGAAAATACACAGAGTGTGAATGATTCCCCAAGGCAGAGCATATAAGAATGGATTCTACCTTTCTATCTTGAAAACATTCAACTAGAAATGTTTATGAATGAATTGTAAAACATAACGAAGTACATATGAAACACAAAGGAGAGACATATGCTAAACTCATACCACATGAATCCCACAAATCAGAGCTGCATCTCTTATTAATTCCTGTCAGACTGTACAATGTAGCGCAAAGATGTTTTCTGCCACACTTTTCCCAGAACTCAGATCCTTTACAAATGATTGGAATTTACAATAAATAAACATAATTTGTGGGAATATAGATCGATGGGAGGAGGAGGAATCATAACTGAAGATGGAAGGCCTAAAGCCAGCCATCTCTTCGTAAAGGAAGAGCTGCGTTACATAATTTCATTTGAAATATTTTGGTCATCCAATGCGGAGGTGAAACCTGTAGTGTGGATCTCTTTGAATCATTACTGAGGATGTGACTGTCACAATTTTGTCTCTCAACCCCTGACGTTTCGTTTTCCTTTAGTTCTTCATTTTCTGGCCTTTAATAGAATGCTGATAAATATGAATTTATGCTTTTTCGTGAAGGGGAAAAAATGCGTTTAAATGGGAAAAGGGAAGGGGAATGGAGGCAGGACCTATATGGAAATCGCAATCGCAAGTCGAGCAGAGGAGGGATATAACACAGTAATCGCAATCGCAAATCGGGAGGTGGGACGGAGCGGAATGGCGTATACAATCTTTCTGATGCGATGGGGAGGAAGACCTTTGTAATAAACAAATGTAACCAAAGTTTTGAATCAACAAAGGGCTAGGCCTTTTATTTATGAACGAGTAGAAGTACTGATGGTGGGACCCAAGGGCCAATCGCAATCGCAAATCGGGAGTAGAAAGTAATCGCAATCGGAACAATCGGGAGGATAGTTGCGATCGGAGGAGGGGATGTGATTCATTGTGGGTCGTCTGATCAGCAGGGAAGATCGATGGTTGTGGGTTAATCGGGGGCGAGCCATAGGCGAGAGTCAATCAGAGGGGGGATTTAAAACAATGTGATTAGAACATTGCGATTGGCAGAGGACCGTTGGATTAGATGATGAGATCAACGGCTCTGGTGTAATCGGGAGTATGTCAATCGGAGGGTTTCAATCGGAGAGGGACTTATGGAAGTGCCAATTGCAATGGTGCGATTGGATGTAGGCCGTCCGTTTGGACTGGGAGATCAACAACTGAGGGATAATCGGAAGCGTTTAATCGGAGAAGCGGATATATGTTTGCGATTGGACAATGGGAACTCTTTGCGATCGGGACTCTTTGCGATTGTGGTGATCGGGAGGCACACATTGCATATTGCGATTGTGATTAAAGGGCGGCGGGGTTTATAATATATATGACATAAAATTTATTTCTAAAGTTTACGGGGTGAAAAGGGGAAGTGGTTAAGGGGCGGGGCTTTATAATATGAAGTTCTTTATTATAAAGTCCTAAGGATCATGGAGGGGAAGTTGTTTTATAATCAAATCGCATATGTATTAAAACAATTTATAATGCGATTTTGTAATTGGAAAGGGGTAAAGGGGTTTTTTAAAGGAAATATAAAAACTTTGATCATAAGTTTTAAGGGGAACATGGGGAAATAGGGGGTATAGGGGCCTTTACTTCACTTAAGCATAAATTTCAATCTAGAAGTCAGTTTTGAGAATGTAGTATACTGTTGGAAAGCTCTTTCCGGGCTCTTTCTGTTGGATCTACTTTGAAGATGCTCTAGCACTGAACATGCTATGGAAAAATTATCTGAAAGGCAGGGACATTGCTTTGTGGAGATAACAGCTTCTGAATTGTGACTGAAAGGCGAAGTATTATGTTTTCACCTCAAAAGATGGTTTTGAGGTGAAAATTGCACCAAACTGAATAAATGATATCTTTGATCTTCCTGGCGCTGTGACTTTTCATTTATTGACTTCCTCATGACCCTGCTGATCTTTATTAACACTTGACTCATTTATTTTGACCGTGGTGAAACCTTAGAGACTAATGAGACCCATCCTATGACCTACTGATATGATTTTGAAAGTGAAAGAGACTAATGACTGAAGACCATAGGGAGGAAAATCAGCAAGTACCTCATGAGGGAAAATTGATAAAAATTACTACCGTCAATGAATCCATGACTTAGCGGAATGGTGAAATTTTATTCGATATAAGACACCTAATATGAAAATGCAAAATAGCAGTTTTGATCACTGATGGCAGTATGACTGGACTGACACTAACAGCACCCATTGCAAAAAAGAAGGGAAAAGAGATATTTTATCCTACTACTAGCAAATTACCATCAGCAAATGAAAGTTCTAATCAGCCAATTGTATCGAGGGAGAAAGCTGAAAAGAAGGATGTTCCAGCCAAAGAGGTAGAAAAAACTTCAGTTTTTAACTTAGAAAGTGAAATTTCTAAGTTAAAAGTATCCATTCCTTTGACTGAATTGATGAAAAATAGCAGCTATAAGGGTCAGGTATCTAAAATTTTGAATTTCGATACAATGTCTGATATGGTGAATGTGGAAGATGATCAACCTGAGTTGATATTTGGACCAACATTGGATGTTGAGTCTCCAGATAGTGACGTGCCTCCTTTTTATATCAACCTTAGATTGCATGATTATGTGTTACACAATGCTATGTTTGATTCCGGAGCTTCCAATAATCTCATGCCAAGGGAAATCATGGAGAAATTGGGATTGGACATCACTAGGAAGTATCATGATCTTTATTCTTTTGATTCCATTAGAGTAATATGCATTGGGCTTATCAAAGATTTGGTGGTTATTTTAGATCCGATTCTGACTAAGAATGTTTTGATGGATGTGGTTGTGGCGGATATTCCTCCTAGATTTGGTATGCTTCTTTCCAGATCTTGGGGAGCGAAACTGAAGGGAACATTGCAGCTTGATTTCTCCTATGCTACCATTCCTGTGTTTGGTCAGATGAGAAAATTATATCAGGAGCAAAAGACGAAGTATATGATCACTAGCAAGGAGAAACTGGTAAATCATCCAATAAACTATGTACATACAGATTTAGAGTCATTTGCTTTGTATTCAGATAATTTCAATGATGTAAATAGTCAGTTAGTTGAAGTAGAGGACATTCTAGAGATCACAAAAAATTTCAGAGAAATTTTGAAGAAAGAGAGACAATGACTTGAAAGTTCCGCTGAGCAATCAGCCTTCCGACATCATCAAAAAGTTGATGGACAACAAGCAGAAATAACAGAGAAAACAGAATTTCAGCACTTGGAAGAAGATGAAGATGGTTTGTGGACCATGGATTTTGATGGTGTAGTAGGAAGTGATGGTGTTGGAATTAGCATTTGGGTATGCAGCTATTTTTCCTCCCCAAACAAGGTACCGAGTAATGTAAGGGTCTGTTCTTATAAATTAGCTTTTGATTGTTCAAATAATGAGGCAGAGTACGAAGCTTTAATTGTTGGTCTAAAAATTCTTAGAAAGTTGAATGCTAAGAGGATTGCAGTGTATGGTGACTCCAAGTTGGTAATCAAGCAAGTGAAAGGTGAATACCAAGCTAAGCATCCTCGAATGCGGGCTTACTGAAATGTTGTTCTTGATATCTTGAAATTGTTTTCAGACTATACTTTGACCTGTGTCCCTCGTATTCAGAATGGTATTGCAGATGCACTTGCAAAGGCAGCAAGTAATTTGAAAATTCCGATGAACTCAAGTAACAAATTTGAAATTCATGTGAAACATCGTGCGACTGTCAAGAGTGCCATGCATTGAAATCCATGTTTCATAGGATAATATTTATGCAAATGAGGAGATTTAATATTTGGTTAGGTTTAGACTATAATAGATGAAACTTAGATATTTTGATTATCGAAGACTTCTATTCATTGGGTTCCTTTTTTCATAAGACCCATTTAATATATTATGTGTTGCATGTTTACCAGATCATGTGTTCCTCTAAATTATATTACCTTGTTGTTTTGATGCTTTTTCTTTGTTTACTGTAGTTTTTTTATATAATGAGATTTTATTTTGTTGTGCTTGTAGTTTGTTCCTAAAATTTCTGATGAAATATCATCTCTATCATTTCTAATGCTTTATTTGATGTTGCAGTGAATCTATAATGTCTTTATTTGCGATCGAGCTTACAAGCGAGTGTTCTATCTCAGTAAATGGGAATAAATTATTAGTTTCATGTTAGAAATGAGGTTATACATAGAGAGACAAAAATGTTTTGTTGGTTACTCTGTTGTCTTTTGGGCAGTTGATAGTTTACAGGAAATTTATAGGCCCATTATAAACTAGTGAAAATCTATTTATTCTTCTTAAAGGTATGTTATTTAATGCATCTATTTTGAGTGAGTTGAAGAATATTGTAGTGCAGTGAGCTAATTCTCATTTCGACAACAAAATTTATGACCACCTGTCCTGATCAAGCCTTTGAGAACAAGTTACACCATTCTTACCTTGCTACTATTCTATAATGAAATGATTTGTTAATATTTTCAAGTGAGCAGTGGTATCTGAGTTGAATTTTATCATCTAACAATGTATGGAAAAGTAAAGTAATATACTAAGATAAAAAAAAAATCGATATAAAATTCAAGAGGGTTGTATGCTTCTATGGTGTACTCCAAAATCCCTGGCATTATGTAGCTTTCAGTCGAATATATTACTTAATGGTTGAGAGCCATGTGAGTTCTAGCTTCAAATTCATTGATATTTACGGAAAACTCAAATGAGATGAAAGAAATAAGGAAGCTAACTCAACTTACCATTCTTGTAGTATTTTTCCTGTACAATGTTTGGACCAACCATATTTCGTTATCCTCCTTCCTTTCTCTACCATTATTTTGTGTTGGGAGATTTATTCTATATTACATATTGAAATTTCAATTGATAAGTTAAATATTATGAAGGGATCCATGATGTTTAAAAATATTTATGGATTTCAATCTATAAGTTAGTTCCCAGTTCCTATATTCTAATGTATATTTCTACAGCTAAGTGATGAATTTAAAACATCATAGACTCATGAATCTATCTCCATGACTGCATTGTGTGGAATGTAATTAATGCATACTTGAAGATGCAAGGACAATAGTTCTCTTCCCTGTCAATGTAGAACTAAACAAACAAAGGCATGACCAAAATGCAAATTTCCATGTCAACTTTGCTAAAATTGGAAAAATCATATCAAGTTTCTTAAATAGAGTTTGGCTTCATGATTTAAGATTCGAGTGATTAAACAAGTTTCTATAACTTGGAAAATCTAGCATTTTTTTTCTTTGAAGGCTTCATGACTGCATTGTGTGGAATGTAATTAATGCATACTTGAAGATGCAAGGACAATAGTTCTCTTCCCTGTCAATGTAGAACTAAACAAACAAAGGCATGACCAACTTATCAAAATTTACCAGGCACTAAAGAGGATGTGATCTTAGATAATTGTTATAGACTCAGGAGATGATGCTTGTAATTCTCCAGACTCCATACTGTGAAGAGGTTTTGACCTTACACCATTTTTATAGATTCTCAAAATGAAAATTTCCATGTCAACTTTGCTAAAATTGGAAAAATCATATCAAGTTTCTTAAATAGAGTTTGGCTTCATGATTTAAGATTCGAGTGATTAAACAAGTTTCTATAACTTGGAAAATCTAGCATTTTTTTTCTTTGAAGGCTCCTTTGGTTTAGATTTGTGCAGTGTTGATTTTGATATGTTGTGTGAAAATTAGAAACATATTGAAATGGAAACAAGGGGAGTGCATAGGAGACATGAAAAATAAATCCCTATATATCCAATGGAGCCAACTATAACTACAAATACAAGTAGAAGTAAGATAAGTTGTTCCTATAAGAAAGGAGCGTCAATCAATGTTGCCATTAAATGTAGAAATGGTAGTACCTAACAAATACATGTCTAATAATGTCCCCTAGAGAGTTGTATGTATCGATGGGATTTTGTGAAGTGATCAAATGTGTGGTCGCATCTAGGTGTACTTGCAAAGGGATAATAGAAACTGGGGTGATTTGAGGTGGAATCTAATACATAACCCATCCTAGCATATAAGGCCAAAGAACCCATGGTAGTAGGGAAAAGGCTAGTAATCAATTCCTTTAGATTGATGAGTTGAAGTACTGTGATGTCATTGTTGTCAGAAAATTCTAAACCTCATCTTGGTCCTTGTTACACCTTATATTGTATGAGGTTCCACATTATTATTTTCATCACATTGATGGAGTTTTCATTGTTAGAAAATCAGAAAGGCATAAATATTTTTTTATACTTGATAATTACTTGTGTAATTCTTATTTTATTATTATTTTTTGTGTTCTTCTTTTAGTTCATCAAGCAATTATCAAAATCATATAAAGATCAGGGACACCAGAAGTAGGCAAACTACTAGGGAGGGAAACCCAGTCAACAACTCTTCCTTCAATAGTTTCATGAGACAATCCAAGACTTCTTGACCTAGATAGACTTCTTAAAATATATCTGAGATAAGAGGTGCAACCTTGAGTACGATAAGAGTGATTAAATACTAAATTTGATGATACACTAAAAACCTTAAACCTAGTACAAATTGTTTATAATATAAACATCTAATTTACTAGAACAAAGCTATCATAAATGGATACCTACAGAACATCTAAATGTCACATAGAAATTCATACCTTGTTTGTTTATATGTACCCAAAAAAGAGTATCACCTTGTGTTCTGTGTTCTCGTTTTTATCAGTTATTTCTAGTAGATAATTTCCGAAGAAATGATATTGATTATATATGATCTTTATTCTTTAGCCACTCTAAGCTCCTTTGAATAATCATTGTCATCTTTTCCTTATGCCAATGGATTCTCATCATTCTCATTTGAGAAGTTGTACTTCTCACCAATTGCTCTTAGAAAATGGTAGACCTCATACACTAAAGGTGCCCTAAACAACACACATGCACATGTGGCTCTCACAAATTGAAGAAGCTCATCATCTTGTCCCATGCCTATAAAATATTTATCAATAGCTTCCTCGATGCGGGAATCATTTAAAAGTTGAGTAATTCAATCTACTAAATTATAAGTGAAGCTATTCTTTCAATTTTCAACATTGAGAGGATTTTTTCCTATAACTGATTCTACAATAACCACTCCAAATTTGTACACATATTTAAAAGTAGCCACCAAGGTGTGCATGTATTCAGATGCTACATAGCCCATATCTCCAAAATCACCATTTATGAAAGTGCTAAGATGAATATCTACTAGATTCATCAACCATGCCAATTCAAAATATGTTATTCCACACTCATATTCTTCACCAAGAAAAATACTGTTTGAACTTATATTATAGTGTATGACACTAGGATTTCACCTGTGATGAAGCCATGCCATTACTCTAGCTCCTCCAATTCAAATTTTGAGCCTTGCAATCTAATTCAAATTATTCTCTAGTTTCTTCTTGTTGTGCAGGCAATCCCACAAGCCTCCATTAGCCATGTGTTTGTACACTAAAATTATATCTTGTTTGGAAATATGGTAACCCATATGAAGTTAATCATAGGAAGTGGAAACCTTGATACGAGGGTCTCCTCAAGGGTTCCTCTATTTGCTCGCCTTCAATGCACTAAGTTAGCATTGATTACAAGAGTGGAAGTTGGATTGAATTATCCATTATTGGGTTCTTAGTGAGCCATTAAGGGCTATCATAAGCCTTGTGGTTAGAAGCATAGCTAATTGGGTCTAGCTTGAGTGTTTGGGAGGAGAAATTTTATCCTTCCTACTGGAGTTCAACTCCTTATTGTGACATGTATGCTTTTCATGAGAAAGTTGTTGCTTGGGGCTATTTGTGAGGCAATTTTCAGTTAGGTCTGGGAAGGTAGCATCAATCACATTCATGCTTACAGGATTGAGAGTTGGATGAATTTTTTTTCAATTGGATAAAAAATGTGACGATATTGGTTTGCAAGGAAATAAAATGACCTGAAAAACCTTAAGCTCCTTTTGAAAACCATAGATATCTCCTCAAATATTTGATATTCGCCCAACATTGGGTTTTAATTATATGAAATATAGATGATTATGACCAAATAAAATCAAGAGTGCTATGCATTTAGATCCATGTTTCATAGGATAATATTTATTAAAATGAGGAGATTTAATATTTGGTCAAGTTTTGACTGCAATAGATGAAACTTAGACAATATGATTATTGAAGACTACTATTCATTAGGTTCTATTTTTCATAATATCCATTTAATATATTTTGTGTTGTATGTTTACCATATCATGTATGTTTTCCTATAAATTATATTACCTTGTTGTTTCAATTCTTTTTCTTTGTTTAATGTAGTTTTTTTATATAACGAACTTTTATTTTGTTGTCCTTGCAGTTTGTTCCTAAAATTTCTGGTGAAATATAATCTCTATCTTTTCTAATGCTTTAATTGATGTTGCAGTGAATCTATGAAGTCTTTATTTGGGATCGAGCCTATAATAAAGTGAGTGTTTTGTCTCAGTATATGGGAATAAATTATTAGTTTCATGTTAGAAATAGGGTTATATATAGAGAAACCAAAATAAATTTTTGGTTACTCTGCTGTCTTTTGCGAAGTTGATAGTTTACAGGAAATTTATAAGAGTTAAAAACTACTAAAAATCTATTTATTCTTGTTAAAGGTATGTTATTCAATGCAGTATACTAGAAATATATTTTGAGTGAGTTGACAAATATTGTAATGCAGTGAGCTCATTCTCATTTTGACTGCCAAATTTATGGCCTCCTGTCCTGACCAAGTCTTCCATAACAAGTTACACCATTCTTACCTTGCTACTATTCTATAATGAAATGATTTATATATTTTCAAGCGAGTGATAGTATTTGAGTTGAATTTTTTCCATCTAACAATGTATGGAAAAGTACAAAGAATATACTAAGATAAAAAAAAAATTTGATATAAAATTCAAGAGGGTTGTATGCTTTTGTGGTGTACTCCACAATCCCCGACATTGTGTAGCTTTCAGTAGAATATATTACTTATTGGGTAAGAGCTGCATGAGTTCTAGCTTCAAATTCATTGATCTTTATGTGAAAATTAAATGATATGAAAGAAAGAAGGAATCTAACTCAAATTACCATGCATGTATTCTTTTACCTGTATAATGTTTGGACCAACCTTATTTCGTTACCCTCCTTCCTTTCTCTACCATTATTTTGTGTTGGGAGATTTATACTATATTTCATATTCTTAATTACTTTGAGTTTAGGGAAAATATTATTTCAATTTATTTTATGTTCCATGACATGAGAATCATATGGAGAAATAAATATTTGAAACTTCAAAGGATAAGTGAAATATAATGAAGGGATGTATCATGTTTAAAATTATTTATGGATTTCAATCTATGAGTTAGTTCTCAGTTCCTATATTTTAGTGAGATATTTCTGTAGCTAAGTGATGAATTTAAAATGTCATAGACTCATGAATATATCTCCATGAATTCATTGTAGGGAATGTAATTAATGCATACTTGAAGATGCAGGGACAATATTGCTCTTCCCTGTCAATGTAGAACTAACCAAAGGCATGACCAACTTATCAAAATTGAATATTCTGTAATTATCCATGAACTAAAGAGGATGTGATCTTAGAGAATTGTTATAGACTCGGGAGATGATGCTTGTAATTCTCTAGACTCCATACAGTGAAGAGGTTTCAACCTTACAACATTTTTAGATATTCTGAAATTGGCAATTTCCTTGTCAACTTTGCTAAAATTGGAAAAACCATATCAAGTTTCTTAATTAGAGTTTGGATTCATGATTTAAATTGAATAAATATGGAGTTGGCTTCATGATTTAAGATTTGAGTGATTCAAAAAAAAATTATAACATGGAAAATATGAATTTTTTTTTCTTTGAAGACTCCTTTGGTTTAGATTTGAGCAGCGCTGATTTTGATATGTTGTGTGCAAAGTACAACATATTGAAATGGAAAAAAGGGGAGTGCATAGGATAACATGGAAAATAAATCCCTATATATCTAGTGGAGCCAACTATGAATACAAATACAAGTAGAATTAAGATAAGTTGTGTTTGTAAGAAAGGAGCATGAATCACCGCTATCAATAAATATAGGAATGGAAGTACCTAGCCAGAGACCTATCTGATAATGTCCCCTAGAGAGTTGTAAGTATTGATGGGATTTTATGAAGTGATTATATGTGTGGTTTCCTCCAGGTGTCCCTTCAAAAGGAAAATAGAAACTGGGGTGAGTTGAGGCAGAATCTAATACACAACCCCTCCTAGCATATAAGGCCAAAGAACCCATGGTAGTAGGGAAAAAGATAGTAATCAATGCCTTTATATTGATGAGTTGAAGAATTGTGATGGCATTGTTGTCGAAAAAATATAAACCTCACCTTAGTCTATGTTACACTTTATATTTTTTGAGGTTCCACATTATGGTTTTCATCAAGGTATAAATATTTTCTTATGCTTGAAAATTACTTGTGTAATTCAAATTTGCTTATTATTTTTTGTGTTCTTATTTTAGTTCATCAAGAAATTATGAAAATCATATAAAGATCAGGGACACCAGAAGCAGGCAGACAACTAGGGAGGGAAAACCTAGTCAATAATTCGCCTTTCAATAGTTTCACAAGACAATCCAAGACTTCTTGACCTAGAAAAAATTCTTAAAATATATCTGTGATAATAGAAGCAAACCTGAGTACGATAAGAGTGATTAAATATTGAATTTGATGATACAAAATATTAACATAAAAACCCTAAATCCAGTAAAATATGTTTATAATATAAACATCTAATTTACTACAACAAAATTATCATAAATGGATACCTACAAAACGTCTGAATGTTACATAGAAATACATACCTTGCTTGTTTATATGTACCAAAAAAAGAGTATCAACTTGTGTTCTCATTTTTATCAGTTATTTCTAGCAGAGACTTTCCCAAGGAATGATCATGATTATATATGAGCTTTACTCTTTAGCCATTATAAGCTCATTTTAATAGTCATTGTTAGTTTTTCCTTATGCCAATGGAATCTCATAATTATTGTCTGAGAAGTCGTAATTCTCACCAATTTTTCTTAGCAAATGTCATACCTCATACACTGAGGGTGCCCCAAATAGCACACACGCACAGATGGCTCTCATAATTTGCAAAAGCTCATCATCTTGTCCCCTACCTATAAAATATTTATTGATAGATTTTTTTGGGTACCAAATCTGTATTCTTTTCTCTCCCATTTTTCCCACCTTTCTATCTCTTTGTATAATTAGTTGTTCTAAAACACACAAGGTAAAACTCTTCCCATTGTCTTATATGGAATATTTAATTAATGAAGTAATAGTCATGGATGTTTACCTGTCCAAGTATTAACTCCTTTATTTCCACAGATTTGGTAAAGTAAAGGGATTACGTTCGCAAGCCACGAAGCAACTCTGAATTCCTAGTGCTATCTCAACATGCTGCAATAGCGCAACAGATTCCAAGTTACCCCAACTCTATTTCAGGCCTTTTTTGGTTTCCTTTTGGAAACTATATTGTTGTTGTAATAAATGTATAATTGTATATATTTAGTTGTTAGACATGTTAGCTCCCTGTAATTTTCTAGATTGATTGAGATACAAATGGACAGGGGTAACATCAAACCAAGCTTTGGAATCCAAGGACCTAGCCTTCTTGGATTCGGAGAGGGATCTCTCTAGTAGGTGCAAAGATGTGAACTTGTTTGCTGATTTAGGTTGATTTTAGGCTAGATGTTAAGTGCAGGGTATTTTGATTATTTTTGGTTGGGTATGATGCTCAGATAGATTTAGATAGAAAACAAGGAATATTGTTAAGTCATTGGGCAATGGAGTCTAACAAGGTCATGATAAGTTCATCAATGGTTTCAAGAGCATTTGTACGACAATTTTAACTTGGTTGGTGGATCTTTTAAGGTTGTGAAGGATCATGAGGTGAACATTAAGCTTGAGAACAATAATCTAAGAAAGGGAAAAAATTGAATCCCTTATGTACTTGTAAACTGAGAGAGTGAGAAGATTTATGAGCATAGCAAGAGAATCAAAGGCATAAGAAAAACCTAATCCATTTGATTTTAGACTAAAAGCAGATAATCAACCAAGACAAACATTTAAATGAAACATAGAAAGGAAAGAAACTTATTTAACTTTCATAGATTTCATCATCAAGAGAAGAAAAACATTTAAGATGCACAAGTACTGTAACCATAGAAGGAGATAAAATCCTAACATCTAAATTTACAGCTATGAAGTTTCCTTGAAACAATTTTAGCTAAGTAAAGGCAAAGAGCATGATTCAAACATACTTCTTTGACAAATCTAGGCAAAGCTACTTTAAAGAGATGATTCCAAGGACAGAGTATTTCAGTTTCCTCAATATGCAAGGCTAGCCATAAATCATACTTGACACTAAATGATCTAAACAATTCAAGAAATGAACAAGCTAAGAACTTCTTAGAGAGCAAGAAATGGATTCCCTAACATATCTCAGCAGAAGAAAACATTGAGGCAGTGAAGGACAAACAAACTTAAGGTGCCATTAGAAAACATTTATTAATCTAAATTATTTTTACTACTGCAACAGAGCGAGATGGAAAACATAATGGAAAACTAGAAAACATAAACAAGATAAACCCTCACCATTAGCCAGGCCTATGGATCCTGCAAACAGTCCTCCACCATCAGTAAAAAAATCAAGGCATGCATGAGCTCCAAGACATCAAATTCTCATCAAAGGCTCCAAGAGAATATGTATTGCTTCAGCATAAGCTATCAAAATCCCACCAATACATGAGAGGCTTAGGCTCTATTTATGGAGCAGATGAGGAGGTGGGAAGCCCTAAGAGGCTTCCAAAACCCTAATATAATCATAAATTCCATAAATGTGCTTAATGACCATGCAAGGCCCAAGACACATAGTTGATAAGAAAATAAATGAAAAACACCAAAACATAACTCCCCAATCAAATCAAGAGTTATTTGTCCAAGAAAATATTAAAAAAATCCTTTGCCATCAATCCGTGTGTTTTATTGACTTTTTTGGCAAAAGGTTGCTCCTGTGCGTAACACCTTTTCAGCAAAAAATAGGGTCTTTTGTAGCTGCGTTTTGGACCCCTTCCTGGAATTTGATTTAGCCCCGTGATGGCTTGTTGGAAATCTTAATGAGTCTACTTTCCAAAAATACTTGATTTGTGCTAAATAGATTCCATTTACCTTCTCAAAAATTAAATCTCCCAACACTACTCTGTGCATAACACCTGCTTTGAAAAAGAGGCAGAAAGGTCAAATTTGAGGTGTTTTTTGACCTTTTGAGGGGGGGAAAATGCTCCAATTGACCTGAAATTTTGTGGGTAGACTATTGGTGATGTGAAAAATCAAAAAATGTAAACTTCAGTAGCTGAGGATGCCCCAATTTGGTGCGTAACACCTAGGGTGTTGCACTCCTAGGGGTCAAAATTTGGAAAAAAACAAAAAGTTTCCGGATTTGCCTGAAAATTGGTGTGTAGGCCCCTCAAGGGGTTTTAGATACCTGGTGAGAAGAATCAACCAAGATCCCAAGGTTTTCATGCACTGTTTTCGTTTTTAGATCTTCTACCTCTATGAGGGCTTGCTTCAGTTTGGCATTAGCAAGCATGCTCTTCCTTGCATAGTGTTTGACCATTTTCTTCTATAGGGAAAGGCCCCTCTTCACCTATTTGAAATGTTTATGCTCATATTTATAGTAGTATATGACCCTTTGTGCCCTCTCAAAATAATTTTCCCATTCTCGAAGTTGTGCATCCTTTTATAAGAGAAGAAACTTAGTACTCATCTCTTGGTCTTCATTTTCACTGTCTAGATCAATGAAAAGAGGCCCTTGAGAAGTCTTCTTGATCCTTCTACTCCTTCTAACTTGTATCTTCTGCTCAAATTTTTCCATTTTTTCCTTGACCTTGTCCAATGTTTTGGCAATTTGAGAGGGGATGGCCCTTTTCCTTTTAGAGGCAGCATACACATCTCTTCTCCCTCTGTGATATGTGCATGTGAGAGGGGCAACAATGGGAGTCTCAAAGGCAGTGCTATCATTATTTTGATCTTCAATTTTCTTGACATCTTCTGCACTTGCCTCACTCTGATTTTCTTTTTCATCCATGGAATGATTTTTGTCAAGACATTCATGACATCTATCATGACTGTCATGACTCTTTTCTTGACTGTCTTGGACACTTTGATGGTTATCCTCCTCATCATGCTACTCTTCTCAATCATCTAGTTGCTCTTCTTCATTATCTTTCTCACTACTCTCATCTCTATTTTCCTCTTCATCATGCTCACTACTTTCATTTTTATGGCTGCCTTCAATAATTTCATCCTTGTCTTCATTGCTTTCTTCATGGCTAGTTCCCTCCTCTTCACTGTTTTCTTCATTTTCATCATCTTCTTTTCCACTGTTTCCTCCTTGTCCATCATTATCTGTCTCAGTTTCTTCCTAACTGTTGCCTTCTATTTTTCTTCACTAGGGCTACTGTCAGCCCCCTCTCTTGGAAAATTAGGGGAAGAAATAAGAGGTGAAATTCTTTGTGGAGAAGGCACATGGGGAGATGATGGATGAGTGGAGGTAGATGGTTGTGAAGTGGAAGGAAAGTTCTGCTGGATGAAGGCTCGAGGGTCTGTAAACACATCATGTGAGATGAAGGTTTTCCAAGGTATTCCTTTCTACTCTAGCTGATATAGGACAATCATTTTTATGAGGAAGTGGTGAAAAAGGCTCGACATTTGGTGGTCATAGCTTTTCTTTTTTGACAAGTGAGGCAATTTTGTCAATGCTCTGGAAAAGGTAGTATGGTAGATTCATCATCTTGTTTTTAGTGAAGTGCATCAGCAACCTTATATGATATGAGTAGAGTCTAGAATATCTCCCTTCACAGGTGAAAAGCCTGATAATTTGTTTCATTAGTGCAACATACCTTTATAACAAGGGGGAGAAAGGGAAAACAACCTTGCAATTTTGTTAATAGCTACGTTTCAGGTAGGGCTCATAATACCTCAACTGCAACTTTTTTTTTTTTAGCCATATTTCACCAATGTCTAGTATACCGCTTGATTTTGAAATAATCTCAGCAGAGAGTTCAAATTTCACCCCTCCTAGGTTAATTTGATGATTTTGTAAGTTAAAGGCAAACAACCTAGTCAAGTTTGGATGACTGCCAACTTGTTGGATCTTTTCACAAAATTGATAACACCCTACATGCTAAAAGCATGAAAGGATCATAGGAGAGGAGGTAATCTGGACTGTGTCTAAGGGTTCAAATCTATTTTCGCTCCCTCATTTGTACTAAGGCTTGGTCGGTGTTTGAACCTCATCACTGCTAGTGTGGCTCTCTGCTTCAGACATAGTGGCTGATTCTCTTAGCACAGAAAAGGGCTCCTTTAAAACTGTTTGAGGGATTTTTGGGTTAAAAGGTTGTAATGAGTAAATTGAGGGCAAAGCTGAGTAAATGAAGACAAGATGGAAGTCTCCAAGGGTGTATTCAATGCTTTCAGAGTCTTGATTGATGCCACTGACCCTCCTCTGGTATACATAACAATTTCCTCTTTCAAAATCTAAACCAAGACATTTTTCAAAAATTGATTGTAATGTAGCTTAGGATTTATTTCATCCGAGCCCTTAAATATGATTTTGCCTAGAAAAATGGAGTTTTAGGAGGCCAATCAAATCAGAAACCTTGCTCTTGTCCTTTCCTAAGGCCTTGAGGGTGAAGAAAAATAAAAATTTTTATCTCCTTGAGAAATTTCGGAGAGACTCTAATTGTGTGTAATAGCCAGGAGTGTAACAGGCAGAGTCGGGCGCCTAGGAGCGTAACAGGTGAGTTGGGCGCCCAGGAGAATAACAGGCAGAGTTGGGTGCCCAGGAGCGTAACAGGTGAGTCAGGCACCTAGGAGCGTAACAGTCGGCCCAGGCCTGTGTGTAACACTTCCAGGTGCGTAACAAGAGTGGGCGCCCAGGTGTGTAACAGACAGGCCGGTTGAGTCAGACCTGTGCATAACACCGCCAGGTGTGTAACACTGCCAGGTGCGTAACACTGCCAACTTCCCAAAATTGCTCAAAAATGAAAAAAAATCTTCTCTCAACTGCTCTCTTCGATTTGGAGATGATAAATGGTGGGGGAGGAAGTATTCTCAAAGCTTTTTATAACCTTTTTTGAAAAATAATCTAGAATTTGAAACTCACTTTGATGATGTTTTTGTTCATTTACCTTTTACTTACTGTGCCCTTTTGACTGTTTGTTGTTGCAGGTGGCGGTTTTTCCTTGACCTTTATCATTTTATATGAACAACAAAATTATCCCTTTGTGCCATTTCTTCCTTTTAAACTGATACCCTTTGTATGCCCTCTCCTGTTAAGAAGGAGGCTTTGTCATCTTCAATTGACCTGTCTTGCCAAATCTGTGCAAACTCTTAGGTTTTTAGGGCTTTTTAGAAAGGATAAGGAGTGTTGCTAAGTTTCTCTGTAGCCTCTCAAAAATTATTCATTACTTTGCAACAATCTTCAATGTGCATTTGATGGTAGTTGAAGTGGCTTTTGTCCTTGTGGCCTTTGTGATGGTTTTTTGCGTATCACCACTGTTTTGTTCAAAAAACCATAAAAAAATTCGTTTCTCTTTTTACAAATAGGCCTGCTACCTTTGTCTTGTTTGTGGATGTCTCCTAGTGATGATTGCATCCAATTTCCTTAATTCTTCTTTTTGCTGATGGCTAACTTAATCATTCATTGTAAAATATGAATAAGGGCAGCTGTCCCTTGTAGTATTTGTGCTCTAAGCCAGGGAGGCTTTTCTTGAATGAATGTTTTAACCAATCCTAGACCAAATTGCTTGATTTTATCCCTCTTTGAATACAATTTCCTCATGCAGGAAGGCATAGTTTGCAGGGCACCAAATCCATCCTATGACTGAGTGAGACCTTAGGTGACCTAATGGGGCTTTCTTGGATTTGGACTTTGGATTGAGATCTAGATTTAGGTTTTACAAGTGTAAGATAGGATACATGCTTAGCTTAGTGTATTGAAGACCTAAGATCCAACATACTTGACTATCCAAAGGGCCTACAAAGACAATCCGTGTTTGAGAGTATTATGGAAGGGACAACAAAGTTATTTGATTGGTAAGTTTAGGTGGTAGTGGGGAATTTTGTAGGTAAATAAAATAGAGGATTTGGGCCAAAAGGAAAGACATGGTGAAAAATGGGCGACAAGATAGGGTTAAAATAAATGGCTTCAGCCCATGATGGGTGTTCCGAGAGTGGTGGGCCAGTCATGACTAGATAGGATGATAAAATAGTAAAAAAATTTATCTTAGGATAATGAAGGCAGTGAGATTTCTAGAACTCACAATGTTCATGAACTTTGTTTCTATAAATCTAGGAACAATACTTAGTCATCTTCAGATAGTGAAATTTATGGATGACTAATAGTGGCTCCACTTGGGGAGGGAAACTCCTTATCAGGAGGTGTCCAGAACTTCCGATTTTCTGGCTTGTGGAGACCAGTGCCTCTTCCATTGGGTAGATGTGCTCTTTCTTCATTTGCTGATGTTTTTTTTTGAGTCTGTAATCTTTGAGATATGAAAATACATGATTCATATCAACATCATCTCTACCTACCCAATCTACTTTCCTAACATTTTTTCTTCCTTGGGCGCACTTGAACGGGCAAACCCTTCACATTTATCTTTTTGGAAACAAAAATCAAACTATCTAATTGTACCCTAGTTTCTTCCAAGAGTTCAGATTAGGCTAATGAAATCTTTTTATTTTCTACCTAATCTACTCATTTGTCAAGATTAAGCTATTTGAAAAACTTTATTCTCTATCCTACTAACATGAAATTGAAAGCATGGTAAATCAGGATTAGGCAATCTAACTCACCATGAGTTGTGGCATTGAAACAAGCTGCACACAAGTGTTATTTCTATACAGAAAAAGCTTAGGAAATATGAGGGAAATATATGTCATTTGTTTAACATCTCTATTTTCCTCTTTGGTTCATATTTGAGCATGTGGAACCATCTCTCTCATTCCTAATCTATCTTTTGACAAGTTAAGCTTGAAAATTTTTACCTACTCGTTTTCTCTAACTTATCAACCACAAATTTAAAACATGTTCAGCCATGATTAGGCTGGATGACTGAACAAGGCTTTTTTGAAATAAGTAGTGGCATTTAGACTTGCACCTTTCAGCATTATTATTTTTTAGGTATGGGGTTGTACCTCTCTTTCAAACTCTGCCCTCTTTTATTTTTATATTGTTTTTGTGATTTTTATTTTCATCAAACAGTGGTATGTAAAATGAATGAGAAAAACAAACTAGGTTTCTTGACAAAAGTAATGTTTAAGCATTCTCCCATTGACGGGTCCCCCAAACATTTCAGTTCCATCAATCTCTTGCAAAAAGAAAGCATTGTTGCCTCTAACTGACTAAATGATGTAAGGGCCTTTCCATAGATTTTCAAACTTGCCATGTTTGCCCTTGTTTTCCCTTCTTGAATCCCATTTCAGAACCATGTCTCCAATCTGGAAATCGTTTTCTTTGGTTTTCCTATCAAATATTTTCTTGATATTGTCCTGTATATCTTGTGTCCTTTTGTAAACCTCCTCCCTTGACTGCTGCAAATGAATGGTTTGGTTCAGCCTCCTATGCATGTCATTTTCTTCTGATTGTACTTCTTGAAGAATTTTCATGACTAGAACTCCCAAGGAGGTGGGGAAAGTTGCATCCATGCCATACACTAGTTGATAGCAAGACATACCAATTGATTTCTTGGTGGTTAGTCTATCAACCTATAGTGCATGCACTAGTTTTCTATGCCATGCTTTTTTATTTTGTTCTACGAGCTTCTTAATGATGTTTACCAAGCTCTTATTAGAGGACTCAGCTAGTCCATTACCTTGTGGGTAATAAGCAGTGGAGTGGCCCAGGGTGATGTGATATTTGTGACAAAAATCCACCATTTTCTTAAATGAAAAGGCAACAACGTTATTGGTGATGATATTTTTAGGACAACCAAACCTGGACAAGATGTTGGTTTCAAGGAATTTGATGATGACTGAGTCAGTGGAATTTCTAGAATGGATGGCTTATATCCATTTGGTGAAGTAATCAGTGGCAGACGAGGATCCACTTATGTTGAGCAAGTGAATTAGGATGGATCTCTCCTATGAAGTCCAAACCCCACTGCTGAAAAAGAGCTTCAACACTGATGGGATGCAAGGGAAGAGGTAGGAGCTTTCTTTTTCCATCAAAGATTTGGCATTTATGGCAAGTCATGACTAGTTTGTGAGTATCAGGAAATAGGGTAGGCCAATAGTAGCCAGCTCTAAGGATCTTATTGGCTGTGGTCTTCCAATAAAGGTGACCCCCACATTCTCCCTCATGTAATTCATGCATGATTTTTTCTGCATCATCTTCAAGAAAACATTCAAGCAACAAACCAACAAAAATCTTCCAGTACAACACTCCATCTAAAATGCAAAAATTTAATGCTTTTTTTTTTAAGAAGCTAGCTTTGGTTTTTGAAAAAGAAGGGGGAGCATTGAGATAAAGAAGCACATAAATAATATCAGCATATCAAGATGAATTTAAAAACATTTCTTCAATGTGTGGTGTTGCAAATTCTTCATTTTCTTCTAACACATCAACCATATTCATGTCTAAAGCTTGGAAATTTGATTCAGCCATAAGTTTTGCAAGTCCCTGTCCTTTAATAAATTTAGTGGGTCTAATTTCTAAATCATATTCTAAAATGGTAGCAACCCACTTGCCCCTTTTACCATCAGGTTCTTGATTAAGTATGTCTTTGACAACTGTGTGTGGGACAAAAGCTATGATATGTGAATGCAAAATATAAACTATAAAATTCTTCAAAGCTTTGATTAAGGCAAAGGCATGTTTCTCCATGATGTTATACTTTAGAGGAGCATCCCTTGAGGCTTTGTTGAAGAAATCTATGGGCTGTTGTTGCCCCATGATGTTCTTTTGCAATAATACTACTGCCATAGTATGTTCAGAGGCAAAGGATAATATGTAATTGTCCTTGGTGAAGTCAGGGTTGATTAAGACTGGTGTTTGTGTGAGTGCTTTTTTTACCATCTCAAAAGATTGTTTTGCTTCCATACTCCACTTCACTCCTACTTCCTTTTTCAACATATTTGTGATATTTCTTAGGAGCTCAGCAAGGTTAGGGATGATTCTTCTTAGGAAGTTAATATTTCCAATGAAAGATTGCAGTTCTTTAATGTTTCTAGGATGGATGATTTGTAAGATTCCTTCTATTCTTTTGGGATCTATCTGGCTGGTCTTCTTCATTATCTTGTTCACTACTCTCATCTTTGTTTTCCTCTTCATCATGCTCACTACTTTCATCTTTGTGGCTGCCTTCACTAATTTCATCCTTGCCATCATTGCTTTTTTCATGGCTACTTCCCTCCTCTTTAATGTTTTCTTCATTTTCATCATCTTCTTTTCCACTTCTTCCTCCTTGTCCATCATTACATGTCTTAGTTTCTTCCTGACTGTTGCCTTCTATATGTTCTTCACTAGGGCTACTGTCAGCCCCCTCACTTGGAAATTTAGGGGAAGAAACAAGAGGTGAAATTATTTGTGGAGAAGGTTGTTTCGGGGAAAATCACCCTAGAGGTTTTTTGGGTCAAAACCTCCACAGAGCAGGGCATGCCATTCAGAAGGACTCACACACAACCATACTTGAATGCAAAAAACTAGATAACAACGATAGCAGAACTCACCCGTAGTCCTACGTTCGATGTAGATCCCGCGGGGTCCAAACCCCCAGCAACCTTTCTTCCTTCTTCAACCTGTAAAACAAGAAAGAACATGCACGGAAACCTAGTTTTACATCATATATTTCTCCTAAACGTTAGTGTAATCCATGTGAAATATGATATAAACGATAATAACTGCTTAATAATCAATCTTTTCACATATACAAATAGATACTAACACAGAAGTTCAGGAACAAGATGGTTCTTCATTATTGTGAACAACATGTACAGAAATAAAGAGTGGAGAGATCACCTGAATCCTTCCATGATCTTCGAGCAGACCGTCATCCAGATTCGTCCCGCCCTTGCCTCGCTAAAAAAATTTCAAGACTTGTGCACTCAAGATGGCATATAAATGGATGAACATCTCTAGGAAACAAGGGTTTCCTATATAAATCTAGGAAAGTGCAAGAGGCACGGGAAATCAGACTTGAACAAGGGATTCCAACAGAGTATAATGTCTGTAAAATTTCTCTCTCCCTTAGGCCATGCACATGAGGGGCTTTTATACTCCCTCAAAGTAGTTTCAGTCAGTTGGAAACAGTTGGCCACGTACTGGGGTGGTTGAACTACTGGAGTAACCATCAACCCAGTTCGAAAATAGGGAATTTATATATATTTTAATGGTTTTAATGGCATATGCGGAAAAGTACATGTGGACTTGCGTATACACGCGGAAAATTATGGGCATACCCGCGTATGGGAATTTTAACACTGTTTTTTAGTGAATTTGTTCAAGTCTGTAGGAATGGGTGCCCAAAGCCATAAAGACAATCATGAATCACCTGAGGGTGAAAAATCATGCTATAATAGATGCCCCCTAATATATGAGGTTAGAAGGGGTACATGATGGCCGAAATGTATTATGCACATAGAAAGAACTTTGCAAGGTCAAGAGAGGACTTCACCAGATTTCGGCCTGCCAAAAACCAATGAAAGAAATCAGAGAGTCAACTCATGCTAAGGCAGGCATACCCATGCTCAGTCAAAAATACATCATATGGAAAGTACAGAATAGATCCAAAATGTATACAAGTATATCTGAACTGAAAGTACACAATGAATCATCTGAGCATGGTCCGGAAGTACAAGTCTGAATCAATGTCCAAGTATCACATATATAGAAAGCTGATCAATGATGCTGAAACTAGATGTCTGATCATATAAGTAACTGAATCTCCAAGTACCAAATCATAAGAGGTGGAACACGTGGTACAATCATGCAACTCGGGAGCCAACATATAGGATGCTGCTGTACTGACACTGCAACATATAAGGGTGAACGGCATCACTGGCAGAAACTGAATGGACTGTCAAAAGTGAACCGAGAAACGTTGATGCAACCCGAGGTCTTCACCGATCACTATGGAAAAATTCTACACAATGGGAATAAATGAGCTGAAGTCGACCATGTGAGAAATCGTTGGATTACCGGTCAATGATCTATACCGTTAACCAACGTGAGACAACCCACCAATAATGAAAATGAGCATCAAGGTGCCCCAGTACAATCTAACAAGTGTGAATAAATGAGTTGAAGTTGAACACTTGAAAGAATCTACCAATCAGGAGGCAATGATGAATCCCCACTGTCGATAGCGAAGAGTCTGCCACTGATGACTGCAAACCCTAAGGTACTGACAAAAAGACTCTAGACCTTATTCCCAGAGCAATGAGTCGGAGTCGATGGGAAATGATCTACTGGAAGGAAGGCATTAAGGCATCCCACATCAGTCCAGTGTGAGTGTAACCCACAGGCCAAGATTTGGAAGGAATTGGACGAAATAGAGTGATGGAAACAAAACCGAAGTACGTTTCCGACATGCACAAGATGAAGCTAGTGCACGGAAGAAACCCTCTGAACCAACCAATAATGAAAGCTGACACAGAGGCGAGAAATCCACCGATAGGGTCAAATGGAAATCAAGGTATTGCACGAATCCCAAGTGTGATAATGTGTGCTGACGTCGAACACAGGGGAAACCACTCAGTCAAAGACCCATGATGATGATCAAATGTTGAGCACAAGGTCACCTATCAATGATGGAAATAGGCCCAGGGTGCGGCTCTAGGTTTGCTCTCAGAGCAATGTGTCGTAGTCGATAAGAGACAAACCCACCAGCAAGAAGTCAATGGGGACCTTCTCAAACCAGCACGAGCAGAAGACCAAAACATCTGATGTGATAGAACAAGATACTGACAAGACCGGGAAGGCCGACTGAATAATGAGTCAAGAGACACCGCAGAATGGCCGACTCTGGTTATACTTCCCTTGAAAAAAAGCACGACTCGTGATGACCATGGCAGTAAAAAGTGACACTGTATAAGTCTGTTATGCAGGAGGCAGAACAAACTCTCCATATGATTGGAAGAGATAACCAACCGGGGGAGGACTGACAAGTGAAACATGGTAAAGCTGAACCTAGGTCAAAACTAAAACCATCCCAAATGTAGGAAATATATATAAGTATATGTGCTTTGTTCAAGGGTGACAAACTGACTTTGTACTGCCATCAAAACAACAAAGATACATCCCGTTCCCGCTCTTTTTGTTATATTTGATTTTTTTGTCTTTTTCATATAATAAGCCTGAAAAAGAATAAAAGAATGCTATGGTACAATGGATAGAACGAGTATCAAGAAACAGATGCACTAGTTCCCGGGATTGGAACGATCCTATGCTCAATGTAAGGTGGTGGAAACTAGTAAGCGATACTCAGAGGAATGTTCCATCCATAGGTAAAAAGGGTGTCAAGTCGCGATAGCTAAGTGCATGCAATGGTTAACTTGTACAAATAGACAAGGTCAAAATTTGGCTTAAACATTGAGTCCAAATGAAGTCGGCTAAAGACCAGGATAAACAAGTAGCCAATATGCAATGTAGTAATACAACTCAACAACACCAGGGAGCCTCTAGGGTAATAGCCAGAAAAATGATAGTGAGGAAGAAGAAGAATGAAGCTTCAACACATAAGTCATGGCGGAACTAAAGAGGACTCCCGAGCCTACATAAAACGCAGCATGGGAAACAAGTGATAGCGAGGAACTAACTAAGAAGCCCATGTAAAGGAAGGCTCTACCATCAAGTCATGATTAAATAATCGGCGAGTGAAATGGGTGTAATACTCATGACCTGATGGGATCGACCCTATGGCAAGTGATCAGTATGGAGGCTAGTATGCAAGATGCAACGGAAAGTGGATTCCTTAACCTATATGCCAGTGAAGATCATATACCTGCCATGACGGGTCAGCAGTCATGGATCAAAAACCGGGAAAAATCTCAAATTCGTCAAAATGTACCTGAAAACATACCAATCTGGGCACTTCCAAGCATCCGGGTTATGCAACTTAAGATAGATTGAAAAAATAAGCATAACAAATTTTTGCGAAAATTTTCAACTTTTTGGGCATAAATAGACAAATTACCTCATATTTGGTTCATTGTTACATTGTTGATTTGGGAAAAAGTGCTCTGGAGAAAAAGCCTCTTTCATCAGAACAGGAGCAACCGACCGTCAATCTTCACTGAATTTGTCAGGTAAGCTCATCAACCATCCTTGCTATTCATTTTGTCCGTTCATAAATTAAAATTTAGGAATTTTCACCGTAGAATCTCTTGCTAAAAATCACGGGTTTGCGCATACGCGGGTTGGTAATGACCAAGTCGCGTATACACGCGACTGTGCACAAAGAAAGTCGCGTATGCGCAACCCAAAAATGAAAAATGCGTAGCTAATGAACGAATTATTGAAATTTTGCAGGATGACCATATCATGGAGAGAGCGTGAACACAGTGCTATTGATCAAGAAGTCATGCGGGATCGAGCATCACTAAATATTCTCCGGAATTGCGGATTGCTCAAGTTTTTCAAAATGCCAAATATGAAGAGTAATGTCTGGTTGCTCGAAATTATTGTGAACTATTGGGAACCGGAAGAAGACTGATTCATCATAGATCAGATGCCCATACGCATTGAAGTGGAAGATATATATTTTATTACTAGACTCTCCCGGAGGGGGGAGCCAGTAGACTTGCACGGGAAGCCTTTGGGAGGGCTAACCGTGGAAGATTACGTCCATGTTTACTGCGTAGAGGGTTCCAAGAAAGTGGGAAATCAAATTTCAATCAAAGATTTAAGAGACTTGCACATAAAAATCCTCCTTTTTACCATTGGGAGAGTAGGAGGATCAGCTTCTCTACACCAGGCATCCAAGATGCAAATGAGTATAGCAGTGGAATGCTTAACTCGTGTATATGATTGGTGCACAGCTCTACTAATGAACATGAAGCAACAATTGACTTCAATCCGAAAGGCAAAGACAAAACATTTTGGATATGGTACAATTTTGATGACATTATTCTTTGAGAAGATACCAACATTGAGACCCAAAGTGATCTCTACCATCAGCAGCCCGAGAGACCCAAGAATTGCCCGCTGGGCAGACATGATGAAGAGATTGGGGGGAAGTGAAGTTCCCTGGACCACTTGGGATGATGAGTTCTTCCTTTGGTGGGGAGAAAAAATCATCGCTATGGACGACTATCCCTATTCCGGGATGGACTTTCGTGGCGATCCAGATCTTGTCCTTCCACCAGGCGCGGCATGGGGTGCAGTCGGTAAGTTTGCAATTTTTGACTTATATAATTTTTTGGATTTTTTCAAATATGTATGAAAAAATGGAAAACAAACATGTTTTTGATTGGATTCATAATGACTTACAATTTAAAAAATGATCATGATACAGATATTGGACTAGTTCGACCTGAGGGTTTCCCGCGACACAAGCGTCGCAGAGGCGAAGCAGATACAGTGGATTCAGAAAGGACCCTCCAGGCTGTACAGAGGAACTTGGAGGGATTAACCCGCCAAGTACCTATGGCTGCAGTGGAAGATCTGCCGGAAGCCATCCAGAGACGGGTGGTAGGAGTGCCCCGAGACTGGGTACGGTTATTCCGCCGAGTTGCCACCGCGATCGTGTTCTATAGGAACACAACTTCTAGGCAGGGACCTCAGGAGTAGATAGATATGATGTATCAGATGACTGTATATTATTTGAGACTGAACATGATCGGGCATAAGCCCAAATTTTGTATGACTTATGGATCCAAATTTTGTATAGTTTTTTGAACACTCTGATGATATATATACAACGATGTTTGATGTGATGTGACAAATGTATCAAAATGTATGATGTTTTTGATGATTAAATTTTATTGTATGGAATGATTAATATGCCAATCCAGTGCTTGATTAGCTAATGAGTCTGCCAACCAATTGTCAGCTCGAGGAATATGAATGAAAGTTAAAAATTGAAATGATCTCTGTAACAAACGTACCCTCAAGAAAAACCGAAGTAAAAATGGATCTCGAACCCGATAAGTATTGTTCAACTGCGACACCACCAGCTGAGAGTCCAAGAAAACTACCAACGAATCAACACCCAAAGATATTGCCTCCGAGAGTAGATAAACAACTGCAATGTATTTTTCTATGTTATTGGAAGCAGGACCAATGCAGACCCCTCTTGATACTAAGAGCTGACCGGATGGATAATGAAGTACCCAAGCCGCGGAAGCTAAGTTTCGAGTGTGTCTACTAGCACCATCGGCGAAACCAAAATGACTCATGACATCCAGCACAACCTGCCAAAGCAGATCAAAAACATCACCATCGCATCAAAGATCGAAAATCAACCATATATGTACAAAGAAAAACTACTATATACAAAAGCAACATGCCAGGCCGAAGCCTAGGCATAATACTTCTTCAAATAGAGCCCATTTCTAGGCTCCGGCAACTCGTTCCCTTCAAAATCAACCAAGGTATATGCTCCTTTTTTAAGGAATTTTTTAACGATGAAGGGGCCATACCACATAGACTTAGATTTTCCTGCCCCCAGGGCATCTTTTTCTTGGGCATAGACCAAAACAAGGTCACCTTCTGAAAAAAACCCTAGGTTTGACCGCCTTATCGTACTAAGCTTTAACTCAGTTTTTATGCACTTCATTCATCGTGGCGGCATCCCGACGCTGCTCATCGAGATGTTCCAGATGAAGGAGCTGTTCTTCAAGACTAGAAGTGTCAGGAAGAATTTAAACAGCTAATTTAAGAGAAGGAATCTCAAATTCAATGGGAAATACGGATTCCAACCCGTGCACTATCTGAAACGGAGTAAAGCCAGTTGCAGTTTTCACTGGTGTCCTGTATGCCCAAAGTGCAGGATATAGCATAATATGCCAGTTGGATCTAGCTTTGTCAATTTTCCTTTGAAGAATTGTCTTCAAGGATTTATTCACGACTTCCACTTGTCCATTGGCTTGAGGATAATACGGAGATGAATGCTCCTGCCGGAAACCCAATTTGAGAGCCAACTCAGCCATCATGCTATTCTGAAAATGACTGCCATGATCAGTGACAATCTCTCTAGGAATACCAAAACGAGAAATAACCTGGTTGAAAAGAAAAAGAGCTGCAGTCTCACCATCATTCCCAAAAGTAGGCATAGCCTCGACCCACTTCGTAAAGTAGTCTAATGCTACAATAATGTACTTGTGACCTTTAGCCGAAGGCGGGTTACAAGTAGTATAATCAATACCCCACTTTGTAAAGGGACCGACAGTAATGATTGGAAAAAGCGGAGCTGGATGAGCGCGCATTTTTCGAGTATAAACTTGACACAGATGACACTTTTTGACCGACTCCATACAATCTTTGAAAATCGAAGGCCAAAAGTACCCAGCACACAAGATCTTTTGGGTTGTAGCAAGCCCAGATAAATGACCACCACAAGCTCCACTGTGGCAATCATTCAGCACAGCCTCAGCTTCTTCGAGAGTTAAGCAACGTCTCAGGATTGAATCAACCCCTCGACGATATAAAGCATCACCAATAATCAAGTAATTTTAGCCAAGTGACGCAACTTACGACGCTCATCTTTCGAAAAAGTAGAGGGAAACTTCGCAGTCTGAAGATACACAATGATATCTCCATACCAAGGATCCTGTGAAGAGATAAGAAACAAATGTTCATCCGGAAAGGATTCATCATAGATCATCTCTTCCCCACAGGGAAACTCGGAGATCAATTCTGCGAAAACCAATGATTTCTTGGACTTGGCAGACATAAACTCAAGATCAAATTCTTGCAAAATCACAATCCATCTATTGTATTTGCCCCCAATCACTCGCCTACTGAGGACAAACTGAAATGGATTGGCTGCTGCCAAAACATAAGTTTTTCATAGAATAATGTAATGCCGGAGTCGCTGCACAGCATGAACTGCTGCTAAAGCTAACTTTTCTATCGGAGTGTACCAGAGTTCAGGTCCTACCAATCCTCGACTAAGATAGTAAATAACATGCTCTGCAAGAGCATCATCTTCCTGAACCAGAACCATACCAATAGTAGATTCTGCTGCTGCAAGATACAAAAGGAAATCCCTGCTATAATCAGGTGGACTCAATAAAGGAGCAGAGGTCAATGCTTTTTTCAAAGCATCGAACGAGCATTGAGCGAAGCCATCCCAAAGAAATGGAACTCCCTTCTTCAACAATCTCATAAATCCCTTGGTAACTTCAGCATAATTTACGATAAATATCCGAAGAAAATTAGACTTTCCTTGTAGACTTTGAAGTTGACGGATAGAGGACGGGGGAGGCAACCGAAGTATTGCCTCAACCTTGAAAAGATCTACCCTAATCCCTTCCCTAGACACAATGAATCCCAATAACCGACTGGATGTAACCGCAAAAACGCACTTGTTCGGATTCAACCTAATCTTATAGAAACGACATCGTTCAAATATTTGCCGGAGGTGAGTAGGATGATCCATCCTCTTTCAAGAATGAGCAGCTAAATCATCCAAATATGCCTCGATAATCTTTTTGATGTCGTGGAAGGCATATGACATGGCCCGCTGAAACGTAGCCCCAGCATTTTTAAGACCAAAAGGCATCTTCTTGTATGCAAAAGTACCCCAGGGACAAATAAAGGCAGTCTTATGCCGATCTTTAGGACGGATAGTAATCTGATTATATCCAGAGAAACCGTCCATGAAGGAGAAAATATCATTACCAGCACACTCGTCAATGATCTGATCAATAAATGGTGTGGGGTAATTATCTTTAGGACATGCTTTATTAAGGTCTCTGAAATCAATGCAAACTCGAATCGTTCCTTGTTTTTTATCTACGGGAATAGGGTTTGAAACCCATTCAGTCAAAGGAACAGGGAAAATGAATCCCGCCTTAAGCAGCTTCTCCACCTCAGCTTTGATAGCTGCTGCCTTCCTAGGATTGACCGGACGAAGCTTTTGCCTCACAGGCTTAGCGTTTTCGTAAGTCTTGATCTCATGCTGGACAATAGATGGATCTATACCAGGAATTTCCTCATAAGACCAAGCGAATACATCCCTATACTCTTTAAAGAGCTCGGTGTAAATCTGAATCTCTTCACGAGAACATTCAGCTCCTATGAAGACATTCTCAATAATATTGGGATCCCTGGAAATGTTCACCGGGATAGTAGGAGAAATCACAGCCATGTTCCCTTCGGCATAAACCTATGTTGGTGCTAAAGGGTTCAGGACTGGGTGAACAGGACCAGGAGACTGAGGACTTGGAAAACTTGTTTCAACTTCGCTTAAATCAGGTAAAAAGTAAGACCGATGATGCAAGTCATCCCACGGTCTATCTATACCAGTCATAGCTTCCAGGATGGCCTCTTCAGATGGAAGAGTGGTATCAAGGCAATCCTGGGCAGAAGAAGAACTAAGTGTCCAAGTCGGAGCCACATCTCCATCCAACTCTTCTGGTGAAAGAGGAGATGGGATGGATTCTGCAGAGTCAACAATAGAATGATAAGCAATCTCAGCTGCAGACATCAGAAATGCCATTCCACCCAGTTGACCTTCCGCTAATGTGGCGGTAGGGGAAGGCAAGGTCCAAGGGTCCGAAAAATAATGAGTTCTGAAGAACTCTCTTCGAAGAGGAGCCTTGGAGGATGAAATTGCATTTATATGCATCGTAGGAGGAGGAATATCGAAAGCACCCATCAAGGAAAAATACATTCCAACCCCTAAATTCTCAATAGGCGCCTTAGTATTATCCAACTTTGGAACATATGAGTCAGTAGACGCATTCGGGTCTACAGGAGGACAGTCCAGTTGGTCCACTATGACAATCCTCCTTTTGTGAGGGAAACAAATAATCCAAAATAATGAGGATGCAATAGCATCCATCTCATAAATCCAGTTTCTCCCCAACAGAAGGTTGTAGTCCAAGCTTGCATCCACTACCTCAACCTCTATATTCACAGTTTTTCCCCCAACACAGATAGGCAAAGCTGGGACAATACCATGCGGTCTGTGAGAATGACCATCAAACACAGTCAGAGAGTGGTAGATGGAACAACTTTGGGAGATCCAATCATCTTCCAACATGTGAGAGACATCACGCATGTGGAAGTACCCTCATCAACAAATTTCGGTACGATGATTTGATATGAAAAGCCATATGATGGGGGAGTCTCTTCTTAAAATTAGACATATCAAAAGTAATCAGAAGAGAATTTTTCGGATCAATAGCCCCAATGGCAGTGAGCAAAGCACTGTGCTGAGCCGGACAAGACTGGAGTACCTCTAAAGCCGACATAGCACAAGGACTCTGTGCCAGATCTTCCACAATAGATTAGTTCTGGGCAGCCCTAGCATTTGGATTAATCGTCCACCGCTTAGTAGATGCTTTGGGCATCCGAGGCATAGACTCAATAGTAGGCCTTGTAATGTGAAGCGGCTCAGTAGCATTAGGAGTATCCTTAGCTTTCGAAGACTCTTCTCCGCCATAATCACGGGATCTCGTAGCGACATCCACGTGAGCACTCATCATGAATATGTTCGATGGAATTTCCCCTTCCTGGGTGCCCCCAGAGGAAGCCCCAGGATTTTGGTTCGCGCCAACAACTAGTTGTTGCCCTTGGGGAAAAGGGTTTGTTAACATAGCCTGGGAACTAGAAGAACCCTGTTGAGCTAACAAGCGTTGCGCATCCTGAATTTTAGGGCAAAGGTGTGTAAGATGGTCTCCAGCACACAGCTTGCATGGAAACTTCACTTTCCTTTTCTCCTTTGGACCCTCACCAACATGCTCATTGGTTTTATTCGCATTACCCTTCCCGTTCTTGCCCTTTTTCTTATTATTTCGTCCCTTCTTCTTCCCTTCGGATTGTTGATTTCCTTTGGGATCAGAAGCTTGGACAGCATTTATCGACAAAGATTGGGAAGGCGATGACTCAGCAGGCACAACCTGACTAGAAGGAGCAGATTGTATAGACAACTGCTGTAACTGAGTAAGCAGGCTAGCTGCACCACTATTGATCGACCCGATAATTCCATCACCATGAGGACCAGGCTTAGTTTTGGATAAATCTAATTTGGAGTGAGGAGCATTGGGAAAATATTTATGGAGGACCCCAGACTGAGAATAGATCAGTTCCAGCTGCTGGGCCCTAAAAATGGCCTGCTCCTCAGAAAATACCCCAGACAGGGATACATCTTTAGAAATGTCTGACTGCAGAGATTTTAGAAACCATTCCAAAAGGAATTCTCCTGGAATATGAGCTTTAATAAGCCTCTTCCTTCTCCTCCATTCCTGAATATGGTCAGAAATGTGGGTTGCGTCATCCTGCTTAAAATTAGCTAGGAGTTCAGTCCCAACGTCATATCAGACAGGCAACTGGAAGTGGTTTAGAAATGTAACAACCAGTTCTCCAAATGTAGCAAAACTACCCCTTTTTAGCTCAATATACCATTTGGCAGCGTTTCCAGTTAGGGTGCGTTGAAAAAATCTCAACCTAATCGAATCATCGATCAGGGAGTTAGAAGAACACCATAAATGGAAAGTGATGATGTGGTCAGCCGGATCCTCTCCATTCTTTCCTTCAAACTTTGGAATGTCTGAAGGTAGTTTGGTCGGGACCGGAGGCCACCCCGGACTGTACCGAATCGGATCATTCATCAATTTCGACAGATCTGGCAAGTTTAACGTTGCCAGAAAAGGTAAACGAGGCGGAGCCCGAGGATTCCATCCTTGATAGGATGAATTCCCAACATTCTGAAAAGAATACCCTGGATTTGATGAGGCACCAGGTTGCCAGAAGGAACTCGTAGCAAAAGGAGAAGAACCTCCTCCCCACACAGAGTTACCAAAAACCGGACCAGTTCCCCCACCTAAAGTATTAAATGAAGAGGAAAGCCCCTAATAGGGTTTCCAGGCATTAGACAAAGGAGAAAAAGTCTGATAAGCACTCGACGAAGGGAAAGAATCATTCCCTTGGTGACCAGCGTAAAACTGATTCCCTGCCCCCGCTGTAGTGAATACAGGGTTCCAACCTGTAAAAGTAGTCGAACTCTGACCTCCAGACCAAGGTTTGAAACTCTGGGTCTGAGAAGTAAACGGAAAGGACCCTAAAGAAGGATTCGAACTAGGAATATGTCTAGTTCCGAAGGGGAACCCTTGAAAAGAAGCTGATCCACTAGCCATGGAAGACATGGGTGTAGATCCAGCTGCAGCAGCGGAAAAGGAAAAAGAAGGAATCCCACTAATGGGCATTCCAAAACATAAGGGACCAGATTGAGAAGCATGTGCTTGGGTGAAACTAGAGCCAAACACAGCAGCACTAAAAGAAATCAAATATATAGCAATAGTGCCCCCTCCTTCAACAGAAGCAGGATTCTGAATGCCTACAGCACTCACAGTAGAAGTCGCGTTCCTAGTCGTGGCCATCAAAAGGTAAGTAAAATAAGGAGGATCTTCTGGTCTCTCTGACTCAGGTCCGATGTATTCAACAACGAACGGATAATCAGGAGGAAGAGGAGATGGAAGTGACTCTGAGGGTTCAGACAATTCCTCTACCTGTAATTCTTCTTCCTGTGGAAATAATACTCGCGAGGTGAGCGGAGCGCTCCTCTCGGAACTGACACCAGAATCAGCTACGAAACCTTTAGACCCTTGTGGAGGATCTCTCTCCACTGCCTCAGATGCCACAGGGTGGTAACCACCTGCTAAATCACTCCTACGCCTTCTTGAAGAAGGCTCTGGACTCTCGGGAGATAACCCCCGGATTCTCCTCGATCGACGAGGCGCTTGATCAGCCACTTTAACAGATTTTAATTAGACTCAAAATGTATAAAGCTAGGCAAGCTAGGAGCAAAGAGCACTCACTAAAAAATAATCCCTGAGATACAATCAAGCAAACAGCCTTCATGTATTTCCGCTCCGGGTGATTAGGACCGGACACCAAAATACAAGAAAGAAAAATATAGGACCTCCCGAAAGTAGTATGGGATAATTACAGCCCAGGCCTACTAGCGAAGGTAACATAAACAGTTACGCCGACCTCCTAATGACAGCCTTTGCCGGCACAAGTACCCAAGATTCGCAAGGGCACCCCCCAGAAGTACTGCTGAAAGTGATGCGACGTTTGCCTCAGGTACCACGGGTATTCCCCCCCGCAGTCACCTATGTGGAACCTAGGAGTGACAACTATGGGCACCAATCTGTGTCAGAAGCCATGCGGAACGGTCTTGAGGTCAGATTCAGCAAATCAGAGAGGGGGTATCTCTCTTCTCAGCCTTCACTTCCCCTCGCGCTTGACTCTCTGGAGGAGAGCTTTCCCGGTCCACCTAATGGAGTTGGATTTCGCTCAATTAATCAACTTCTATGTTTTTTTTTAGTGTCCTTGGAGATTTAACTCTCCACTCACCTAATCCAAGGCCCTACAACCTAGCTAGTTGGTGTATGACACTTAGAAAACTTGCTAGTTTCTTTTAAATTATATCGCTTATTTTAATCGGCTGTTATGTTAAGTCAAAGGGATACAGAAATGAAACTCGTGGTGTTTTGACGCAGAAAAGAAATTAATAAAAACCAAACTACATGCAAATGAAGTAATTGTCTTTTGATGAAAAGCAACTTCTACACAGGTTCTACGAGACTAAAAAATTTTATTTTTCTTTTCAGATAACAAACTTCACACTCACAAAAACTATGAAAATGACTAAATGCTTAAGTTCACCTGATGCAAATCACTAAAAGCATGCAAATTATAAGATGCAAAATCTCCTAAAGCAGAGAGAAATTTCCCAAAGATCCTTCAGTTTTATCTCTTTTTTGGTTGTCCAGAAAGCTAGTTCCCAAAATCAGAAAATCTTAATATAAAGACACCAAAATTGCTTGAAAACTAGAGGAAGAAATCAATGACAGTTCCTTTCCAAAATCAAGTTGAAAACCAAAGGCAAGAAACCTCAACAAAGCTTCAAAAGATGTAACGAAACGAAAACACAAATGCAAAAACAAAAGCAAATGAAAAAACAAAATGTTTTTTGAGCTTTTGAGTTTTATAAAAAAAGAAGAGCTCGAAAATACCAAGAAAAACTATCAAATCCTAAGCCAAACAACACTGAATTTCAAGCAAAAACTTCAAAAATGCTCCAAATCTTATAGGTCTAACTAGTAGCAAGATTTATATGAGAAAAAGAAGACAATAAACTCAGTCACTCAGCCTAGAAGAATAGTACAACCTTGCAGCAAACAAAAACTTTAAAGAACCAAGAAAGACTCTTCAAAAATTGCAACAAGACCTAGTCGACTGAACTCAAGAAAACCAACCAAGAAATGGGCAAAAATCGAAGTGAAAAGCAAGACACAAAGGTAGGAAAGAGTAAATGAGCAGGAGCTCTCTATTCTGATAAAGCAGAACAGCCAAGAATCCCCAAGAAGAGATCTTGGTACTCGAACCAGAAATGCCAGCACAAGAAACAAGACTTGCCAAATAAGCTAGTTTCACCTAAACCAGAGAGAGAAAAGACCAAAGACCACTTTCTACACAATCCAGAGGATACAAAGACACTGCAGGAACAGGTCTCCACAGGCAGACAGGACTAAAAAGCCAAGAAATCCAAAATTTCAAAATTCACCCAGGTATATGCTACTTGACAGTTTGGAAACAAGCGTGCATACGCGACTGTGCTAAAGGAAACCCACGTATGTGCGACTCCCTTTAACAAAAACTGCGTGTATACGCGTCTGTGTACAGACAAACCCGCGTATGAAAAGGTAAATAATAAAAAATAAAAAAAATAAAGCCTGGATAAGGAACCAGGGCTTCAGTCTGACTGAGAAAGAGTTAACTGGACTGGAAATAAAAGTTAAACCTGTTGGAAACCTATCAAACAGCTGAAACCACCCAACAGGGGAATCACAAGAATGCGATCCCCAGTGGAGTCGCCAGTTCTGTTTCGGGGAAAATCACCCTAGAGGTTTGTTGGGTCAAAACCTCCACAGAGCAGGGCATGCCATTCAGAAGGACTCACACACAACCATACTTGAATGCAAAAAACTAGATAACAACGATGGCAGAACTCACCCGTAGTCCTACGTTCGATGTAGATCCCGTGGGGTCCAAACCCCCAGCAACCTTTCTTCCTTCTTCAACCTGGAAAACAAGAAAGAACATGCATGGAAACCTAGTTGTACAGCATATATTTCTCCTAAACGTTAGTGTAATCCATGTGAAATATGATATAAACGATAATAACTGCTTAATAATCAATATTTTCACATATACAAATAGATACTAACACAGAAGTTCAGGAACAAGATGGTTCTTCATTATTGTGAACAGCATGTACAGAAATAAAGAGTGGAGAGATCACCTGAATCCTTCCACGATCTTTGAGCGGAACGTCGTCCGGATTCATCCCGCCCTTGCCTCGCTAAGAAAATTTCAAGACTTGTGCACTCGAGATGGCATATAAATGGATGAACATCTCTAGGAAACAAGGGTTTCCTGTATAAATCTAGGAAAGTGCAGGAGGCACGGGAAATCAGACTTGAACTAGGGATTCCAACAGAGTATAATGTCTATAAAATTTCTCTCTCCCTTAGGCCATGCACATGAGGGGCTTTTATACTCCCTCAAAGTAGTTTCAGTCAGTTGGAAACAGGTGGCCATGTACTGGGGTGGTTGAACTACTGGAGTAACCATCAACCCAGTCCGAAAATAGGGAATTTATATATTTTTTAATGGTTTTAATGGCATACGCGGAAAAGTACATGTGGACTCGCGTATACACGCAGAAAAGTCTGGGCATACCCGCGTATGGGAATTTTAACACTGTTTTTTAGTGAATTTGTTCAAGTCTGTAGAAATGGGTGCCCAAAGCCATAAAGACAATCATGAATCACCTGAGGGTGAAAAATGATGCTATAACAAAGGCACATGGGGAGATGATGGATGAGTTGAGGTAGATGGTTGTGAAGTGGAACGCAAGTTCTACTCGATGAAGGCCCGGGGGTCTGTAAACACATCATGTGAGATGAAGGTTTTCCAAGGTATTCCTTGGTGCTCTAGCTGATATAGGACAATAATTTTTATGAGGGGGTGGTGAAAAAGGCTCGGCATTTGGTGGTCATAGCTTTTCTTTTTGACAAGGGAGGTCATTTTGTCAATGCTCTGGAAAAGGTAGTATGGTAGATTCATCATCTTGTTTTTAGTGAAATGCATCAACAACCTTATATGATATGAGTAGAGTCTAGAATATCTCCCTTCACAGGTGAAAAAACTGATAATTTGTTTCATTAGTGCAACATACCTTTCTAACAAGTGGGAGAAAGGGAAAACAACCTTTCAATTTTGTTGGTAGCTGGGTTTCAGGTAGGGCTCATAATAACTCAACTGCAACTTATTTTGTTTGAACCATATTTCACCAATGCCTGGTATACCAGTTGCTTTTGAAATAATCTCAGCTGAGAGCTCAAATTGCACCCTTGCCAGGTTAATTTGATGATTTTGTTAAAGGCAAACAACCTAGTCAAGTTTGGATGACTGCCAACTTGCTTGATCTTTTCAAAAAATTGATAACGCCCTACATCTTGAAAGCATGAAAGTATCATAGGAGAGGAGGTAATCTAGACTGTGTCTAAGGGTTCAAATCTATTTTTCTTCCCTCATTTGTACTGAGGCTTGGTAGGTGTTTGAACCTCATCACTGCTGGTGTGGCTCTCTGCTTCAGAAATAGTGGCTGATTCTCTTAGCACAGAAAAGGGCTCCTTTAAAACTGTTTGAGGGCTTTTTGGGTTAAAAGGTTGTAATGAGTGAAGTGAGGGAAAAGCTGAGCAAATGAAGAAAAGATGGAAGTCTCTAAGGGTGTATTCAGTGTTTTCATAGGCTTGATTGATGACACTCACCCTCCTCTGGTATACATAACAATTTCCTCTTTCAAACTCTAAACCAAGATATTTTTCAAAAATTGACTGTAATGTAGCTCAATATTTATTTCATTTGAGCCCTTGAATATGATTTTTCCTAGAAAAATGGAGTTTTAGCAGGCCAATAAAATCACCAAACTTGCTCTTGTCCTTTGCTAAGGCCTTGAGGGTGAAGAAAAATCAAAATTTTTGATCTCCTTGAGAAATTTCGGAGAGACTTTGTCTTTGCGTAATAGCCAGGAGCGTAATAGGTAGAGTTGGGCACCCAGGAGCATAACAAGTGATTCGGGCTCCCAGGAATATAATAGGCAGAGTCGGGCACCCAGGAGCGTAACAGGTGAGTCAGGCGCCTAGGAGCATAATAGTCGGGCTAGGACTATGCGTAACACTACCAGGTGCATAACAAGAGCGGGCGCCCAGGTGCATAAAAGGTGGGCCGGTTGAGTTGGGCTTGTGTGTAACACTGCCAGGTGCGTAACACTACCAGGTGCGTAACACTGCCAACTTACCCAATTTTCTCAAAAAATGAAAAAAATCTTCTCTCAATGGCTCTCTTTGATTTGGAGATGATAAATGGTGCGGGGGGCAGTATGCTCAAAGATTTTTATAACATTTTTTGAAAAACAATTTATAATTTGAAACCCACTTTAATGATGTTTTTGTTCATTTACCTTTTACTTACTGTGCCCTTTTGACTATTTGGTGTTGTATGTGGTGGTTTTTATTTGACCTTTATCATTTTATACCAACAAAAAACCTATCCCTTTGTGCCATTTTATCCTTTTAAACTGATACCCTTTGTATGCCCTCTCCTATTAAGAAGGAGGATTTTTCATCTTCAATTGACCTGTCTTGCCAAATCTGCGCAAACTCATAGGTTCTTAGGGATTTTTAGAAAGGACAAGGAGTGTTGCTAAGTCTCTCTGTAGCCTCTCAAAACTTATTCATTACTTTGCAACAATATTCAATGTGCATTTGATGGTAGTTGAAGAGGCTTTTGTCCTTGTGGCCTTTGTGATTGTTTCTTGCTTATCACCACTGTTTTGTTCAAAAAACCATAAAAAATTCTGTTTCTCTTTTTACAAATAGGCTTGCTACCTTTGTCTTGTTTGTGGATGTCTCCTAGTGATGATTGCATCCAATTTCCCTACTTCTTCTTTTTGTTAATGGCTAACTTAGCCATTCATTGTAAAATATGAACAAGGGCAGCTGTCCCTCGTACTATTTGTGTTCTAAGCCAGGGAGGCTTTTCTTGAATGACTGTTTTAACCATTACTAGACCAAATTGCTTGATTTTATCCCTCTTTGAATACAATTTCCTCATGCAGGAAGGCATAGTTTGCAGGGCACCAAATCCATCCTATGACTGAGTGAGACCTTAGACAACCTAATGGGGCTTTATTGGATTTGGACTTTGGACTGAGATGTAGATTTAGGTTTTACAAGTGTAAGATAGGATCCATGCTCAACTTAGTGTATTGAAGACCTAAGATCCAACATACTTGACTATCCAAAGGGCCTACAGATACAATCAGTGTTTGAGAGTATTATGGAAGGGACAACAAAGTTATTTGACTGGTAAGTTTAGGTGGTAGTGGGGAATTTTGTAGGTAAAAATAACAGAGGATTTGGGCCAAAAGGAAAGACATGGTGAAAAATGGGTGACAATTTAGGGTTAAAATAAAAGGCTTGAGCCTATGATGGGTATTCCGAGAGTAGTGGGCCAGTCATGACTAGATAGGATGATAAAATAGTAAAATTTTTTATCTTAGGATAATGAAGGCAGTGATATTTCTAGAACTCACAATTTTCATGAAATTTGTTTCTAGAAATCTAGGACCAATACTTAGTTATCTTCAGATAGTGAAAATTATGGATGACTAACAGTGGCTCCACTTAGGGAGTGAAGCTCCTTCTCAGGAGGTGTCTAGAACTTCAGATTTTCTGGCTTTTGGAGATGAGTGCCTCTTCCATTGGGGAAATGTGCTCTTTCTTCATTTGCTAATGTTTGTTTTGAGTCTATAATCTTTGAGATCTGAAAAGACATCATTCATATCAGCATCATCTCTACCTACCCAATCTACTTGCCTAACATTTTTTCTTCCTTGGGTGCACTTGAACTGGCAAACCCTTAACATTTCCCTTTTTGAAAACAAAAATCAAACTATCTAATTGTACCTTTATTTCTTCCAAGAGTTCAGATTACGCTAATGAACTCTTTTTTTTTCTACCTAATCTACTCATTTTTCAAGATTAAGTTGTTTGACAAACTTTATTCTCTATCCTACTAACATGAAATTGAAAGCATGGTAAATCAAGATTAGGCAATCTGACTCACCATGATTTGTCGCATTGAAACAAGCTACACACAAGTGTTATTTTTGTACAGAAAAAGCTTAGGAAATATGAGGGCAATATATGTCATTTTTTTAACATCTCTATTTTCCTCTTTGGTTCAAATTTGAGCATGTGGAACCAACATCTCTCATTCCTAATCTATCTTTTGACAAGTCAAGCTTGAAAATTTTGACCTACTCCTGTTCACTAACTTATCAACCATAAATTTAAAACATGTTCAGCCATGATTAGGCTGGATGACTGAACAAGGATTTTTTGAAATAAGTAGTGGCATTTAGACTTGCACGCTTTCAGCATTATTATTTTTTAGGTATGGGGTTGTACCTCTCTTTCAAACTCTGCCCTATTTTCTTTTTATATTGTTTTTGTGTTTTTTCTTTTCATCAAATAGTGGTATGTACAATGAATGAGAAAAAAAAACTAGGTTTCTTGACAAAAGTAATGTTTAAGCATCCTCCCATTGAATGGACCTCCAAACATTTCAATTCCATCAATATCTTGCAAAAAGAAAGCATTGTTGCCTCTAACTGACTGAATGATGTAAGGGCCTTTCCTTATATTTTCAAAATTTCCATGTTTTCCCTTGTCTTCCCTTCTTGAATCCCATTTCAGAACCATGTCTCCAATCTGGAAATCATTTGCTTTGTCTCTCCTATCAAATATTTTCTTGAGATTGTCCTGTATAGCTTGTGTTCTTTTGTAAACCTCCTCCCTTAACTGCTGCAAATGAATGGTTTGTTTCAGCCTCCTCTGCATGTCATTTTCTTCTGATCGTACTTCTTGAAGAATCTTCATGACTGGAACTCCCAAAGAGGTGGGGAAAAATGCATCCATGCCATACACTAGTTGATAGGGAGACATACCAATTGATTTCTTGGTGGTTAGTCTATCAGCCCATAGTGCATGCACTAGTTTGCCATGCCATGCTTTTTATTTTGTTTTAGGAGCTTCTCAATGATGTTTACCAAGCTCTTGTTAGAGGACTCAGCTAGTCCATTACCTTGTGGGTAATAAGCAGTGGAGTGACCCAGAGTGATGTGATATTTGTAACAAAATTCCACCATTTTCTTAGATGAAAAGGCAGCAGCGTTATCGGTGATGATATTTTTAGGACAACCAAACCTGGACAAGATGTTGGTTTCAAGGAATTTGATGATGATTGAGTCAGTGTCATTTCTATAAGTGATGGCCTCTATCCATTTGGTGAAGTAATTAGTGGTAGTGAGGATCCACTTGTGTTGAGAAAATCAAGTAGGATGGATCTCTCCTATGAATTCCAAACCCCACTGCTGAAAAAAAGCTTCAACACTGATCGGATGCAAGGGCAGAGGTAGGAGCTTTCTTTTTCCATCAAAGATTTAGCATTTATGGCAAGTCATGACTAGCTTGTGAGTATACGGAAATAGGGTATTCCAATAGTAGCCAACTCTAAGGATCTTGTTGGCTGTGGTCTTCCAATAAAGGTGACCCCCACATTCTCCCTCATGTAATTCATGCATGATTTTTTCTACATCATCTTCAATCAAACATTTAATCAGCAAACCAGAAAAACTCTTCCAGTACAACACTCCATCTAAAATGCAAAAATTTAATGCTTTTTGTTTTAAGAATCTAGCTTTGGTTTTTGACAAAGAAGGGGGAGCGTTGAGATAAAGAAGCACATAAATAATTGTTAGTATGAATCCTTTGTCGAAGTGTATGAAAAAGGACCACTTTAGCTACGCATAACTAATAGCCCTAACAACAAAAGTGGTTGCCAATATCTTCAGATCTGCGGTTAGTTGAACATAAAAGAGCTGCAAAAACCAGATCTATGCATGGAAAGACATTAAGCAGAAAAAACAAGGGTTTGTTCCATATACCAATAGACAAGACAAGAACAATTTTTGAAAGAATTTTTATATTAATTGGGCACCTGGGAGGAAAACAAGAAGGCGTATCCAATTCTCCTCAGTGGGATGGGTTCTTGGAAGTCCTCAGCACTTCAGATCTAAGATTTCTCTCTCTTGCTGGTGTAGAAAACCCACACAAAGAATGGAACTCAAAGGGAGCTCACACAGCAAATGGTAGAAAAGAGTGACCAAGTGTATAGATCCAGAGTGATCTAATAGGCAACAAAAGGTGAAGAATGGTAGGAAAACCCTCCTATTTATAACAAAATATTGGGTCATTCTAGATCTTGGTGCATGATTAAAATAATGTTAACCAAATCTAGATCCACCTTTTATGGAATATTTTATTATATTTATTGGAGGGAAAAGGTATTTGACTTGGGTCAAATCCCTTGATTTGTCAAAAATAAATAAATAAATGATTTATTTATCTTTTTAAGGAAGCGGTTAGAAGATAATCAAATAAATAATGATTTATTTAATTATTTAAGGAAGTGGTTGAAAAATAATTAAATAAATAATGATTTATTTAATTATTTGTGGGTGATTTGGTTATATTTAACAAGGAATATTATCTAAATAAGATTTAAATAATTATTCCTAGAAAATAATAAGATAAATAAAGGTTTATCTAATTAATTTCTTTGTTTTTGGGTTAAACATGACTCGGAATAATAATTAAATTATGGTTTAATTAATTATTCCATGAGGAAAATTAAACAAAATAGGTTTGTTTAATATTTCCTTTTGGGGTTTCCTGTTTAGACCATAAACAACCTAATAAATGTGGTTTATTAAGTTATTTTACATAGTGAAAGAAATTTTACTTAGGGTAAAATTGGTCTTCCATGGTGTACTTGGGTCCATCTAATGATAATAGGTTAGATGACCAAAAAATGGTGTAACAGATTGCCCCCCAGCGTGCGAGTGTCAGGAGCAAATCGTATGACCGAAGTACGTTGTAAGAACTCAATCACTAGACAACAAAAAGGGAAGTCAGAGAGAGAAAGGTGAGGTAGATAGTGTGCTGAAGGACTAGACCCTGAGGAGACGAGACTCGCAGGTGCAACAAGTCTCTTTTTATGAGAGGGTACCTGTGCTGAAGGCGGCGGGGGAGGCATACCTATGCCCGCCGAGACAAAGTTCAAAAGAATAGTGTGTCCAGTAAACAAGGGACCGAACCATAAAGTACAACCGGCATAATCATGAGCCAGATAAAAATACAATGAGGAATCCCATATACATGTTGTGCCTGGGATAACAGCCAGGACTTGTACAATAATATCTGAGTACATGAGATACAAATACAACCCAAATGCCCCCTGTAAATGGGGAAGGGCTCACAAAATCTGACTGATACATGCAAATCAAAGAGGCGCCGCAAGTGGCTAAGGCCAACATCATCAAATATCTGGAGCTGCATCGAAGGCTGCAAGGAGGAGGTCATCCGGGCATGTGGGGGGCTACCTGCAGGGCCACCCCCTCATGAGGGTTGAGACATCTCACACACACTCGGGAATCATCAAGAGCTGCTGCTGTATCACTGAACCATCAAGTATACGGATCTCGATCATGCTGAAAGGAGCTGGCGTGGAGAAACAACCAAGTCAAAGGGAAATGAGAGATCCCTTTGCCTGATCCGAGGCACCGAACAAGAGTGGAAGCTGGAACCAAGGTACACCGCCCTCTAGACCTGGCTTCTGGAATGAATGAGCTGATGTCGACAGAAGGAGGTCTGCCATAGGTGAGGCAATGAGATATCCTCAACTAAGGCACGAGAGAAAATAGTAGAGCGACGGACAGACTGACACTAATGATGATGGTGAAATGGAAGGGACTGAGTAGCGAATGGACGACTTCCCTTGTTAGAGCATAAAGGGCATGAATGGCATGGCAGCGACTGACGCAATATCATAAGGGATAGGGGACAGTGGGACTGAAGGCCATAATGTGCGACACAAGAGAGAGACCAAGCAATGAATGGTGGAGGGCTATAGCGGGGTACAAAGGGACTCGGGATAGACTCCATGAATGCGATGATGACTCAACTTGGATGCGCTAAACAAGGGCGACTTGATGGTGCTGCCACACAGTAAAGGTCCAATGGGGGACCATGAAAACATGAGTACAAGATGGTAACTCATGACGAAAATCGACACGAACAAAGACAAGTAAGGAGGCAAAATGGTGCCCCAAGTACAAGTGTTGTAAGTGAGGAAGTTCGATTTGAAGGAGAGGTGAAGTGATCCTTCTTGGAAAAAATAGGTCCTGGCAAAGGATGAAATTACAAAAAAGATGTTGGCTATCTAACAGAACATAAAACACACATCTCAGAAGGGAAATGCTAAGGGTAATATTTCTTAAGATAGAGTGCATTGTGAGGATTAGGAAGAGGATTGCCTTCAAAGTCCTCTAAAAGGTATGCCCCCTTACCAAGATCCTTACTGATGACGTAAGGGCCTAGCCATAATGAGTCAAACGTCCCGTGACCAAGGACATCATGGGCTTGGTCATATACTAGAACAAGGTCGCCTTTGTGAAAAGGACGAGGCTAGACTTTTTGGTCATATTGAGCTTTGGTGCGTTTCTTGGCCGCTTCCATGGTTTGCAATGCAACACGGCGGTCTTCAGAGGCACGCTCAGGCATGATAAGTCGTTGTTCTATAGGTTGGGTGTCAGGGAGAAGTTCAATAGCCAGATGAAGGGAAGGGATTTCACACTCGATTGGTAAGACATCCTCCTCTCCAAAAACGAGGTGAGGAGGGTTATGGTTGAGGGGAATAGGTGCCCCCGAGCATGGTGTGGTCATGCCAAAATGTATTTAGGAAAAGGGGAATCTAAACACATTTAAATGATGTGGTGTGCCATTTGTTCTCGTTATGGTTATGCAGTTTGAGAAAGTAAATGGAGGATTACCAATCTCTTTTGGTACTGCATATAGGGATCAAATGGACTCTAAGTTTCCGAGTTGGAATACCTGGTGTCACTATCCCAAAAAGAGGATTTGGAGATAATGAACTGATGCTCTCGTAGAAAAGCTATAGGTTGGTCAACAATAATGTCTAAGAGACTGGGTTGCTGATGTAAGATGAGGGAACAATAAGGGGTATCATCCCTAGAGTGATCGGAAGTGATATGGGACTCTAGAGGTTCTTCTAAATGTGGAAGAATACTGGGACTAAAGTCAACACGACCAGATACACTAGGAGAGTTTTGGAGAATTGCTTCTCTTGGTCTCTCAAATTTGGGTGCCCCCTTACCCAAACATGGGGTTTCAATGTAATGGCCACAAGGTGGATGTGGTGTGAACGCATGGGTTAGATGTAAGGGGGAATAGATAAAGTCAGGGGTGGGGATTTTTTCCATAATGTCGTCATCGTGATAGAAGATGGGGTGACTGGCGGAAGAAAGACCACCTGACGTGGTGAAGCGACCTGAATCATCATCATGAGAAGAGAGGTTCACATGCGCATCATCACAAGGGGTGACCTAAGAGTAATTAGATAAAGGATCTACCGATGTTGAGCCCAAGATGATCGCTGAAGGAAGGTCAAGCGAAACAATAGGGAAGGATTCAGATGGAATGTTCCCCGAGGGTCTCATGGATGATGATAGGTAGAAAATGTTGGACGAAGGCTCCGTCATCTCGACATCGAGAGGGGGAATGTCAATGGGAGCAGTCATATCTGGTAGCTCTGCTGAAGCAGAATGCACAAATAGGGGAGAGGTGGACTCATTGCACTGGGCCTCGAATTGGTGGACCGCGGCTAGAGAGGGGCGGAAATCCTCGAGGCAGGAACAAAGGTGGGTGTAATGGCCATGGTGATCACACAAAGCACAAGGGTGTTTGGTGTGAATATTCTTTGGGTTCTTGATTGCGGTCGCGGAAGGAATAGAGGCTTCCGGGACTGTGGACTCAGGGAACGCGACATTAACCATGGGCTTGAGATGAAGCAATTCAGGACAGGTATGGGTGGCGTGGCCGACAACGTCACACAAAGCACGCTGGATGGTATGCTTTGGAGGCCGAGGAGGGACAGGGTTTTTCGGGGTAGCCTTGTCCTTTGATGCCCCCTTGCAAGCTTTGCCCTTCTTACCCGAAGCGGTCGCAACAGGAGGTGGTTCCTGTTGAGGTGACTGAGGCACTGTTGCAGCAGGCGAAGTCATGGGGACTGGTTGAACTGGGGTCAAAGCAATATAAGGTTTGGGTTGACCAGGCAAGGTTGGGGCTGGAGGATCAAGGTACCAGACGGGAATCCCAAGGGTCAGGTTAGGAAGAGAGAGGGTGGCCATGACAAGTACCGTGGACACTCCTGGTGGGGGAGCTAGGAACGGTATCTGACCAGAGGGGTAATGGCCAGGTGGGACAGCTCCTAAATGGCTAAGGCTTGGAGGAACCATTTCAAGAGGACAAAGAGGCTCATGACTACCAGCTGCAGATGAAGGGCTAGGGGCAGGTTGCGGAGAGCGCGGTTGCTGACTAGCCGAAGCAGGTTGCTTGAGAGCAGCCTGAGACGATTGCAGCATGCAAACATTCGATGAGCTGGGGTCAGAGACAGGAGGAGGAGGAAGACCAGGGAAGGTTCCAAGCAAATAGGAGTCTTTGTAGACGCCGGGAGAGACACTGGTCAAAGAATCGACAGTTTGCTTGTTGGCTACAGAAGAGATGGTCGTCTCAGGTGAGGTCTGAGATTTTGGCTCATGATATGTCAACTGGTCAATGGTGACTATCTTTCCATTATGAGGGAAAGACATCTTGCGGAAAACCGCGGATGGGATAGCGGACATAGCATATGTGTAGCTCCGCCCCAAGAGAATGTTGTAATCTAGAGGGGCGTCGATGACTTCGACATCAACGCAAACAGTCTTGCCCGCAAGAGTGATAGGACATTTACGGAAGAGGCCAATAGGCTGGGAGGCGTGGCCATCCCACGCTCGAAGGGTGATCGTGGAAGGGGCCAACTCAGGAGAGCCGAGTTGCTTCCAAACCGAAGCGGACATCACACAAGTGGATGCCCCCTCATCAATTATGCACCGAGAAATGTTAGCGTTCCGGATTTTGACTGGGATTTGGAAGGCTACGGAAGCAGGAAGAGGAGGATGTTCTGATTGATGGGCGTCGAACACAATCATTTGGTCATCAGCAGGATCTACAGTGCCCACGGCAGATAGTAGAGCCTTCTTTTGGGAAGGGCACGACTGGAGGAGTTCCAGTGTGGAAATGGTAGCAGGAGATTGCGCCAAATCATCTACTATGCTATATGAATGAGCAGCTCGACCAAAAGCAGCATTTCGACGTAACGGTCCTTTAGGAATATTTGTATGGACCTCAACTTTGGGTTGAGGGATATGTAAGGGACCATTGGTTGTCGAAAGAGGCTCTGTAGAACCGAAAGAAGGGGACTCGAGGGCAGACTAAGTGGGAGGCTTGGGGTACTGGCGAGACCAAGTTTGAAGGTTAAGGTCGATGGTTAGAGGTGGATTAGAGTTCATCATGAGGATCTGGTAATTGGAGGAACCAGAAGGGAAAGGTGGAGTGGCCACCTGTCCGTCAGGTGTTTGGGTAGCCATGAATCCCTGCTGTGCATCCACCTACTCTTGAAGGGGCGGTGACTACTGTTGTAGGGGTTGAGAAGGCAAGGGAGGCGAAAGCGCATATGCTGGAGGAGCTGGCGCACTAGGCTGCAGATAAGGGTAATGGTTAGGTTGGGCAACATTGAGGTAAGCAGGAGGTTGGGAAAAAGGATGAGGCATGCCGTATCCTGGATGCATGCTACCGGGAGGGGGAGAAGTGTAGGAAGTGGTGCCCCCACCCCCAGGAAAACCATAGCTCATGAGAGGTTGAGCGGATGGATGAGAGATAGATCCAACGATACTGTCGGCGGCATGAGGTGCCCCCGGTGTATGGGCATCACCGTGTCTGCGGAGATTAGGTAGGACAGTATGATCATAACCTGTCTGAGCATAGATCAGGTCATACTTTAATGCCATTTGCTGGGCATCTTCTTCGGTTTGAGGAAAATGTGATGCGACATCTTTCCCGATAGGGGACAAGAGAGATCTAAGGAACCAGTCCATGTAGACACGGTCTTCGAAGGTAGGAGATTGACATAGGCTCTTTCTTCTTCGCCATTCCTGGACATGATTGGATAGGCGGGTCGCAAATGATTGACGGAAAGAAGTCAAAAGTTCGATAACAGTGTCATAACGAAGGGGAAGCTGGAAGTAAGATAAAAAATCCCGGGCAAGAGTTGCAAAGGTGGTATGGGAGGAAGTGGGCTGATCAACATACCACTTAGAAGCTGCTCCTGTAAGCGTGCGTTGGAACAATCTAAGACGAACAGAGTCGTCGGTAATGGAGGTAGATGAACACCACATGTGGAAAGATCGAACATGATTTGAAGGATCTTCTCCAGCACGACCTTCAAACTTTGGGATGTTGGAAGGGAGATTTGTCGGCATAGTAGGCCAACTAGCATCATGGTGTATAGGGTCGTTTATCAACCGGTCCAAATCAGGGAGGCTGAGGCCTGCCAAGAAGGGGAGCAAGGGTGCAGCCGAGGTAGTTCCTGTGGTGGTTCCGCTAGTAGTAGTCCCGGAATTAGGGCCGGGATTCCCGCTAGTGTTAGGCCCTGGACTAGACATAGTGGAAGTGACAGGGGGAGAACCAGAAGGAAAATGATAACCCAAAGAATCAGAAGAGGAGTCTGAGTGCGGACTCAGAGGAGGACTGGCTCGACGACGGCGGGACAGAGCAGGTCAATCGACCGGAAACTAAGGGTGAAGGATAGGAAGTCTCCGGGAAGTGCGCCTTGGGGGCACAATGATGACAACACAAACACGGCACAAGGGGAAGAAGAGTGACCACAAGGGCACGGAGGGGTAGAATCAAGTGATTACAATGTCGAAACAAGGGCAGATAGGTGCAGTGTCAATTGATTTTAAAGTCTTTTCCTGGTGGTGTAAACCAGGCTCTTCTTCGCTTAGGGTGAGTGTGTGGCGTGCGTTAATTTTAATTTTTAAACCCTTTTCATTTTGAGAGCAAGAGAAAAAGTGTGCTGCGTAACTGAAAATAAATCTGCAGAGAACAATATATAATGCTGAAATAACAGAAAATTAACAGCTACTATTGCATCGATTCAACCCAAAAAGGAGGGTCTCTCAAAACTAATCTAAAAGAGGGAAAATATCTAATCAAAACACACTAAAAAGAGGCCAATAGATCTAGGGTCAAAAGGGACAGGGATCTAAAGGAGAAAGCTGCTGAAAAGAGGTGCAGATCACAGCCAAGAGGCAGAGCCAAGGTGGCTGGAAAAAGGAGGAAATCAGCAAAAAGCGGAAGGGACGGGGAGGAGGTCCTAAAGGGAGGTCCAAACAAAACTGCAAGAGGTGATTTGAAAGGAAGAAAAGCTGATTTAAAGGGATCTGAGGATGAGGTATCAGATCTGAAAAAAGACAGGCTGAAACTCTGAAAAATCAGACACCTGAAACAACTAAAACTCTTCCACCAAAAGTGGAGGGTACTGAAGCCATAGGGGGCTAGGTTTCCACTTAGATGATCAAAAGCAGATCAGAAACAGGTCAAAACGGGCTGAGAGAGAGGCTGGAAAACCCTGACAGAAGCTTCAGAAAAACCCAGAAAAATTTCAGAAAAACAACAGAAAAATGTCCAGGTCGCAGTTTTTGACCTGTTTTTCGCTCCGGTCGCAGTTTTGGGGCTGTTTTCTGCGACCTGAAGCTCCAGGTCATAGTTTTTGGTCCAAAAAGTGCGACCTGCACTTCCGACACTCTCGGCGGCAGATTTCAGAAAAAAAATGTCGTCTCAGCTGCGGCTGACGTCTGTCACCTGCGCAATAGGGCCAGAAACACGCGGAAGTTAGAAATTTTAATGTTTTATGGTTTTATGTGAGAAAAAAAACCTAAAAATAGGAAAAACAAAAAGCCGAAAAGAAACCCTAGGGTCTGAAGTAGCTGGATATGCAAGAATATGAAAAATGACAGCGGTCGTAATTTAAAACCCGTGCGGAGTCGCCATTTGTTAGTATGAATCCTTTGTCGAAGTGTACGAAAAAGGACCACTTTAGCTACGCATAACTAATAGCCCTAACAAAAAAAGTGGCTGCCAATATCTTCAGATCTGCAGTTAGTTGAACATAAAAGAGCTGCGAAAACTAGATCTATTCATGGAAAGACATTAAGCAGAAAAAACAAGGGTTTGCTCCATATACCAATAGACAAGACAAGAACAATTTTTGAAAGAATTTTTATATTAATTGGGCACCTGGGAGGAAAACAAGAAGGCGTATCCAATTCTCCTCAGTGAGATGGGTTCTTGGAAGTCCTCAGCACTTTAGATCTAAGATTTCTCTCTCTTGTTGGTGTAGAAAACCCACACAAAGAATAGAACTCAAAGGGAGCTCACACAGCAAATGGTAGAGAAGAGTGACCAAGTGTATAGATCCAGAGTGATCTAATAGGCAACAAAAGGTGAAGAATGGTAGGAAAAACCCTCCTATTTATAACAAAATATTGGGTCATTCTAGGTCTTGGTGCATGGGTTAACCAGATCTAGATCCACTTTTTATGGAATATTTTATTATATTTATTGGAGGGAAAAGGTATTTGACTTCAAAAATAAATAAATAAATGATTTATTTATCTTTTTAAGGAAGCGGTTAGAAGATAATCAAATAAATAATGATTTATTTAATTATTTAAGGAAGTGGTTGAAAAATAATTAAATAAATAATGATTTATTTAATTATTTGTGGGTGATTTGGTCATATTTAACAAGGAATATTATCTAAATAAGATTTAAATAATTATTCCTAGAAAATAATAAAATAAATAAAGGTTTATCTAATTAATTTCTTTGTTTTGGGTTAAACATGACTAGGAATAATAATTAAATTATGGTTTAATTAATTATTCCATGAGGAAAATCAAACAAATATAGGTTTGTTTAATATTTCCTTTTGGGGTTTCCTGTTTAGACCATAAACAACCTAATAAATGTGGTTTATTAAGTTATTTTACATAGTGAAAGCAATTTTACTTAGGGTAAAATTGGTCTTACATGGTGTACTTGGTTCCATCTAATGATGATAAGTTAGATGACCAAAAAATGGTGTAACAATAATATCAGCATACCAAGATGAATTTAAAAAAAATTCTTCAATGTATGGTGTTGTAAATTCTTCAGTTTCTTCTAGCACATCAACGATATTCAAGTCTAAAGCTTGGAAATTTGATTCAGCCACAAGTTTTGCAAGTCCTTGTCCTTTAATCAAATTAGTGGGTCTGATTTCTAAATCATATTCTAAAATGGTAGCAATCCACTTGCTCCTTTTACCATCAGGGTCTTGATTAAGTATGTCTTTGACAACTGTGTGTGGGACAAAAGCTATGATATGTGAATGCAAAATATAAACTCTAAAATCCTTCAAAGCTTTGATTAAGGAAAAAGCTTGTTTTTCCATGATGTTATACTTTAGAGGAGCATCACTGAAGGCTTTACTGAAGAAAGCTATGGTTTTTTCTTGCCCCATGATGTTCTTTTGAAATAATATTGCTGCCACAATATGTTCAGAGGAAAAGGAGAAGATGTAAAAGTCCTGGGTGAACTCAGGGCTGATTAAGACTGGTGTTTGTGTGAGTGCTTGTTTTACCAGCTCAAAAGATTGTTTTCTTCCATATTCCACTTCACTCCTACTTACTTTTTCAACATATTTGTGATATTTGTTAGGAGCTTAGCAAGGTTAGAGATGAATCTTCTTAGGAAGTTAATCTTTCCAATGAAATTTTGCAGCTCTTTAATGTTTCTTGGATGGTTGATTTGTAAGATGCCTTCTATTCTTTTGGGATCTATCTTGATTCCTTCCTTAGAGATGGTGTGACCTAAGAGTTTTCCTTCCTAAACGCCAAACAAATTTTTCTTAAGATCTAGCGATAGGCCATACTTTCTACACTTTTCAAAGACTTTTCTCAAGTGGACTAAGTGCTCTTCATCAGTCTTAGAGTAGACAGTGATGTCATCAAGGTATATCACTATGAAGTAACCTATGTCTTCTGAAAAAGCTATGTCCATTTCCCTTTGGAAAGTAGCCCCTGCATTCATTAAAATGAATGGAATTTTAACATACATGAATGTACCCCAAGGTGTAGTGAAAGTAGTTTTGAGTTGGTCACTTGGAAAGACTAGAACTTGGTTATAACCTGAGAAGCCATCTAGTAATGAGATTCTTTGTGAGCCAACTACTTTTTGGAGTATGTGATCCATTTTAGGCAAGGGGTAATTTTCTTTCAAGGAGGCCTTGTTCAAATTTCTGAAGTCAATACAAAGCCTAATTTCCCCGGTCTTCTTCCTAACTGACACAAGGTTGGACACCCATTCTGAGTATCAGACAGGGACTATGATCCCGGCGTCGCACATATTTTTGATTTCTTTCTCAACTAAGGGTAACAAGAGGGGGTTAATTCTTCTCAATTTTTGTTTAAATGGTTTCTGATTTTCCATGAGAGGAATTTTATGTTCAATGATTTTGGTGTCATAGGATTTCAAGTCTTCATACCCCCAAGCAAACACATCTTTAAATTCTTTAAAAAGCTCAATGTGTTTTTGTTTTGTGTGAGGTGGGAGAGTTTTGGATAGCTTGATTATTTTGGGCTCTTTCATCCCTCTAATGTTACATTCTTCTATATTTGTTTCAGTGGATTCCATCTTGGGTTTTTTAGCTACATCATTAAAATCAAATAGCTCTTCTAGTGGTGTAAGGCCTCTTGGCAAGGTGTCATATTTTCACTGCAAAATTTCAAGTTCTCTTTGATCTGTTTTATCAAATATTTCTGCAACACAAGGGTTTTGAAGGTGGTTTATATCATCATCAAAGGGCAGCTCTATTTTGGGAGTTTCATTTTCAGCAAAATTATTTCTTTCAAATCTTAAACTCTATTTTTTGCTTGCAAATTCATTTCTGGATTGTAGAAAATCATCTATTTTCTCATCATTGTCAAACACTTGCCAATGGCTCAAGTTATCGGGTACAGTAGGCCTGTTCTTTACTTTGATGAGGCTTTGATTATTTTCATAAGGTAAAGAGAAATTGCTGGAAGCAAAGGCAAGTTCATTGGCAAGGAAGTTTTGGGCCCTAGGGATGAAAGTGAGCTCATACTTCTTGAAGGTTTTAAGAAGGTCTAGGTTAGCATTCCTATATTCCCTTAGTCTAGGGTTCTTGGCTGAATATTCTCCCTTAATTTGATTTATGATCAGTTATGAATCTTCTTGAACCAAGATTTTCTTAGCTTTGAGGTCTTTGAGTAGGTGTAAACCAATAAGGAGAGCCTCATATTCTGCAACATTATTGGTGCATTGGAAATATAGCGTATAGGAATGGCCTTCATTTGTGTTCTGGATCCAAACCCTTGCTCCTGAGCCAGCCTTACCATAAGAGCGATCAAATCTCATATGCAAAAGGGTGTCAATTTTAGTTTTGTCCATGTTCTTCACTTCGGGGCTGCTAAAGTTTTGGGTGTCATTTTCTTGGTTAGAGGATTGGCTTGGTTGTTTTGAGGGGCTTAGTTCTCTCTCATTGTCATTCACTTATTCACTTATGTCATTTTAATTGTACAGGATGAAGGAGTCAAGGTCTGAGTGAATGGAATAAACCAGTGTGTTATTTGGCCTATCTATGTTACTCACCATGTATTTCATGTGGGATTCTCGATACAATCTCCTTGTTTGATTGAAGACTGGTATGGTGGCATAATTCATGTCCATTTGAAGGCTACCTTGGAGTTTGGCCCCCCATGATCTAGATAAAAGCATGCCATATTTTGTGGGGATGTCAGCCACAACTATATCCATGACTACTCTTAGCGGGGATTTGTGCCAGATTGACACACAGATCCTTGATTAGGCCTAGAAACTTAACCCTACTGGAATCAAAAGAGTACAAGTATTTGTAGGGATTTGTGATTTCTAAGCCCAATCTCTCCATCACAACCTTTGGCATGAGGTTGTGTGAGGCACTAGAGTCTAGCATAGCATTATGCAGAATTTTTTCATGTATGTTCAGATTGACATAGAAAGGAGGGACAGCTCCTTCTTGATATTTTCCCTCTACTTCAGGACCAAACAATAGCTCTGGTTTATCATCAGTTAAGTTTAAAGTGTCAGTATCATTCCCTATATTTAACACTTTGAAAATATGGGATCTATATACCTCTTGGGTTACCAACTCAACCATAAACTTTTCTACATTTTTTATTTTCTAATTCTGACTTGATGGTTTGGACATCAATGTTTTTTCAAGGCTACTAGTTGAAGTACTAGGGAAACTTGAATCATTATTAGGTTGGCTAGTCTTTGGCTTGTTTAGGTCAGCTTTCTTAGATTTTCAAACTTGCCATGTTTGCTCTTGTCTTCCCTTCTTGAATCTCATTTCAGAACCATGTCTCCAATCTAGATCTTGTTTCCTTCAGTTCTCCAATCAAATATTTTCTTGATATTGTCCTGTATAGCTTGTGTCCTTTTGTAAACTTCCTCCCTTAACTGCTGCAAATGAATGGTTTGGTGTAGCCTACTCTACATGTCATTTTCTTCTGATTGTACTTCTTGAAGAAGCTTCATGACTGGAACTCCCAAAGAGGTGGGGAAAACTGTATCCATGCCATACACTAGTTGATAGGGAGACATACCAATTTATTTCTTGGTGGTTAGCCTATCAGCCAATAGTGCATTCACTAGTTTTCCATGCCATGCTTTTTTATTTTGTTCTAAGAGCTTCTTAATGATGTTTTCCAAGCTCTTGTTAGAGGACTCAGCTAGTCCATTACCTTGTGGGTAATAAGTAGTGGAGTGGCCCAAGGTGATGTGATATTTGTAACAAAAGTCCACCATTTTCTTAGATGAAAAGGCAGCAGCATTATCGGTGATGATATTTTGACAACAAAACTTGGACAAGATGGTGGTTTCAAGGAATTTGATGATGACTGAGTTAGTGGCATTTATGGAAGGGATGGCTTCTATCCATTGGTGAAGTAATCAGTGGCAGTGAGGATCCAATTATGTTGAGGAGATAAAGTAGGATGGATCTCTCCTATGAAGTCCAAACCCCACTGCTAAAAAGGAGCTTCAACACTGATGGGATACAAGGGCAGAGGCAAGATATTTCTTTTTCCATCAAAGATTTAGCATTTATGGCAAGTCATGACTATTTTGTGAGTATCGGGAAATAGGGTAGGCCAATAGTAGCCAGCTCTAAGGATCTTGTTGGCTGTGGTCTTCCAATAAAGATGACCCCCACATTCTCCCTCATGTAATTCATGCATGATTTTTTCTGCATCATCTTCAAGAAAACATTTAAGCAGCAAACTAGCAAAAATCTTCCAGTACAACACTCCATCTAAAATGCAAAAATTTAATGCATTTTGTTTTAAGAATCTAGCTTTGGTTTTTGACAAAGAAGGGGGAGCATTGAGATAAAGAAGCACATAAATAATATCAACCTACCAATATGAATTTAAAAACATTTCTTCAATGTATGGTGCTGTAAATTATTCAGTTTCTTCTAACACATCAACCATATTCATGTCTAAAGCCTGGAAATTTGATTCAGCCATAAGTTTTGCAAGTCCTTGTCCTTTAATCAATTATAGTGGGTCTGATTTATAAATCATATTATAAAATGGTAGCAATCCACTTGCCCCTTTTACCATCAGGGTCTTGATTAAGTATGTCTTTGACAACTGTGTGTGAGACAAAAACTATGATATGTGAATGCAAAATATAAACTCTAAAATCCTTCAAAGCTTTGATTAAGGAAAAGGCTTGTTTCTCCATGATGTTATAATTTAGAGGAGCATCCCTTAAGGCTTTGCTGAAGAAATCTATGGGTTTTTCTTGCCCCATAATGTTCTTTTTCAATAATACTACTGCCACAGTATGTTCAAAGGCAAAGAAGAAGATGTAAAAGTCCTTGGTGAAGTCAAGGATGATTAAGACTGGTGTTTGTGTGAGTGCTTGTTTTACCAGCTCAAAAGATTGTTTTGCTTCCATACTCCAATTCACTCCTACTTACTTTTTCAACATATTTGTGATATTTCTTAGGAGCTCAGCAAGGTTAGGGATGAATCTTCTTAGGAAGTTAATCTTTCCAATGAAAGATTTCAACTCTTTAATGTTTCTAGGATGGATGATTTGTAAGATGCCTTCTATTCTTTTGGGATCTATCTTGATTCCTTCCTTAGAGATGATGTGACCTAAGAGTTTTCCTTCCTGAAGGCCAAACAAATTTTTCTTAGGATCTAGGGATAGGCCATACTTTCTACACTTTTCAAACACTTTTCTCAAGTGGACTAAGTGCTCTTCATCAGTCTTAGAGTAGACAGTGATGTCATCAAGGTATATGACTATGAAGTAACCTATGTCTTCTAAAAAAACTATGTCCATTGCCCTTTGGAAAGTAGCCCCTGCATTCATTAAACCAAATGGAATTTTAACATACATGAATGTACCCCAAGGTGTAGTGAAAGCAGTTTTGAGTTGGTCACTTGGAAAGACTAGAACTTGGTTATAACCTGAGAAGCCATCTAGTAATGAGATTCTTTGTGAGCCAACTACTTTTTGGAGGATGTGATCCATTTTAGGCAAGGAGTAATTTTCTTTCAAGGAGGCCTTGTTCAAATTTCTGAAGTTAATACAAAGTCTAATTTCCCTAGTCTTCTTCCTAACTGACACAAGGTTGGACACCCATTCTGAGTATTAGACAGGGACTATGATCCCAACATCGTACATATTTTTTATTTCTTTCTCAACTAAGGGTAACAAGAGGGGGTTAATTCTTCTCAATTTGTGTTTAAATGGTTTCTGATTTTCCTTGAGAGGAATTTTATGTTGAATGATTTTGGTGTCATAGGATTTCAAGTCTTCATACCCCCAAGCAAACACATATTTAAATTATTTAAAAAGCTCAATGCATTTTTGTTTTTTGTGAAGATGGAGAGTTTTGGAGAGCTTGATTATTTTGGGCTCTTTAATCCCTCCAATGTCACATTCTTCTATATTTTTTTCAGTGGATTCCATCTTGGGTTTTCTAGCTACATCATTAAAATCAAACAGATCTTCTAGTGGTGTAAGGCCTCTTCGAAAGGTGGCATCTTTGCATTGAAAAGTTTCAAGTTATCTTTGATCTGTTTTATCAAATATTTTTGCAACACAAGGGTTTTTAAGGTGGTTTATATCATCATCAAAGGGCAGCTCTGTTTTGGGAGTTTCATTTTCAGAAAAAATATTTCTTTCAAATCTTAAACTCTGTTTTGTGCTTGCAAATTCATTTCTGGATTGCAGAAAATCATCTATTTTCTCATCATTTTCAAACACTTGCCAATGGTTCAAGTTGTCTGATACAATAGGCTTTTTCTTTACTTTTATGAGGCATTGATTATTTTCATAAGGAAAAGAGAAATTGCTGGCAGCAAAGGTAAGTTCATTGTGTTACACCATTTTTTGGTCATCTAACCTATTATCATTAGATGGACCCAAGTACACCATGTAAGACCAATTTTACCCCAAGTAAAATTGCTTTCACTATGTAAAATAACTTAATAAAACACATTTATTAGGTTGTTTATGGTCTAAATAGAAAACCCCAAAAGGAAATATTAAACAAATCTATATTTGTTTGATTTTCCTCATGGAATAATTATTTAAACAATAAGTTAATTATTATTCCTGGTTATATTTAACCCAAAACAAGGAAATTGTTAGGTAAACTTGACTCGGGATAGAGTGAAAGTTGACTAGGGTAAATAGTAGTGGTTTTGGTGCACATGGTTTTGTGCACCCATGGTTTTGGCCCATGATATTGCATGTAATGGAGCCTATAAGAGGCTGAGAATACTTCATTGTAAGGTAGGCTTGGAGGTGAGCGGTGAAGGCTCACTTGGCTGGATTGGCCAAGGTTTTGGCCAATGGTTAATGAAATTTCATTGGTTGGGTTTTTCCCCGGATTTGGGGTTTTCCCGGATAAACATTTGTGTTTATGTTCATGATTTTTTGCTAGTCTCTTTGTATTTATTTCTCTTAGTAAATGTTTATTTCTCTCTCAGTAAATTCTTTACATTTCCTGCGATAAATTTCTAACAACTGGTATCAGAGCCAAGTTTAGTGACTTGTGAAGGTGTCAGATCTACATCTAGATCTAGTTAGATCTACGTGTGAATATGATGTTTGATTGGACAGATCATGCTCACTCATAATTAGCTGGGCGATTTTGAGGTGGGGTAGAGTTTTTTGGTTCCGGGATTCAAAACGCGGATTAGACGAACACCCGACAAGATGAACAACCAGGGATAGAATACGGTAGGAGCTCAAAGCAGGAGGTAGAGCTTGAATCAAAGAAAAGGGTCGGCGACTTCAGTGAAGAAGCAGGCTTCGTCTGACAATGGTAGCATTGGAATCGATGACACCGCTTTCACCACCGACGTCGAGGGAGAGGACCGTGAAGACGTTGAGATTGTCCAAGGCCCTCACTATTCCAGAGGGCACGTCAGTGTATGATGCTTGTCATCGTATGGCCATGCGTAGGGTCGACGTTGATCTACTCATGAATCCCAGCACCTTACTCTCTCGAATCATAATCGACAAGGATGTGGCAACGAGGGTTATAGCTGAGGGTTTGAAGCCTCGCGACACACCGGTTTCAAAGGTCATGACGCGAAATCACATCTTTGTCATGGCGGAGTCCTCGGCCGTAGAAGCCCTTGAGAAGATGATTCAAGGGAAGTTTAGACACTTGCCAGTTGTCAAAAATGGCAAGGTCATTGCTCTGCTTGATATTACGAAGTGCCTCTATGACGCCATAGAAAAGATGGAAAAGGTCGCGGAGAAGGGCAGTACTATTGCTGTTTCTATTGAAGGAATTGAAAGACAATTTGGAGACGCTCCCAGTTCTTTTATTGAAACACTACGGGAAAAAATATTCAGGTCCACTTTATCAACATTCATCGCGGAAAATACAAAGGTGGAAATAGTTTCACCATATGAATCTGTGTATATGGCGGCGAAGAAGATGCGTGAATTTTGAGTCAATTCAATCATCGTCACAATTGGAATGGACAGACAAGTCCACGATTACGAATGCAGCAGATTTCCTGCAGATTCGTCGACACATTTGTCAACTCTGTTGTTGGAGGCCAGTTTCCGTCATCCAATTCAACACCAATAGACGAAAGGGATTCAAACTGGGCACAGAGAGTTACTAGATTCCCATATGCAGATCGGCTGGTTGCAATTGGTGACATCCATGGGGACCTTCAGGCTCTCATGGCCGCCTAGGTCATGGACGAGAAAAATCAATGGGTTAGAGGAAAGGCCACAGTCGTTCAGATCGGAAATCTCCTCGACAGAGGGGGGAAGAGATCAAAGTCATTTATCTGCTCAAGAAACTTAAACAAGAAGCAGAAAAGTCTGGTGGGAGAGTTTTTATATTGAACGGTAATCATAAAATAATGAACGAGATTTCACCTATGCGACACTAACTGCGATGGAGGAATTCAGGGGCTGGGCACATTGGTATACAGTGGTGAATGATATAAAGAATATCTATAAGGGTTTAGGACACCAAAGAGACATTTTTTTTTAGAGGATACGAGCACGTGGATAAATTAATTGATGAACCATGCATCTGAAGAGAAATCCTAGAGGACTAGCAGTTACAGTGGCTGGTGACCCATGTAATCCGGTAGATGGATTCTTTTTATATGGACATTGATTTCATATGTACAAATACAGAAACAATGAAACAAAAAAAAATTATTATAATGGAGTTAATTTTTTACATGTAAATGGGCATACTGTTGTAAGACCTGGTATGGCATGTGTACCCCTGGGTAATCACTGGTAAAGTCTGGGTTAGACCTAGGTGATAGGGGGGATGTCAAGTTAACAATTACCCTAGGTAAAAAAAAAAAAATTGAGGGGGGAAGAGCTAGAGTGAGAGGGGTTGTCTCATCTAGCAGGTTTGGCTGGATTTAGTCAATAATCCCCAATTCAAGTTTAAGGGGGGAATTGTTAGGTAAACTTGACTCAGGATAGAGTGAAAGTTGACTAGGGTAAATAGTAGTGGTTTGGGGGCACATGGTTTTGTGCACCCATGGTTTTGGCCCATGGTATTGCATGTAATGGAGCCTATAAGAGGCTGAGAATACTTCATTTTAAGGTAGGCCTGGAGGTGAGCGGTGAAGGCTCACTTGGCTGGATTGGCCAGGGTTTTGGCCAATGGTTAATGAAATTTCATTGGTTGGGTTTTTCCCCAGATTTGGGGTTTTCCCGGATAAACATTTGTGTTTATGTTCATGATTTGTTGCTGGTCTCTTTGTATTTATTTCTCTCAGTAAATGTTTATTTCTCTCTCAGTAAATTCTTTATATTTCCTGCGGTAAATTTCTAACACAAATTAATTAGATAAATCCTTATTTATCTTATTATTTTCTAGGAATAATTATTTAAATCTTGTTTAAATAATATTCCTTGTTAAATATGACTAAATCATTTATAAATAATTAAATAAACCATTATTTATTTAATTATCATTCAACCACTTCCTTAAAATATTAAATAAATCATTTATTTATTTATTATTTACAAATAAAAGGATTTGACCCAAGACAAATACCTTTTCCCTCCAACAAATATAATAAAATATTCCTAAAAGGTGGTTCTAGAATTTGGTTAATAATATTTTATTCATGCACCAAGTTCTAGATTACCCTAATATTTTGTTATAAATAGAAGGGTTTTCCCATTCATTTGTCACCTTTTGTTGCCTATTAGATCACTCTGGATCTATACTCTTGGTCGGACTTTGAGCCATTATCATTGTCACATTCTCCATTATTTGCTTTGTGAGCTCCCTTTGAGTTCTATGTTTGTTTGGGTTTTCTACACCAACAAGAGAGAGAAATGCTAGATCTGAAGTGCTGAGGACTTTCAAGAACCCATCCCATTGAGGAGAATTGGAAACACCTTTCTTGTTTTCCTCTTAGGAGCCCTTAATATAAAAATTCTTTCAAAAATATTATTCTTGTCTTGTCTATTGGATTCATGGAGAAAAACCTTATTTTCACTGCTTAATGTCTTTTTATGCATAGATTTGGATTTGTGCAGCTTTTGTCTTGATCAACTAACTGCATATTTGAAGATATTGGCAGCCATATTTGATGTTAGGGCTATTTTTTATGCGTGGCTAAAGTGGTATTTTTTTCGTACACTTCGACAAAATATTCATACTAACAATTGGCAACTCCACATGGGTTTTCAATTACGACCGCTGTCGTTTTTATATTCCTGCATATCCAGCTGCTTCAGACCCTAGGGTTTCTTTTCAAATTTTTGTTTTTTCTATTTTTATGTCGTTTTTCACCTCTAAAACCCTCAAACATTAAAATTTCTAACTTCCATGTGTTTCTGGCCCAATTCAAAATCTGTTATTCTAGGCTCGTATTCTTCACCAAGAAGAATATTGTTTGAACTTATATTATGGTATATGACACTAGGGTTGGAACTGTGATGAAGCCATGACATTCCTCTAGATCCGCCAATTCCAATTTTGAGCTTTTCAGTCCAATACAAATTATTCTCTAGATTCTCCTTGTTGTGCAGCCAGTCCCACAAGCTTCCATTAGCCATGTGCTTGTATACTAAAAGCTGCTCTTGTCTGGAAATATAGTAACCTAGAAGAGGAACAAGATTATGGTGTCTCAAGAAAGCTAATGTATTCATTTTAGCCTTACACTTTTTTTAGATTGGGCAATGTATCAAAGCCTTTTTATCGCCATTACAGATCTATTAGCAAGTGTTTCTCTATAAACAGTGCTTGTCTTACCTCACCCTATGATGTTTTCTAAGATGAAATCATTCTTGCAGCCATTAGATCAATGGGATTCTCAAACATGGACACTTTGATACACTTTGGAGCCCTAATCCATTTTTCCCACATGTCCTTTTCCTTCATTTCAGCCAGTTTATTTGGACTTATTCTGATACACCACCACTAAAAGGAAAAACGAAGAAATGACACAATCAAAACACCTGCAACATTTGCTGCAATGGAAACACCTATATCAAACTTCCCATTTATGTGGAAACTGTAATTAAATAATTTCTTGATAATTCTTCTATTTCCCTAAAAGGAATAAAAATACTCATCTAAAATCAGCTTGAGAGAAAACTATCGATGGCATGGATCACTATGGGAAGTCATGCAGTTGTATACTACAAATGCACACTGTAATAAGTAAAAACACATATGACCTATTGGGAGAGTTTTCTTCTAGAAAAAGCCATGCTATATAGTGTAAATTACAACTCAGTCTTATAACCTCACAACTTTCAACAATATGCTAATGAAAATGGGGGACATTCAATAAAAAGGATTTTATGTTGATCACAAAAGTGGAAAACATGCAAGTAAATAAGTTAATAATAGGAATCTCAAATAGACCGTAAAAAATTCAAGAGAAATCTATTAACCATACGATGTGAACTCAAAGCAACATGGTCTACTATAATGTTCACTTTATCAAAATTTTTATTAAAGAAACTGATTCTTTGCAAGATACTTTGAAAGTGATACCCTCACTCAAAAGTAGATCATGGAGCTCACATTTTTGGATCCTTTACATTCAACCTTCTATATATGATATAAGAAGCTATTTGGTGAATTGAAGTTATCCAACCTATGGAGAAATTTAAGTAGTTGAGATATATCTTCACAATTGTGAGTCGTGTGATAAAGGTACTCCTCATATAAAGGTAATCTGATATTTGCATTAGTGACATAACGAAGCATAGAGAGGAAATTATGTGAGACATATAGATGGGCTTGATGCATATTGCATGATATATCATAGTTTAGTAAGAATATAATTATGAACATAACAGTTGCGGTGTTTCTAATATTACTTTTAAGCCCTAAGATGAAAAATTATCCTCTCTTGAGGCCCTAGTAGCAGATTTGATTGGAGAAACATTTTATACCCTCCATGGGGAATGCCAATATGTACCATTAAAAAGGAAGGATGTTTGAACAGAACATATTATCAAGGATCTACAGATTTATTCCTTAAATGAGAAAATGTGCCTAAATCTAGTAGAAAAAATAGCTAAATTTGGAAGAAAACATTGTGGTTTTAACGATAAACATTTTGATAAAGCCATATCTAAAGAGGGTTTTTGTAACTTGTAACAATAATTAAAACAAAGGCCATTAAAATAGATTGGTTCTTTCTAAATGATTTTTTTTTCTCTTATTATTCTTGAAATATATGTATTCCTTACAAATTCACATACTAATAATAAACGCCTAGGATTCCCTTTCTACCATAGGTTCAATGGAATGAATTAATAATTGAAGTGAATGACCCTAGGGAAGGTAAAAGGATGATTTTTCTGAACCCCTCCTACAATCAGGCTCAAGTGGTGTAATAATATGATTTAATATGTTCATATCATCTAGAATGAGACTTTCCAATATCACACACTATCGATGAAATATCAGACTTTGAAGAGGAATGCAGGACATGGAATAGTAAATAGTGAAAAAAGGGCCAAAGGAATCATGCTTGCAAGACTGCAAATATTGTCTAAATTCCCTTATAATCATTCACCAACATTGGCTATTAATTTACCATCATAAGAGCATTGGAAGCATACAACTTTACTCGTACTAGCTCGAAAGCAACCAAACTCACTAAAGGAAAACCATGTAAGTTAAAAAATGTGTTATGTGTTGACTTTATTGGTATGTATAACATTTAATTTAAGAAAAAGGATGCCAACAAATATCAGGAGAACCTCAAATAATGAGAGAATATTTACAAGTAGACTCTATTTCTTGTTTGATGCAACATTTATAGTGACGTAGTAATCTCCCTACTTGTACAACTCTAGCTTGGGACTATTTCTCATACCTTTAGTGACATCCATGCTTCTCCTAGACCTGTATTATAACGTAAAAAATACTCCACATTGTTATCCAATGATCCATATTGACCTACAGTTAAAGTTATTTATCACCATATTTCCAAAATAGAGTGCTCATGAGACCGCACACAACAAGTTTTAGAAAACTTTTCTAGGGAACATGCTAAAAAAGTTTCAATTTAAGCTTGGTAAAATTATTTAGAGAACTGTAAATAAATTTTAATATCCTTACCAATTGGTTCAATGGTGAAGCAAGTGTCCCATCTAATCAATAAATAAGTAGAGGCTTTCATGAGTTAATGTTGTGCTGCAATGCACCTTCCACACACAACACATCACCATCTCTGAGACTCTCAGTAGATGGTGTTGAGGGTGAAAATATTGGGCAAGGGACAAAATTATTCACTATTCTAGAAATAAATGCAGGACCAAAAGAGGAATCAGGATGCTTCCTTTCTCTTGCAGTTTGACTAGGATAAAGGACAAAAAAGAATCACATAAAGGAAAAGCTAGTGAAAACCCTATCAGTTCAAGAATTGGAGGCTAGTTCCATCATAACACCTACTGGTTCAGTAAAAAACCGACCATTTTTTGTTTATATCATTGATTTGAGTCAGTTACCCCTATAAACTAGTCAAAATGACTAGTTTTGGAAAAACCCAATTCAGTTTTAATAACAGTCAAACCATTTCAGTTTTGATAAGATTGCTATGTGTAGGTCTTGATGAGGTGACAATCTGTTTCAAACTTATTTTCCACAGTATACATCATGTTGGACCCTGTGTATTTTATTTTTTTAGATTATCCTAAGTTAAAGAAACATTATGTGAATCGTAAGAGAATTAACTATATGTTGTAAACATGTGAATATAGTCATTTATTGTGTTGATTGATGCACACAACATCCTACATATCTAAACACAAAAATTTCAATAAACAGGGTGAAAAAAGAAAATTTTCAATATCGAAAATAAAATGATGTAAATTATTATTAGAACTTACCCATATGTGCCCCAGAGTTAAATTTACTTGTGGTGAAGAAGGTCTTTTAGGATTTTCGTAAAGAAGGTAGGAGGATGGTTAAAATCCTAGACTCATTGACTCAATCCCGTCCCTTGACAATTTTGGGAGATGACCCGTAGAGTCAGGTAATTTGCAGTAGGTGGATAGTGAACTATGGAATTGAACTTGTTTCATTTATGAAACCCACCAGTGCCATTAAAATTAAAATTTTACATCCCAACTAAACATTTCAGGCTAGCCACTACAATCAATTTTTAGCATAAAATAAATTTGGAAATTGTCAATATTCTTGAACAAACCTTTCATTTTCTATAAATACAAGGAGAAAAAGTGGGAAGTTCTAAGAGTAGCTAAAACCACTGAGACCAAGGGCACTACAAAGACATCATTAAAATTCCCTATTCAAATATATTTGGGAACAAGACAATTCCACTGCAAGAGAATATATAAGCATTAAAGAGTTCCTGATAAAGGAGACATTAGATGATAGACGGAGAGTTCATTCATACCCACAATTATTTCGGGCCACCATGACCCATTTTTCCTCCTCACCCAAACTATGGTTCCAATGGTGTAATCACCTATTCCTTTCCTGTCTTCCCCTTCCCTGCCCTCCAATGCTTTGTCTCCCCCCATTGTTATCAAATCTTGGACCTCCTTGTTTCAATCATCTCATGGTATCTACTCTCACTCATATTGCTTCTAACCTCCCACAAAAGTGAGTAGAAACCTATAATATATTCACATAATCCAAGCCACCATAGCCAGTAATACCAGTCAACCATCCTATGTATTTGATGGATCTCTGTTAAAAATGCCTTGGTTGGAATATCTTCCCTTAATTTTTAAAATCCCAAGCATGTGGAATTGCATTCATTCTCTAAATCATTTCTACTTTTCACGTTACATATCTACCTATATTTTCCAATTTTAGAAATTGTGTTGGCACCATGGTGTATAAATCGAATTTTTGGAGAGAAAAAAAATTAGAAGGTAGTTTTCATTACAAGCCTTTGTAAATCAACTAATTCTAGATGTAAAATTTATTATTAAAAATAACGAAAAAATATATATTTTTGATATTAACATGAAGAATCGATAAAAGCTATTATTTCAATATTGGATATTATACACATTGAGCCAATATCAATAAATTTATTTTAACAAATAAAAGTGTAGGGAAAGGTATCAAAGTATAATGCTTGGATCACTTTTTGGTATAACCCTCACTCACTAATGATAAGTGGAAAATAAATTCATATACCATCCCCAAATTCTTATTGGATCACAAACCCAATGACCTAATCTTAAAGTTAAATTTAAATTCAAGACCCCTCCCTTTTACATGTAATCTCTTCTAATTCTCCATTATGCTAGAGGAATTGATCATACTATTTTTTGTTTAGGAGAAAACATTGGAACATGTTAACTTTACCTTAAAGAGCTACGCTAAGAAAATTTTTGTGTCTCCAATAATAGAGATAGGGAAAAATATGTTAGTGTAAGTATATGGATAAATGAGAAATAAAAAGTACCCCTCTTCATGGCAATACAAGGATTGGAAATGAACCAAGTTATCCTCACAACTCAAAAAGAAGAAGAATATTGGTGTATGAAATCAATGAGTGTATGTATAAGCACAATAAATGATAATAATAAATTATTTCATAATAATAGATAATAATAATGTACTCTCAAACTAGATAAACAACTTGATATATAAGTTAAAAAATAGTATCCTAAGTTCAACGGATATGACCCTGATAATAAAAAAATGTAAATATACATGAAAAGTTAAATCTTCAACTAAAGGAAACGTGTCCTCTACTAATTAATAAACACTTCTCTTTATAGGCTTTCTTCATAATGTATTGGACCCAACTATAATCTCACTCCCATTTTAGATAATATTTCATCCTTTGAATTTAACTCCTTGTGAATGTGATCAAAGGATATAACATTGAAGATTCTAATAAACTCCATAACTCTAATAATCCACTAATCCAATAAATAAGTGTTTAAAAAGGTATAAAATTTTTCGTCAATATATAACAACCTTTGAATCCCCTATCACTTGTAAGTTTAGATTGTTGAAGTGACACAATTAAAATGTCTGACATAAAACAATGATTTTTATTATTGTATCACTTGTTAGGTAATTGTATTTTTGTTCCTAGACTAAATTAGTTATTCATGTTAGTCATTTTTAGTTGTATTACTTATTAGCTAGTCATATATTTTAGCCCGAGACAAAATTATTCATTCATGTTAGTCATTTTTAGTTGTATTACTTATTAGCTAGTCATATATTTTAACGCATGACTAAATTAGTCATTTATGGTAGTTGTTTTTAGTTGGGTCACTTAAGATTGCTTATTTTTTGTTGTATTTAGCTTGGAAAAGTTGTGGTGCCTAACGGTTTTAGTCACCTGGTCACTAACTTCCCATTTTCTACTAGTGAATACTTCATCATCCTCAAAATCCTTCCCCTTGTCACTGGAAACATGCACAATAAATAATACACACCCTTTCCTGCAACTACACTTAGCTTGCATGGATGTAACCATTCTCATTTATGTAGGCTTCTTCTTTCCCTACAATATTCTCTTCTCTCCATCATCATCCAAGAAATCAATAAAATTCTCATAATATTCTACCTTGGTCATGTGATTCAAAAACCAATCCATATGCAAAATCATGCTATATGAACCCATTGGAAGCACATTTAGATGTGTTGATGTAGGCACACCATTAAAATCAAATATAAAATATCTCACTCAATGATGAACTCTCTTCTTAATCCTTGTAGCCAAATGAACCAACCAAGACTCTGCATTCACTTCTTTACTCAAGCCACACTTATCCACCAGGTTAGGAATAACATACCTATAATTAGATCTAGGATCTATCAAAATGGAAACAACTCAATCGCAGAGCTTACCTTCCATCTCAATAATGGATGCCTGATGATCAACCTTCCTGTTATCAAGTGCTGCATAGATAGAAGGAATGTTATGACCAACATCCCAAACTGTATGTGCCTCATGAGAATTATATATCTAAGGTCTTCCACCCTAGTACAATGGAAAATCCTTCTTACGATTATCTTTGCCAAAAATATAAGACTGCAACTGTTTTCTGTCGCTTCCTTTATTATGTTTCTCTCTAGGCTTAGGTCCATGTCCCTTCTCAGTTGCATTGAACTTCTTGTAAGTAGGTAAATTTTCTTTATCACCTACATCCTAAGGTCTTCCTTGATTTTGAGGCCATTTTCATTTGGTCTTCTCATTCTCTTTCCAATCACGCTTAAGCTCAAAATTTTGCTTTGATTGTTCATAAAAATTCTTCAATTTCCCTGGTGACTTCCTCCAATGAACGAGGTTCATCATACTCAATATGATCCTTGAATGCTAATGAAATTACATTGATGAACCTTTGAACCTTCATCTTCTCATACTTGAGGTAAGGCACATACCTCAACATTTGCAGAAATTTGGTCATGTAAATGAACAAGTTTCAACATACTCAATATGATCCTTGAATGCTAATGACATTACACTGATGAACCTTTGAACCTTCATCTTCTCATACTTGAGGTAAGGCACATACCTCAACATTTCCAGAAATTTGGTCATGTACTCTTCATATGTCATAGATCCCATCTTCATCTCATATAACTCCTTGGAATTTCCATGATAGTATCTCTCTGACAAGTACTTCTTTCTAAAGAGTCATTTAAAGTCATGCCAGCTGAACACTTCTACCTTGATTCCTTTGACATGCTTCAGCTATTCCCATGAGATATTTTATTTTCCTTTGAGACTAAAAATAATTATCTTGGCTTTCATATTATTTTTATAATCATGCAATTCGAAGAACTTATTCATCCCAAGAAACCATGATTTTTCATATTCCAATTTATTCATCTCTGCATCAAGTGTAGGAGGCTTGTATTTCTTGAACTCATATTCCAAGCACCCCTTCTCACTCCTCTTATATGGGTGATGGTGGTGATGAAAATGATGTCTCTATGAACTAGAACTAGAATAGAACTCATAAAAACTACCTCTCATGTAAGGTGTATCCAACCATCTGCCACCTTTGACTGTGGCATCCCTGTCCAACCTATATCATGATCGAGACCTGCTTCCATATGCCCCATTATTCATTTCCTCCTGTCCATGACTGATACATGGTTTTCCCTGTCTTTGAAAATATGATAATCTCTTAAGGATCACTGCATTGACCTATTCTTTCTTTTCTTGAGGTCTGGAAAGCCTTTCTTTTGACTTAATTATTTTGTCATTATCTACCTTGCAACTTCTAATATTTGCCTTCAGACTTTCCAATGTATCTTCTATATAAGAAGATTACTCGTCTCCTTAATGTTCAACTAATCTATAATGAGAGTCATGAGAACTGTAATCTACCATTCTTCTCATTATCTCTGATCTTCTTCTTCCTGCAAACATACCATGCTAGATAAACTAAATATAAACATAATTAAAATCGTACCTTAGTGAAGTTCAGGGGAGGTTATCTTGTCTACACAAATTAGTCCATATTAGCAAGATATATATATATATATATATATATATATATATATATATATATATATAACATCATCCTATCAACATGTCACATCATGTGTGATAACTCAAACTGTAACACTGACTATATACATGACATCCATAGCCACTGAAATGCATGCATACAACCAGCATGCATGCATAACAATCACATCTAACCCATCCAGTCCAAGTGTTTGAACTCAGACGCTCTAATACTAAGTCGTAACTACCACTCCCAAAATTTACCTGCTTTTACAAGGTCCCTGAGTAAATGCAAGGTTGATTGCTACTATGACATGACTCGACCTCCAAGTTCCAGTCATGAAAGTGTGGCATGCAACCTGAAAACTTAATGATACCCCTCATGAGCATGAGATCACCTAGAATTCAGTCCACAACCTTTGATGACTAGATACTGAGCTAGAACTCCATTTTCATAAGCCTAACCCATAATCACATGCACAAAAAGGAAAGAGTGTGGTTATGAGGGCCCAACTGCATGCACAAGCATGCTTCCATACGATTATGACCTAAATCATCTAGTTCAATGCTTGTGGTTCTGAGATCTGAGCCAATTTTTTATGCTAGCCTCTAGACCATTTCCCAAAATTGCCTATAAATTTATAAAATCACAATTAAAGTGATAACAATGCCAAGCATTAAAACTTAAATCCATAACTTGACCTAAAATTCCTAGAACATGATAGACATTTCGTCAAACATATGAGAAACATGTAAGCTACAGGTCATGAATGCATACCTAATCATAAATATATGAAATTCGTATGAGAATCACCAATAAGGTATAATAATTCCCTCTCAAATAGCTGCAACAACACTTTTTATCACATGCATTCATCAATCATTCAAATACTTATCAAATCATGAAAAAGAACCATAGCTAGAGCACATCATAGAATCATGCTTATAACGTGCATATAACCAGAATATTAACCATGAAAAAATGAACATAATAACAAGTAAAAGTGCTCATAGATCACAACAGGAAAATAGCTCTTATTAATATATGCAAAAGGAAACCAAGACAGGCACTTCCACGTACCATCCAATCATAGATTAGGCTAAAACAAATATTTCTTTCAACCAGTCATCCTCATTCCATATTCAAAGAATGAATGTGGGATATCATGGGATAAACCAAGACATAATCAACTAGGGACTCGAGAAGTTAAACAACCTCCACCCTCAAACTACCATGAACTCACTTAAACTAGTCTCAAGAACACAAAATCAAACTTAGCTTGGATGCCTTCAAATTTCTTCCCCATACCTTGATGAATTTTCTTGTCTACACCCACCTATTGAGGACTTCCCAGAGAAAACCATCTCCACCCCCAACCCTTGGGAATTTTCCCAAGACCACCTCACCCATTTCCAAAACCTTCAGGAAATCTAAATATCAACCAAGAATGAACCCCATCACACCATGAATATCGAAGAAATAGAAATGAAAGTATGAAACCACTATCAATCCAGGAAAAACCCATGGAAATGAAAAAAATGAACCAAATAAACAAATGCATGTACCATGCATTCAAACGTCAACAAGGAAATCAAACATGCAACCTATTACCCACAAAATCCTCCTTCTGAAGTTGTTGATCCAACCTTCTCCTTGCTTTCCTTCACTTTCCTTTGCTTGTCCTTTTCCTTCTCTTGCTTTACTTTTATTGCCTTTTCTTTCTTGATTGCAACCTTTCTCCTCTTGAAGCTCTCTCTCTCTCTCTCTCTCTCTCTCTCTCTCTCTCTCTCAATTTATCCAAGCCAAAACTAACAAAAGTTGTGAATTGTTTCTCTGGTGCCTTTTTATTATTGATGTCCCCTTTTTCTTCATTTTCCTTCATTTTTGCTCTAACTTCCCTAACATGCAAATTTGTGTCCCTTCACCTTCCTTTTCTCCTATTTTCCTTTATTTTCATAATTAAATGAAAGTTATTGTCTCTTTTCCTTTTTCAATGCCTTTTCCAATTTACATAGCCATTAATAAACCACAAGTGATGCCCACTACAATGTTTGCCCAAAATTCAACTTGGAATACGTGTCTCATGACATTGGTATTATTTTTCCTTTATTATCCTTTATTACATGAACTTTAACCCTAGGTTGTTACAAAGTAAATTGAAAGTCATCGAGTGAGCTATTTTCCATTCTCAAAGATCACTAAATCATGAGAATGGTATGAGTGTACTTTTATATATTTTCCGACCTCGTTAAACCTTATGAAAGAGGTACATATTCATCCAATTATATTCTCTTTCATGCTCGTTAAACCATGAGGGAGATTAAAAAGAGAAAATGGAAGGGAACTCTTTATTTATATCAGTCATCAAAATGGAAACATTAGTCGTGTCACCCTTAAACATGCCACCTATTTGTGTCATTATCTCACAGTGGGGTTTTAGCTTTCCTAGGATCCATACCATACATATGAGTCTATTTACTCCTTCAAATGGTTACTCTTTCAATCATTATGGGGTGTGCTTCAATGCCCCTTGTGTTTTTGCATGATATCACGTGGTGTTCATTAACTATGATTTCAAATGACTTTTGTGTCGTGCCATTATGTGTTCAATGGAAGTCTCATCCTATGTTGGCCATCTACAGTCCTCGTTGATATTTTGTGTCAACCATCCCTGTGTCAGTTATAATTCAGCATGACTTCATCCATTTACATCATCTCTCAGTCTGTTCCATGTAAACTGATGGGGGATACATCAGGCCCTCCTTCGATGGATCTTATCTTGTAGAATTTAGTTCATTATCTAGGAGTTTTTTAACACCTGTTAGGGTCCTATAAGTATAGGATTCATAATTTGGAATTTACTTATGATAATCTTGTAAATATGTACATACTTTTCCTTCTGCAAGTTGTTTTCCCATATTTTGTAAAAAAATAAAAAAATAAAAAAAAGATCAAAAAGAGGGTAAAAGTCCTAAAAGAAAAATCAAAGGACTTAGAAAAAATATAAACCCCAAAAGAAAAAATAAATAAAACTTGAAAGTGTGCAAGCCCAAATGTCAATACTTTTTACTTTTTTACCAATGATAATGGCAGAGTGTCAATAAATGTCATAATCCATGATGAGTTGAACTGCTTAAACTTGACTTGTCATGATTTTAATTTTATTGTTGTAGAATAGTGAATAAATATTTGTCAGACAGTTTAATCCTGACAAATCAGTAGATAGGTAGTGAATAATGAGGAGCTCATCAGTTTAATCTGAGCCCTCGGATGAAATAAGGTAGAATTAGATAGTTTTATGCTTTCAAAAGAATAAAATGTTTTAAGGTAGCAAGCTTAAATACACCTGCTAAAAGGAAGAAAAAATGTTAGAATAATCTTGGGTAGGTAGAAAGAAGTGGGAAAAAGCATGTAAATATCCATCACCAAGCAAAACTAACTAATTTCCCATCCCTTATAGTTATTTTTCATTCTATACTTCCAGTCAATGGGGCTCAGAGCATTTCTCTGACTTTTTTTGGGACCGGACCCAAGGCTTAATGACTGTTAGTTGAAATTGTTGAATTTCTATATTAATCCCTAATTATCATTATTTACCTTTCATTTCATCCATCACAGCTCAAAATCTTAAGTAAAGAACTCTTATTACATAATGATACATGAAATCCCATTTAACTAACTCCCTCCATCATACATAGCATGAAAACCCTCAAAAACATTATATCCTAAGTAAAAGTGATGACATTATGAATGATAAAGCCTTGCTTTAAGTTTTCACTTTTCTTAGTTATATTAGTGTATTTTTGATGTATTACATTTTCCCTTGTCATATTAACTTCTAATTTATCTATTAAATCCCTAAAAATGACCTTTTCCTATTTAATATAATTCCTTTTATTAATTATCCCCTAAACCCACTATTATAAGATTTTATGCCAAAGTAATTATACACATGCAGAAATAAAAAGCCCCAATTATAACCTCTTTGGCATAAAATTAGCAATATGTAAATATCTCTCCCCCCTATAGTTATTAATCCCCCATGGTTTAATAAACTATATAATATAGTACAAAAACAAATAAGTCTTCGGAAGAATAAAATGAATTTGAAAAATAAAATTACTTTCAAGCTTATTCTAAAGTTTAATTTAAACTAAACTTTAAAACCCCCAGAGCCTTTTTCAAGAGCTAATATCCATGTTAATTCCCGATTTTTAAACTAAGGTTTCAATTGATTTATAGTTTTACCTTTCCCGATGTATAAAACCTCACATTTTATATCATAAATAACTCATATTAAACCCTTTATGAATCCCACCTCACGCGCCTCCCCAACCTTACATATAAGCCTTTGTTTTAAATGTATATCATGCCAAAACCCGCTTATATGTATAAACCCCTCAAATCTATAAAATAAACTTTGGTTATAAAGAAAATCACCCAAACTTTTTCTATTTCCATTCTGCTAGCATTGAAGTCACTCGGGCCCCACCATTCTTTCCAACCGCACCTTCCATTTTAATCACAGTCATTCGCCTCGATCTCTCAGATCTAACGGTGGAAAAATATTTTCGCATTCGCAAACCAAACATTCACCCAAATGCCAAATCTATGCAAAAAGGGAATTTTTCATCAATCCATCTTTCGTGACGTGTCACAATTTCATTGTGTCGCGTTCATTTGACATAATACATGTTACAGCCTATAGCCCACGTGAAAAAAACTTTCTATTTTGCATTCGAAAACACAAAACCACTTCCCGCTGATGATTAGACCCGCATTAAATATGTATTGCAATAAATATATCCAATATTAAAACCTTTGGATATATTGTTTACATACTTATTTGCATATTCCCAACTGTTGAGAAAACGCTGCATCACTATGTTAAGATCTTCGCCCAGATTACCTGTTCAAATCCTGAAAAAGCCCATTTTCACCATAGATTTCTATTTTGAAGACCAACAAAGACTTTTTCAGATTCAACTATTTTGAACCAGAGCTCAAATTTGACTATAAAAGTTGCATAAGGCCTTCTAACCTTCAAAATACCTGCAACCGAGGTATTTCTCATCAATTTTAACCTGCAATTTCTAAAGTTAAAACCATTTATAAGTGAAGCCAAACCTAAATTAGAGAATTCATCCATATAGTTTGCCCAAAAATGCTCAAAAATAGGGCAAACCCTCGCAATTTTTTTCCAGAAATTGTTGTTCACGTAAAATCCTTTTTAAAACAAAATTCCTCAGTTAAAGGTCCCTAAAAGATCAATTCCACAGCTAGAAAAGGTTTTAAAACCTGCAGATCTCCTGAAAGACACTTTTACAATTCAGATCATTCAGAAAACCTGTGTTTTCTGTCTTATACCAATTTTTACCCATCCCAGATTCTTGAATTCAGCAATAAAGCACCCATTGAGACTATCTTTCCCTAGGAATTGCTGAATAAACCCTCTGTTTTCAAGAAATTGAACTATTGCAAAATGTTTAATCTTGCTCTAGTTGTAAAAATTACTAAGAAACAAATGACACCGAAACTTGGGGGGCCTAGGCCTTTCAAACCTGGAGGATCCAAACCTCCTAATTCAGAAGCATCCAAAGTCATAAAATCTACTCCTGCACTCACTGAAAAAACCAATATGTCTATCAATCCTCTTCAACTACCAATTCCTACAGTGGAAGCCATCCCCTTGACTGATATGGATTATAAAATTGCAAATCCCATGGTAGAATTCAACCTATTGGAGGTTGAAAATTGGTGTTATGATAAGTTCCTAGTTAAAGATGACATGCCTATCTGGGAGACAAACTTACCCAAATATGTAGTCCCAGTAACACACCCTGGTCAAGACCTTGTGAGATTGTGCCAAAAGTACTATGTTCCAGACCAAAGAGAAATTGTGAATGCTGATAGGGAGATTCTATTTTCCATCACTATAGAGTATATAAATGAAATTTTACAACTACAATTTGACCCTAAGACAGTCCCATTATCCATTGAAACATTAACTCAGTTGTATTTTGGATTAGAGTTCCCTAAGAAGTTTATGATTTTCCAGAATTTTATGCCTAGTCATGTGGATATTCCTAAACTAAATCCTCCTTACTCCACCTCCAAGTTTCCTGAGGGTTCTAGGCATGTGATTTCAATGTTATTTTTCATACTAGGTTACTTCACTGATGAATCCATCCTTGGTTTTTTATCTACTCTATCTCTGGGTCAGCTCCTGCTATGATTTTTTACTATGCCAGATTTATAGCTGATTCTATCCATCATCAATAGACCAAGTTTCCCACTGAAGGGGTATTCAAATAATCTTCCTACTTATCCCACTTGTTTTTTTTTTCACAAGCTGATCATTTTCCAATAACATTGCAAAAAATGGATGTAGAGGGTAAACCTCTATCCATTATTTATTGGACATCTTTGTTAAGAAAAGAAGAAAATGAGTTCAGTTATTCAGAATTTTCAGATTTGTTCATCTAGCTAGCTATGATTTTACTGTACAAGGCATATCAGCCCAGGATAAATGAGGAAATGAAGAAAATCTTGCAGTTATCAAAACAGTGCAATATGGGAGATTGTATTTTTATAAACAGCATACAGAATTGAGGATTTTTGGGTCCAATTTACTGCCTTACAAATTGCCCAAGTATTTGACTATCGGAGTCTTTAAATTAGAATATTTAAGGCAGGTTTTGAATTTTGATGCTATCAAATTCATGGCTTCCAAAAAGAAGACCTAGTTCAAATTGAAAAATAAGATTGGTCCTTTCATTGTAAATAATAGAGAAGTTGATAAAGAGATAGCAAAAATATTGTTAGAGCTAAAATTTTAGAAAAGCTTCACTTGGAATTATGACCCTTAAGGTCTTCTCAGCAGTATAAGGGCTAAATGTAAACTGCCTCCTTTCATACATGAACCCAAGCCTAATATTGAGAAATTTGCAAATCAGACAGTATGGCTAGAAAAAACTTTGATAGATACAACTGCTAGTGCACAGTCAACACAAAATATGGATACCACAGTTGCCATGGTAGCTTCAAAACAACTAGAATATTCAAACAAAAGAAGCAGAGATGAGGGAGCCTACACAACAGAGACTACTATAGAGACTAAATTTAAGCTCATCTACAACAAAAGGCCCAAGCTCACTACTGTAGAGAAGAAAAAGTAATTGAAATTGAAAATATCATTGAACCAGAAGAAAACAATGATGAGGCCACTGTGATAGTTAATGAGACTTTAACAGAGATTGAAAAGGAAAAAGAAGTATCCAAAGAAATAGATACACAAATGATTGAAAGACATAAAAGTATGGAGGAATATTCCTCACAAACAGCTGAGGAAAAAGACCTAGACATCAAAGAAAGGTACAAACAAATTAAACAAAAGAATGAAGAAATAAAAAGTGATATTTACTCTCAGTTTCTTAAACAGAAGCCGAGGAATCAAAACAGGTTACTTAGTATCTTTTATTATACAACAAACAAGATAATCATGTCTTTTCTACAACCAACTACTCCAACTCCAAAAACAGTGGCTGATTACAAGAAGACATAATTTGAAATAAATGTTGAAAGTATTCATGAACTTTACCAAATAGAATTTCATAGGCACAACTCAGAAATGTTATATTCAACAATTGTGACAAAAGCAATGAGTCTTACAAAATTGCAAAATACAGTTTTGAATTTGCAGGATCAGATGAAACTTGATAAGGCATCCCTTTATGCCAAAGATCAAAGGATTAATTCCTTAGAAGACTTAGTGTTGTAAGTGGGAGTTGATCCTTCATATATTCAAGCTGCTGAAATACTGATTAAAAATGAAAATGAAGACATTGCTGCTTTGAGGAAACAGCTGAAGCTTCCTCAAAGTGAGCACCCTCAAGCTAAGGAAATTCTTGAAGAAAAAACAAAAAAAAGATGACATGATGTAGTTGATTTTCAAAATGACTGCTCAAATAAAGGACATGGAAACACAGTTGGATCAATTAGTAAAGGAAAAGGAAACAATGAAAGAAACTAATGTTCCAGTGGTCCCTACAGTTATACCTATAATCACTACAGTTGTGGCCTCCACTTTGGGAGAAAAATTGGCACCAAAAGAGTCATTGGTAACTGCAGTGCCAGTACAATCAGCCACCACATCAACTACATATTCTTCAACCACACAGGTACATCATACAGATGATGCAGGTCATATAATAAATTCTATGGAAGAAATGATATTGAAAACTAATAAAATTAACAGTTTGAAAAAGAAAATTCAAAGTCTTGAGGCTTCCAACAAAACTACATTAATAACATCTAAAGGACATGAGCAGAGGGCCAACAGACTGGAAGAACAGGTGAAGAATTTACTAAAGCAAGTAAATTTTACTGAACAAATTTCTTTTATAAGAAATTACCTATGGACCAATATAATTGATGCCATTCATCTTCAATGGCCATGAATTCAAATTATCTATGAGCAGAGAGATTTTCTTCTAGCAGCTCAAGTTGAAATACAAAGGACCAAAGAAGAATTAGCAGATAAACCAGCACAAGCCTTGAAGCTAATTACTTTCTTAAATAGTAAAAATAGAGCAAAGCTAGAGGAATTACAGGTACAGGATAGGGCAGAGACAATATTGCAGATCAAGAAGATTCTGACAAAGAGAAATCTGATGAACACTTTAGAGGAAAAATGTGATGCCATGAATCTTTCAATAACCAAGTTCTTAAAAAAATATACCATGCTAAGACAGGCTGGTATTCCAAATATTCATGTCTTTAATGAGAATTTGATGAACCAAAAAGAGTATGACAAGAAGATAAGGGATTATGAAAAAGAACAAGTCAACAAGCCACTGCCATAGGGCTTTCCCACAGGAAAGGTTATTCTTCAATATATTGAAGACTTGTTTTTTCTTCAAAATGATATCAAGCATCTTTTTATCTTTAAGCCTAATTTTTCCAAGTACACAAATGATGATGAAAAATTCAGGAAACTCAAAAATGTAAAAATACCAAATGCAGAACAATGGCAGGCTTTTGCAGATTTAATGTAGCAGGAAAAAGGCAGAACAGTGAAGGAAACCACTTCAGAAAACATTCAAGCAGAAAATAAAACAGTAAACTGATTTTTTACTGTTGGAAGATTGCTTTTTACAGTAGTAAAAGAGTAAAAAATAACAATCAAAGTGTGTCAGGTTCAAAGGGACAACGTTAAAGTGTATAAGACGAAAGAGTATAAGTGAAGGTGGCTCCAACAGAGATATTTCATAAGCAGTTAGTCAGGAGGACATCTTGCCAATAAAGACTCCTTGATTAGATTAAGTTGTTCTAGATATTTTGGAAAAGAGGACAACTTTTTGTTTGTTGAGCAGTTGTCACTCTTTATATGTAAAGATATTTTGTATTTCTTGAAAATATTCCTAGATATCTCTAGGATATTTGCAAACAATATTTTTGTATAAATACTTCTCCATTTACAAGTATTAGTGTGGAATAAAATTGCTAAGATTACTATAGACTTTTGTTGATACATTGGAGGCTTACATGTGTTGATTTCGAAGTATCAGATTGGAAAAAGCTAATTGGGAATCATAATTCAGGATTCTTGCGATAAGTTAAAGATTAAAGTGCATCTCTTCTTGTCATTGTTTCATTTCTAATTTCCATGCAATCCATTATTTGTTTGATCTGTCTTAATGAGTAACTAGGAATATTACTTCAGGATTAGCTTATTTCTCCCTGTTTTAACTAAGTTACCATTTAAATGTTTTCTGTTGATTTCCAGTGTTAGGAATTCTTCATTGATCCTACTCCCGTTTGACCCCTACCTCCTTCCTCCATTGTCCGGATCAAAGGATCCTTCATTGCCCTTTATCCCGACAACACCATTTCATCAAAAACCTTTTACCCAAAACTCTGAGGGTTATCTACCTTGCCCTGACTACATTTGCACCCTTTTGGCCTTGCCTTCTAGTACTGCTATCTAGACTTAGACTCCATAGCCCAATTGACTAGTATATATCTCTCTAGTTTAATCCAAAGTGATTTTTACCCACCAAACATCTGAAAACAAAACCAAATTGTCCTATCATAACTAGCCTAAAACATTAAAAAAAAAAAGATGAATATTAAAGAGAGAGCCCTCTCTAAACTATAGGAAGGCTAGATCCTATTGTTCCAAGTAGGTTTGTGGCTACCCCTAGTCTTCTTTGACTAAAAACTCAAATCCCACAACTTAAGAAATTACTAGGGTGATAACATACTAGCGACCATACTGGGGAAACTAACCAATCTCCAGTCTTGAATTTAATCTTGAAGAAAGATCTTTGATTTATCTTTTCTACTTTAAGATTATTTTTCAAAGGTTGTGGGTATTCAAAATAGTCATTCTGGCTTCTAGGAAAACCTACTATACCAAGTCTAATCCAGATCCTAACCCTACAGATATAGTAGACAACCCAGAACATATTGGAAAAAAGAAAAAACAGCTTTTCAATTTAGAGACTGAAGTACCATTAAGAAAAGCTAATTCTTTACCCAAAGAGTTAGTGAGCTTAACTAATATAGATTTTGATTTCAAGTTTGAACAATCATTGATTAAAAATAAATCTGAAACTGATTTGAAAGATACTGTAATAGATCCTTTTTTTACTTCATTTTTGAATGCAAAACAGAAAATTATTTCAGCAAGAATAAAATCAAACAAATTTGAAACTCAAATTCAAATAGAAAAAATTAATGTTACATTGATTAAATACATTGATGAAGCCATTGAATTAGCCCATTTATTTTCTTACATCAAGCCTCCAGTTTCTCAATTTCACACAACAATAATTCCAGCAACAGATTCAACTGTGTATGCTGTCACCTCATTTTTAGATCCCGCTGCAAGTTCATCCATAGAAAAATTTAGTCCTAAGTTTTCTTTGCAGCCTAGGATATTATTCCCCTCATCCACTCAATCCACTGCATCCACTAGTTTTATAAGCATTACATCTTTATTTCCAAGTAGTTCCATATATATACCAGCTTCTTCTCCAAGTTCTTCAAGTATAGCTTTCAGCACATCAGCTACCATATCCAGCACTGCTCCTATCTATTAGTGTCCCGTGATTTGGCTGATTGGTGAGCCAAATGACAGTGTAACATCAAACCAATATTTGGAGCCCAAGGACCTAGCCTTCCTGGACTCAGAGAGGGCTCTCTCTATTTGTGTAAGGGATATATGTGTGTTTGCTTACTGTGTTTTGATTTTAGGCTAGTTATGAAGTAGGTTTTTTGGTTTTGGTTTTTAGGTTGTGAGGGATGAAACTGATCAAAGATATAAGATAGGTAAAAAGATGTCAAATCAACTGGGCTATGGGGTCGAAGAGGTCAAGAACGCTTTCAGATGGTGATACAAGGTTATTGAAGGGCCGATTTGTTTCAAGGTAAAATGGATCTTTGGGAAAAATGGAGTAAGATGGACATCAAGTTTGTGAATAACAAAGGATTTCAAGCATAACTAGTTTAATAGCTGACATAAAAATGGTAGGGAAAACCATTAATCATGAGAAATGTAACTTTAAGCTAATCAATTTATAGAAATAAACATTCAAGCCATGCATAGAGATATATAACTCTCTCACTTTGGAAAATGGCTATCATACTTTGAGGAAATACATTTAAGACAGACAAACAACTCAAATCACTATGTTGAAATGCCTTAACATAGTACTTCAAGCTATTAGGCACTTTCAAAACAAGATTGCATAGTCTTAGGCAAAGGGCAAGATCAGAACAAGACCTCCTTGGTTCAAAAAATGACAATCTAATCAGTCAAAGATAAATTTCATAGATGGAGCTATGGCTAGCCATGAGTAAGCAGGGCATACCGTAAATCATACTTAGCATGCATAAACGGGGAAAACCCGGAAAATAGGCCTTGCTGATAAACGGGGCAGAGTGTAGAAAAAGCGAGTGTTTTTCGCCTTTTTGGGGGAGAAAATGATCTTCAATTGTTCTGAAAATTGCTGAGTATGTGCCTCTAAAAATATGGCATCCAATGATACCATTTTCATCCTTTGATGATGCCCCAAGCTGAAATGGCGATGCCCATGAGTTTTGGCCAAAAACCCAAAAATGACAAAAAACTAAAACATGTCGAATTTCGCCCAAACTTGGCGAGCATGACCCTCAAGGGTTTTCAGCAACATGTTGTGAAGCAGAGGCCAAAATTTGGAGCCTTGAGGTGTATTTCCTCAATTTGGGTGTCGGGCGCTTCCCTTTAGCCTCCTTGAGTTTTTCCTGAGCAGCCTTCAACTTCCGCCGAGCAAACTGATTGAGCTTTTTATAATGCCCGGTCATCCTCTGTTGAAGGTCCAAGTCCCTATTTTCCTTTTCCAATTTCTTCTCCAAGTGATCATTAACCCTCTTAAGCCATTATTCCCGATTATTCTCTATCTCTTGTTCAAAAAATGTAGTGAGAGGGGTAGATTCGAGAAGGGCATATTCTTCTTCCTTTTGTTTCTTAAGGGCCTTTTTGAGCCCCATGGTTCTTGGCCTCTTTTTCCCGGGCTGATCTTTGCCTTCGCTTTCATCGAACTCACCCATGAGTTCTTCCAACCTCACTTGTGCTTTGGAGGCCTCCTTTTTGTATTTGATTGCCCGTGTCTCATAAACAACCATATGGACACTCATCTGCTTGTTTTGAACTTGCAAAAAGTGATTGAAGTTCCTAGCCCTATCAAGATCAGTCCTCAAAGCATCAATTTCACTTTCTCTATGGATAAAGAGATTTTCTAGAATCCGGGCTTCATTATCACTATCATCACTTTGGATTTGGATGATGTCGAATTCCCTTTCCTATTCATGACTGCTTTCTTCCTTGTCCTTCCCTTTGCTTTGGGTGGCTCTTTTAGTCTTATTCCTCTTGGGCAATTCGACCATGGGCTTCTTTGACAATTTTCCCTTGCTTCAGAGGGCCCTAGTCACATTTGGAGTTACAACTCTAGGCACCCTTTTCTTTGATGTCTGAGGCTTGGCCACTTTTGGAGAAGAGAGCATGGCCCCTTGCCTAGGAGAGGTAGCTAGCACATGCTCCATGGACTCTTTACCCTTGTCACTTTGCTCCTCATTTTTGCCACTGTCTTGGATTTCTTCATGAATGCCTTGGCTGTCATTTTGCACTTCCTTTTGAGGGATGTCCTCCTCACTGTGTTTCACCTGTTTATCCCACTATCCCCCTTCTTCTTGAGGTTTTTGTTCCTTTTTATGAGGTTGTTGTCCCTTTTTATGAGGTTGTTGTCCCTCATCCTGTGGCTGCCTTTTTTCATCATTATGAGGTTGTTGTGTATCATGTTGTGGCTGCTATGTATCATCATGAGACTGCTCACCTTCACTGTGTTCCTTTTCATCATGCCCAGAAGTCTGTTGTTCTGCCTCACTGTGATGCTGCTCATCATCATGTTGTGGCTGCCCCTGTTAAGCATCCTTATAAGTCTGCTCACCCTCACTGTGTTGCTTTTCTTCATGCTACTTCCCTTCATCATCTTCCTCATCATCCCATTGCTGCCCTGTATCATCATGCTGCTACTCATCATCACTTTGTTGCACATCTTCATGTTGCTGCCCTTCAACATCTTCAGGAGTATGTTGTTCCTCATCATGCCTTTCTTTCCCTTGTTGTTCTGCCTCACCATACTACTACTCATCATCACCTTCTTCTTCTTGCTCATCATGTTCATGCTCTTCTCCCTCTTCCTACTCTTTTGTTTGTTTTATGGTAAAATTGAGCTTCTTGGGAATAGGTTTGCTAGAAGAAGGTGAAGGATGGTGTGTAGGAGGTGTAGGAGATATATGAGCTGGAGGGACAGTGGGGAAATCTGGATGGGTGATGAAAGTATCCCAAGAGACCTCCCTCTTCTCAAGCTGATGAAGAATGATGACTTTGATGAGGGAGTGAAGGACGAGGCAGGCTGTTTTCTGTGAAGGAGGCTTTTTCTGAACAATGGAGGCCATTTTCTCAATGCTCCTATGTAACAAGAAAGGGATATTTATCAATTTGGCCCTCGTGAAATGCATGAGCAGTCGAATTTGATAGGCATAGACTCGGGAGAATCTTCCCTCACAAGTGAAGTATTTCATGATGATCTTCATGAGGGGGGCGTAGCTAGTCAAAAGATATGAGAAGGGGGAAATGGAAGGACATGAATCTCTGTGCTCAGGCTTTAGAAAGGGCTTATATTCTTCTGAGTCCAAGTGGCTTTGTTTAAACCACTTCTCCCTAACATAAGGGATTTTAGTGGCCTTGGAGATGGACCTTGGAGAGAATTTGAAATCTAGGCCTGCCAACTAGAAATGCTTCTCTTGAAACCTCAATGCGCAAAGATGTGTCAAAGGGGAAAAGCTCTTCACCTCTTGCACTCTTTGACAAAAATCTAAACACCCAACCTCATGGAAATTGAACAAGACTATTGGGTGGGCCTTCACTTCTTCAGTGGAAACAGGCTCAAATCTCTTATGCAAGCCACTCATACTATCTTTCCTGGGAGGCATCTTGTTTTGAATGCTCTCTGCAACACCAAGCTGCCTCAAATAGCCTTTGAAATGTTTTCTCAAGCACACAACTTTGTCCTCTTTGTTAGTCACTGTTTGACCGAGGCAAATTTCCTCAAATGCTGTGTGAAATGGTTCTTTAACACCAACCTCCTATTCCTTAAAAATCATTGTTTGTCTTCCTTTGTAAGCCAATCAACAAATAGTTATCAAAATAACAAGCACACAGTCAATTTGTTACTGTGCTTGGGTAAGGTTACAAGGATCCCTTATGTTTCGATAAAAACAAGACAACCTTGTATTTTAGACAAAGGCAAAACACTCCTCCCAATCAAAAAAACCCTCCTTGTATTCACTATTTTTAACACACAGGTAGACAAAAACAATTTCGAATTGATTTAACAACTTCACTCACCATACTCTGTTTCATGGATCAAAGGAGGCAGCACTGGTTTTGTTGTTTCACTTATTCAAAAGGAGACATTATTTGAAGGTGACAAGGTATTCGAACTAAGACTAGTGCTTTTAGCATAGGCTCATTGATGTCACCTCACAATCACTGTGCTTTCCTTATAAACACTGCATCACCTTCTAACACTTGAAGATGGATGGTAGTCTTTGTTTAAAGAGTTGAGCAGCTTTTAGACCCTTTTGGAGGCGTTTTAACTATTCAAACATGCACGGCACGTTCAAAAGGGTAAGCGACGCGCAAAAATAGGGGTGTTGGGTCGACGATGGGCGGTCATGACTAGTGCCTACAGGCACGTCGCGCGCCGCTATAGGCGCACCGCGCAACAATACAATGCCTTCATAAATTGACTCCTGAATGTGCTACGTGCTTTTCCAGGCACGCCGTGCGGGCTAAAAGGCTTTAAACTTCTGCAAACTTGCTCGAAAACTCTCTTCGGTCCAGTGAGCAGCTAAGAAGAGATGTTGTTCGTGTTTTTGAATTGCTAATAAGCCCTGCAACGGTCTCTAACTCCTTTTTGAAGGCGAAAAGTCAAAGTCTCTTTATATTTTCTTGGTGAGGGTTTGAAAACCTTTGAAAAGGATTTTGGGTTTAAATAAAAATGAAGTACTTGCCTTGTGATTTCATCACTTTAAAACATTACGAATTCCAATATTCCGACCAGGACCAGAAAAGTGTTGTAGGTGACACTTTTAAAAGTGAAGAAATCATCCTCAAAGCCACAATTCCTCTTAGTGTTTTTCTCATTGAAAAGGAAAACCTGTTGAAAGACACATTGTGATATGTGAGGTTTTCTTTGACATTTTGTAAGGAGGTAGCTCACCCTTTTAAAACTTAAACTGACAGTTTCCGCTCCTGATGTTTTGAAGGTAATCATGCCCATTGTGAAACTGATTGAGCTGGCAGGTGCTGCTTTGAGCTTCTCTTTTGACTATGGGTGAAAAAACTCATTTGAAACTGTAAGTGAAAATCCTGTTACAAAAGGTCTCCATCACCAAAGCCACTAACTAACCTTAGATTGACAAAATAATCCAGTTTTCAACTTTATGGAGATAAAACAGGGGATGATGAACTGGAGTTGAAAAGTGAACATGGGAAGGCTATCCCTTTGTTCTTCTGTGAAGGAGGTCTATAAGAAAAATGAATTTTCATTCATTTCACCCTTTTTGAGAGCAGTCCCTTTTTGAAATCTTTGCCATATGCAATAATTTCTTTTCATCCTCAAACAATGGTGAGCCCTTTACTTTTTTTATGAAGGAGGCCTATTTTTGACAGATGCCTGGTTTCTTTTCAACCTCTGTCTCAACCAAAAGAAGAATGTTTGATGAACATACTGATAGTGGTTTCCTTTATACTTGATGGCAGAAGTCAGTTTGAGACCAAGACTGTTTGACTCCTTTGGCCATCTACTTAACAATATTTCTTCATTGATAATCAACCCATTAGCTTCACATTGTATTTCAATAACAATGAAACTTATGTAAACCACTTTTAAAAGCAACACTACTTTGCCTCTGCCTTTAACATCAATTTTATTCAGAAACCTTCAATTGTCTCCCACTGTACCTAAAATTTTCCTTTTCAGTTAGTGAAAAAAATAAAAACAAACTTTATCCTTGGCCCTCTGCTTATAGCTGAAGGAGGCCCTTATCTCAGTCTTCAACCCTATGCTTGTAAAATGAAGGAGGTTTTCTTAGTGATGTCATTTCATCAGCTTTTAACAGTGTTATTTTTCCTTTCACTACCTTTTCATGCTTGAGTGAATGAAGATGGAAAATTGATAATAAGTCATGATGGACACTTTTCTGAGACAAGTGATCCTACTTTCCAAATACCTTTGTGCCTCTTTAGACATCACAATCAATTTGGCTAGTATCTGCAAAGCATTTCCTTTCATTCATAATTTACTAACCTTTGACTATGATTGCAGGAGCTTAATGAAACACTCTCTATCTTGTGGCTGCATCTCAGGCTCAAAATCACATGAGAAGCAGTTGTCTTCTCATGTTGAGCTAAATACTGTCCTCTAGGATGCTGGTACACTTCTGCTCTTGAAAGGTCCTTTCAATCATTGTAAAACTATCTAATATCAGTTTTACCTATGACACATGCATTGCTGAGACTTCAGGGCTTGTTAGTGGCGCGACTTAAGGGTGTAACCAACTTTATTTGCAGACTAGGAAGGTCAGTTAGGACATGATTGATAGTAGATAGAGGTTCTTTGGCTTTTAGGATAGTTTTCCACGGGTGAAATGCCTAAAGTGCCACTACCTAACTTAGGGGGGACTTCTTAGACAGATTTGGATTGTTTTCCTTGGAGCTGAGGGACAAGCTAGTATGGTTGAGGCTATATAGGGCTTGATAATGAGGTTTCATCTTGTCATGGGCGGTTTGAAAAGGTAGGAGGGCGAAAATGTTTATTGGTGCTTTCTAGCTGGCAAATTTGACAATTTTTTAGATCAGCTGCTAGAAAACTTGGCTGTTACAACTAGTCATCACCAACAAGTGAAAAATATTGATGACTAATAGTGGCTCCATTTGGGGAGGGCAGCTTCTTTTTAGGAGGTGTCCAGAATTTTAGATCTTTGGCATATGAAGACCAGTGCCTTATCCATTGGTACAAATTTCATTCCTCCTTGATGCTATTTCTGAAAATTGACAGCATGATTAGCATCAATGATATTTCTACCTACCCCACTATCTTTCCTAACATTTTTTCTTCCTTTGGGTGCATTTGGACTAGAAACTCTTTGACAATATATATTTTTTGAAAAATGAACCTATCTAGTTCTACACTTATATCTGCCGGGAGTTCAAATTAAAGTGATGAACTCCTTTGTTTCTCTACCTATGCTAGATCAACTGTCAAGGTTAAGCTATTTGACAGGATTTTGTTCTCTAATATACAACATGAAATTGAAAAATGAATAAATCAGGATTAGACAGTCTGATTTTTCATGTATTTGTGGCACGAAAGACAAGCTACACACAAATGTTATTTTGCATAAATTGAAAACTAGGAAAACAAGGCTAGGATACAGAATTTGTTTTTCATCCCTGCTTTCCTTTTTGGTTCTATTTTAAGCATGTGGAACCAGTATATTTTCCTAATCTACTCCCTTTGATAATTCAAGCTTACACAATGTTGACCATCTTTTCCACTCACTAACTTATCAGCAAATAAATTTAAAACATGTTCAGCTATGATTAGGCTAGATAACTGAACAAGACATTTGAGCACTAGTAGCGGCATTTAGACTTGCATGCTTTCCGAATGACTATTTTTTGAACATGGGGCCTTCTTTCTATTTTTCAAATGCCCTCTTTTTCTATTTTTCTATTGTTTTTTTTTTTTGAATTCTCTGTTTTTATCTATTTTTCAAACAATGGTATATACAATGATTGAAAATGTTTTAAACTCAGAAATCTTGGAAATGGTGAAACTTAAGCATCTTATCCTCATAAGGATCTCCTACCACTCTTGTTCCACTCAGCTCTTGAAAAGAAAATTTTGGAAATTTTTCTCTTTCAAGCATGACATAAGGATTCATGCATGATCTCTGAACAATCTCGTGTCTTCCTGTTGTATCTCTTTATACCTATGATTTCCACTCCTTCCTTTACTGTACATATTTTTCAAGTAATGCAGATATTCTTTGTCATTTTTGAAATATATGATGACATCATCAAGGTATGTCAAAATGCAGAAATTCAGAACTGGAAACATGGCTTTTAGGAGCATATTTTTTATATCCAGTGGTTTTGCAATTCTGAGTCTGAAACTAGAACTACTTCCAGCATACTGGAAAAAATCTTTGAGCTGTCTACTTTGCAAGGGAATTATTTGGCTATAACCTGAAACATGATCTTGCAAAGACATATAATTAAAAGCACTTATCATCGGTATATCATGGTCTTGGGCAGGAAGGATAAAATTTCTATTACAAGGATGTGTATTAGTGTTTCTAAAATCAAAACAGATCCTATGACCAGCTATTTTATCTTTGACTATTACTGATTGGTTCATATTTTTGTATTTTCTTTTGTCGAAGTTGTTTCTTGGAGTGATGGCAGTGGCATAGTGTTTCTCACTGTTTTCTCTGTATGAAGTAATATTTTGAATGAGATTGCCAATTATAGCAGTTCTAAGTCTTTGTTGGAGTGGCAGAATGTTAGCCAGTTCAAGTAACTCAGGTATATTCGGACTGCAGTCATCATCTCCTCTCATAAGAAGTTTATCAGGAAATTTTTCTAGATTTTGAGCTGCTATGGCTACAGTCAAGGTTTCATTTGTAGTGGTAGAGTTATGTGATGGTAAATCCTTGAGGTATGGTAAGAACATTAAGCTTCCCTACTCCTGAGTTTCGAAGAGGTTTGTGATATGTAAGTCTTCTAATGCCTCTGTTCTGAAAAATTTTCCTGATGTTACTGGTGATGTTTGCCTAAGTTTTGAGCGATTTTCTTGATAGTACATAATGGTTTGTGCTTCTTGCTCTATCCCTGTTTCAAAAGGAACATACTCACTTTCCTCAAGACATAGTTGTTCATGATCATGATAGTTTTGGGTGTCCATTTCATCATAGAGAACTTGGGGTAGCTGATGTGGTGGGTCTGAGTTTGTTTCAAATCCTCCTGACTATTCTTCAATGTCTTCATCAGTGCGTAAAATGAAAGAGTTCAAATCGGAATGCAAGGAATACATCAGGATGTTATCTGGCCTCTCTTGGCTACTGATCATGTATTTCATGTGTGATTCTTGATAGAGTATTCTAGTTTGGTCAAACACAGGAATAGTAGCATAGGACATATCAAGTTGACTATTTCCTTGAAGCTTGGTTCCCCAAGATCTGGATAAAAGCATTCCATACTTGGGAGGGATGTCTGCTACCACTATGTCCATGATCAAATTTTTTGCATGTACTTGGGCCAAACTGAGACAAAGATATTTGATCAAGCCTAGAAATTTGACTCTACTAGAATCAAATGAATATAAGTCTTTGTATGGTCTTGTGATTTCTAGGCCTAATCTTTCCATTACAACCTTCGGCATAAGATTATGCGAGGCACCAAAGTCTAGCATGGCATTGTGAAGGATTTGGTCATGGATATTCAGACTGATGTAAAAGGGAAGAGTGGTTCCATCTTGGAATTTCCCTTCTATTTTTGGACCAAACAACACTTCGGGATTGTCATCAGCTAGGTTAAGGGTGTTGGCATCATTTCCTATATTCAGGACCTTTAACACTTGGGATTTGTAAGAGTTTTGGGTGATAAGATCGGTAAGAGGCATGGTGATCTTTATTTTGGCGATTTCACCCTCAAAACTGAAAGGTAGTTGTAGTTTAGACGTGTTTGCTTCATCTTTTTCAGCCATGACTTTCTCTATGTTCTGAGTTTGCTGACTTTATTTCGGGATTTTTTTTGACACAGCCATCTCAAGAATATTTGTGGAGGTACTAGGAGCATCTGAGCCAAGACCTGTTTAAATAGATTTATCTTTGTTTTGGTCAGTTTTCTTGACCATGATTTTGTTGCTATCCACTGCTTTTTTAAGGAAGGTATCAGGGGTTTTAGTAGTGTCTGAGCTACCTTTCTTGGAGCTATCTTGGTTTTTTCTGCTTCTAAGGTCATACTGCCTGTGAGCTTCTATGATGTCATTCTGAAAATCTATGGCAGGATCTTCTGGATCTTCATAGTTGGTTTCATCCTAATTCGGAGAGAAGAACGCTTGTTCTTCTTGTGTGAGGTAAACCTCACTCTCGTTATCAGAACCTATGAGGTTCAAATTATTTTCATCAATGGTTTCTATATCTCTATCATATTCTTCCACATAATTTTCATTAAAGGGTGGCCTAATTTGTTGGTCATTTTCCCTTGGTTTGTTTTGAGGCTATTCCCTCCTAAAATTCTGGTTCTGGTTTCTGTTTGGAGGGTTTGGCTAGTTGTCCATAAGGGGTGTCTTTTCACTCATCTTTTCCCACATTTTCACCATGGATTTAACCAAGTCATCTATTCTAGGATCGAAGGAAGGGGTTGAAGGGGAGACCTCATCTCAGTATGTGACTTTCCTTTCTGTTCTAGGCCTAGCTCTCTTTTCCACTAAGTTGGCTTCTGCACTTATGGCCACTTTCTGCATTTCCTTTAAGGTAGGGGGGTCCTTGTCTCTTATTTGATAAGTCATGTCTAGGTCAAAGCCTTTGGGGAACTTCGCCAAGGCTGAGCCAAGTGGGGGTTTGAAGTGAGGTGGGAGAGCGTTATACACACTGTTGAACCTAGTGCAGTATCCTTGGACACTTTTCCCATTTTCCCGTTTTAGATTGTTATATTCCGACAGGATTTGAATGGGGTTCTTTCGGATTTCCCACTTGTTTATGAAGGTTTGGTAGAGTTATGGGAGATTGTGGATGATGTTTGGAGTTAAGCTCTTAAACCATTTTTTGGGTTCTCCGCCCAGGCTTTGGGTGAACATCCTCATTCTGATGGTCTCATCTTCTATTTTCATGTATTCAAAGGCATCGCTAATCCTATCTACATGTTGTTGAGCTATGGTAGTCTCAGCTCTGGTAAAGTGTGGAATTTTGGATTGATAGTCATTTTGTAAGGGATCCAAAGGCTATGGCAACACCAAGGGTGCATACCAAGCTGCCATGACGAGAGCTAATGGATGATGTACAAAATCAGGGCTTGCGGGATGAGCTGAGGTGGTTTGAACAGTAGTGGTTTGGATGGGTGTGGCGGATGTACTTGGACTAGTGATCTGATTTTGAGCAGATCTGGGATGGTAGGAGCCAAAGTGATGGAGAAGTTCAAGGTCGGGAGGTGTAGTAGGTGAGGCTTCTCTACTAGGACTCTGTGGCAGATCTAGGGGGCTCAAGATCATCAAATTTTATCTTACATTGTGACTTGCTTCTAAAAAGGGTTTTTGCTGATTTTAAGTCAAAGGGGGAATCCGACAAGGCTGTGAGATGTTTAGGTACTGATCTTGCTTTATGGATGGACCTATCGGTAGCTAAATTTCCAGTTTCGGAAGCTTGCCACAGAATCTTCTCTGGGTCATTTACTATGATAGGGGGATTTGGTTCTAGATGAGATCTGGTGTTGATTCTTCGTGAAGCCAGATTTCGGGTCTAGAGTTTAGAGAGGATGGTATTCATGATTGTCTTGGATGGATGGCCTCTCTAGGGTTTTACTAATGTGAAGGATAGTCAAAACAAAAGATGGACTAGTGGAGTCACCAGGTGAATTTCCATGAGAACTATGGTCCACCACCAACACTATCAAAGATGCTTTCGGGAAAAAGTTTTATAGCAAAATTTGAGATGAAAACTTGCAAAGAAGAGTGATTCACTTGGTTTCAATAGTTTGCTAGGCTGTATGGACAAGCTAATGGTTCTCTTGGCAAGAAGACTTCTGCTTATCTCCTATGTTTAGGTGAGGTCTTCTGAATTGCTAAGTTATACTTAGTTTGTCACTGATTACAGAGTTTCCACCCTAAGTTTTAAGTTTTTGGAAGGATGAGTTAGTAGAAAGGTATGGTTTATGAATTTTTTGGTCTTTTATGGAGTTTTTAGGCCTACTGGAGGCTAGTGGAGTTGCCAGGTGGAACTTGGTTGTTTTTGTAAGGATGTAGTTATGGTCCACCACCAATAACTAGGGAAAAGCCAATCTGGGAATGTTTTGGGGTTTTTTGAGTTTTATGTGCAACCAATGGTTTATTAAAGTATTCTAAACCCGTTTCATCACTTTGCTAGATTAGTGAAAACAAAAAGAGTTTACTCTAAATGACTCTATGAACTGCTTTCCTGTTTAAATTTTAAAGACTAATGAATCTACAAGAGTTTTCTAGATTTTTATGTACTCAATTAGTCCCACCGTGATCGCCATTATGTTAGTGTGGTGATGAGGTGGCTCAATCAGATAGTAGCCTAGAGTTTAGTAAAGTAGTAAGGCCTACTAGTGGTTATTGGAGTCGACAGGTAGATTTTAAGTTGTTTTGAGGTATATGTGTATGGTCCACCACCAATATTGACAAAAACCAATCTAAGGGATTTTTTGGGGTTTTTCTGAGTTTTTTTTTTTTATGTAGCCTATGAGGTTTGGAAGAGTTTCCTATAACTGAATCATCACTTTGCTAAGATGGTGAGACAACCAGTTTCTACTCTTCTAAGTTTGACTGATATTTTGAGAGTTCCTAAGGGATACCTAGGATGTTTTGAATCAAGTTCCCACCGTGATCGCCATTATGTTAGTGTGGTGATGAGGTGGCTAAATGGCAGGTATGTTTGAAGACAAGGGATTTATAGAGTCCTAAGGTGTCCTTAGATTGTCACTACCTCAGAGTCCCACCGTGATCGCCATTATGTTAGTGTCCCGTGATTTGGCTGATTGGCAAGCCAAATGACAGTGTAACATCAAACCAATATTTGGAGCGCAAGGACCTAGCCTTCATGGACTCAGAGAGGGATCTCTCTATTTGTGTAAGGAATATCTGTGTGTTTGCTTATTGTGTTCTGATTTTAGGCTAGTTATGAATTAGGTTTTTTGGTTTTGGTTTTTAGGTTGTGAGGGATGAAACTGATCAAAGATATAAGATAGGTAAAAAGATGTCATATCAACTGGGCTATGGGGTCAAAGAGGTCAAGCACGCTTTCAGATGGTGATACAAGGTTGTTGAAGGGCTGATTTGTTTCGAGGTAAATTGGATCTTTGGGCAAAATGGAGTAAGATGGACATCAAGTTTGTGAATAACAAAGGATTTCAAGCATAACTATTTTAATATCTGATATAAACATGGTAGAAAAAACCATTAATCATGAGAAATGTAATTTTAAGCTAATCAATGTATAGAAATAAAAATTCAAGCCATGCATAGAGATATATAACTCTCTAACTTTGGAAAATGGCTATCAGACTTTGGGGAAATACATTTAAGACAGACAAACAACTCAAATCACTGTGTCGAAATGCCTAAGCACAGTACTTCAAGCTATTGGGCACTTTGAAAACAAGATTGCATAGTCTTAGGCAAAGGGCAAGATCAGAACAAGACCTCCTTGGTTCAACAAATGACAATCTAATCAGTCAAAGAGAAATTTCATAGATGGAGCTATGGCTAGCCATGAGTAAGCAGGGCATACCGTAAATCATACTTAGCATGCATAAAACGATGAATGAAACAAGCAAACAATATTCGTAAGTTATTAAAGAGCAATCAAGAATTATTTAATGTGACTAAGAATGAAGAAAACATGGAAGCTATGAAGAAACAAGAAATTTGAGGTGCCTCCAAGGGCATGTCTCAAATTTTCTCTCTACTGTCCTATAGCAAGTAAGAACATGGATTTATGAATGAAAACTAATAAACAAAACAGAAATAGAGACACTATACCATTCTACCAAGTCATGGAATCCAACAACAATCCTCTTTCATCATCCAAGAACATCCAAGAAACTATCCAAAAGCATGAGACAAGTATTTCTTCCAAAGCTTATATGACCATATATTACTTCTATTCATCAAGTTCAGCTTTGTTTACAATGAAAGCCTTTGGAATATATAGGCCAAAGTGAGGAAAACCTCTTAGTTCAACTTGCAATCTCATTGGCCTATCCAAAATATCTGATTTTGTCCTTTAGGCTTTGCAAAGCCCAAGGCACAAAATATCTAATAAAATATCTAAAAAATGCTAAAAAAGGGAAATATATTGACTTTTCATAACTTATCATGTACAAAAATAGCTAAACGCACATGAGGAAAAGTCAGTTTTGAAAGGTTCAATTTTTACAAAAATACTCAAAAAATACATCAGCAAAAGGTCCCCTGACTTGCCGACAACTTTTAGAGGCCTTCCCGATGTCAAAACGAGGCTCATGATGGATCGTTGGAAAGCTCTAAGTGTCTAATTTCTGAAAATGTTTATTTTTCTCCCAACTAACCACTAGAAGTCCTTCAAAAACATACATGTGTGTAAAAAACCGGAAAATAGGCCTTGCTGATAAACGGGGCAGAATGTAGAAAAAGCGAGTGTTTTTCGCCATTTTGGGGGAGCAAATGATCTTCAATTGTTCTCAAAATTTCTGAGTATGTGACCCTGAAAATATGGCATCCAATGATACCATTTTCATCCTTTGATGATTCCCCAAGCTGAAATGGCGATGCCCATGAGTTTTGGCCAAAAACCCAAAAATGAAAAAAAACCAAAACATGTCGAATTTCGCCCAAACTTGGTGAGCATGATCCTCAAGGGTTTTCAGCAACATGTTGTGAAGCAGAGGCCAAAATTTGGAGCCTTGAGGTGTCTTTCCTCAATTTTTGTGCCGGGCGTTTCCCTTTAGCCTCCTTGAGTTTTTCTTGAGCAGCCTTCAACTTCCGTCGGGCAAACTGATTGAGTTTTTTATAATGCCCAGTCATCCTCCGTTGAAGGTCCAAGTCCCTATTTGCCTTCTCCAATTTCTTCTCCAAGTGATCATTAACCCTCTCAAGCCATGCTTCCCGATTGTTCTCTATCTCTTGTTCGAACAATGCAGTGAGAGGGGTAGATTGGAGAAGGGCATCTTCTTCTTCCTTTTGTTTCTTAAGGGCCTTTTTGAGCCCCATGGTTCTTGGCCTCTTTTGTCTAGGCTGATCTTCACCTTCTCTTTCATCTAACTCACACATGAGTTCTTCCAACCGCACTTGTGCTTTGGAGGCCTCTTTTTTGTATTTGATTTCCAGTGTCTCATAAATAGCCATATGGACACTCATCTGCTTGTTTTGAACTTGCAAAAAGTGATTGAAGTTCCTAGCCCTATCAAGATCAGTCCTCAAAGCATCAATTTGGCTTTCTCTATGGATCAAGAGATTTTCTAGAATCCAAGCTTCATTATCACTATCATCACTTTGGATTTGGATGATGTCGAATTCCATTTCCTGTTCATGACTGCTTTCTTCCTTGTCCTTCCCTTTGCTTTGGGTGGCTCTTTTAGTCTTCTTCCTCTTGGGAAATTCGACCATGGGCTTCTTTGGCAATTTTCCCTTGCTTCGGAGGGCCCTAGTCACATTTGGAGTTACAACTCTAGGCACCCTTTTCTTTGATGTCCAAGGCTTGGCTACTTTCGGAGAAGAGAGCATGGCCCCTTGCCTAGGATAGGCAGCTAGCACATGCTCCATGGGCTCTTTACCCTTGTCACTTTGCTCCTCATTTTTGCCACTGTCTTGGATTTCTTTGTGGATGCCTTGGCTATCCTTTTGCACTTCCTTTTGAGGGTTGTCCTCCTCACTATGTTGCACCTGTTTATCCTACTGCCCCCCTACTTCTTAAGGTTTCTGTTCCTTTTTATGAGGTTTCTGTCCCTTTTTATGAGGCTATTGTCCCTCATCCTGTGGCTACCTTTGTTCATCATTATGAGGTTGTTGTGTATCATGCTGTGGTTGTTGTGTATCATCATGAGACTGCTCACCTTCACTGTGTTCATTTTCATCATGCCCAGGAGTCTGTTGTTCTGCCTCACTGTGATGCTGCTCATCATCATACTGTGGCTGCTGTGTATCATGTTGTGGCTGCCCCTGTTCAGCATCCTTATAAGTCTACTCACCCTCACTTTGTTGCTTTTCTTCATGTTGCTGCCCTTCATCATCTTCCTCATCATCCCCTTGCTGCCCTGTTTCATCCTGCTGCTGCTCATCATCACCTTATTCTTCTTTCTCATCATGTTCATGCTCTTCTCCCTCTTCTTGCTCATGCTCTTCTCCCTCTTCCTGCTCTTTTTTTTGTTCTATGGTAAACTTGAGCTTATTGGGAATAGGTTTTCTAGAAGAAGGCGAAGGATGGTGTGTAGGAGGTGTAGGAGATATATGAGCTGAAGGGACAGTGGGGAAATCCAGATGCGTGATGAAAGTATCCCAAGAGACCTCCCTCTTCTCAAGCTGATGAAGAATGATGACTTTGATGAGGGAGTGATGGAAAAGGCAGGCTATTTTCTGTGAAGGAGGCTTTTTCTGAACAGTGGAGGCCATTTTCTCAATGCTCCTATGTAAGAAGAAAGGAAGATTTAGCAATTTGTCCCTCGTGAAATGCATGAGCAGTCGAATGTGATAGGCATAGAATCGGGATAATCTTCCCTCACAAGTGAATTATTTCATGATGATCTTCATGAGGGGGGCGTAGCTAGTCAAAAGATATGAGAAGGGGAAAATGGGAGGACATGAATATCTGTGCTCAGGCTTTAGAAAGGGCTTGTATTCTTCTGAATTCAGGTGGCTTTGTTTACACCACTTCTCCCCGACATAAGGGATTTTAGTGGCCTTGGAGATGGACCTTGGGGAGAATTTGAAATCTAGGCCTGCCAACTGGAAATGCTTCTCTTGAAACCTCAAGGCGCAAAGATGTGTCAAAGGGGAAAAGCTCTTCACCTCTTGCACTCTTTGACAAAAATCTAAACACCCAACCTCATGGAAATTGAACAAGACTGATGGGTGGGCATTCACTTCTTTAGTGGAAACAGGCTCAGATCTCTTATGCAAGCCACTCCTACTATCTTACCTGGGAGGCATCTTTTTTTGAATGCTCTCTGCAACACCAAGCTGCCTCAAATAGCCTTTGAAATGTTTTCTCAAGCACACAACTCTATCCTCTTTGTTAGTCACTGTTTGACCGAGGCAAATTGCCTCAAATGCTGTGTGAAATGGTTCTTTAACACCAACCTCCTGTTCCTTACAAATCACTGTTTGTCTTCCTTTGTATGCTAATCAACAAATAGTTATCAAAATAACAAGAACATAGTCAATTTGTTACTGTGCTTGGGTAAGGTTACAAGGATCCTTTATGTTTCGATAAAAACAAGACATCCTTTTATTTTAGACAAAGGCAAAACACTCCACCCAATCAGAAACACCCTCCTTGTATTCACTATTTTTCACACACAGGTAGACAAAAACAATTTTGAATTGATTTAACAACTTCACTCACCATACTCTGTTTCATGGATCAAAGGAGGCAGCACTGGTTATGCTGTTTCACTTATTCAAAAGGAGACATTCTTTGAAGGTGACAGGGTATTCGAACTAAGACTAGTGCTTTTAGCATAGGCTCATTGATTTCACCTCATAATCACTGTGCTTTCCTTATAAACACTGCATCACCTTCTAACACTTGAAGATGGATGGTATTCTTTGTTTGAAGAGTTGAGCAGCTTTCAAACCCTTTTGGAGGCATTTTCACTGTTCAAACATGCGCGGCACATTCAAAAGGGTAAGCATCGTGCAGTAATAGGGGTGTCGGGTCGATGATGGGCGGTTGTGACCGGCGCCTGCAGGTGCGCTGCGCGCCATGCAACAATACAATGCCTTCGTAAATTGACTCCTGAATGCGCCGCACACTTTTCCAGGCACGCCGCGCGGGCTAAAAGGCTTTAAACTTCTGCAAACTTTCTCGAAAAATCTCTTCGGTCCAGTGAGCAGCTAAGAAGAGATGTTGTTCGTGTTTTTGAATTTCTAATAAGCCCTGCAACGGTCTCTAACTCCTTTTTGAAGGTGAAAACTCAAAGTATTTTTATATTTGCTTGGTGAGGGTTTGAAAACCTTTGAAAAGGCTTTTGGGTTTAAACAAAAATGAAGTACTTGCCTTGTGATTTCATCACTTTAAAACATTACAAATTCCGATATTCTGACCAAGACCATAAAAGTGCTATAGGTGACACTTTTAAAAGTGAAGAAATCATCCTCAAACCCACAATTCCTCTTAGTTTTTTTCTCATTGAAAAGGAAAACTTGTTGAAAGACACATTGTGATATGTGAGGTTTTCTTTGACATTTTGTAGGGAGGTAGCTCACCCTTTTAAAACTTAAACTAACAGTTTCTACTCCTGATTTTTTGAAGGTAATTATGCCCATTGTGAAACTGATTGAGCTGGCAGGTGCTGCTTTGAGCTTTTCTTTTGACTGTGGGTGAAAAAACTCATTTGAAACTGTAAGTGAAAATCCTATTACAAAAGGTCTCCATCACCAAAGCCACTAACTAACCTTAGATTGACAAAATAATCCAGTTTCAACTTTATGGAGATAAAACAGTGGATGATGAACTGGAGTTGAAAAGTGAACATGGGAATGTTGTCCCTTTGTTCTTTTGTGAAGGAGGTCTACAAGAAAAATGATTTTTTATTCATTTCACCCTTTTTGAGAGTATTCCCTTTTTGAAATCTTTTCCATATGAAATAATTACTTTTCATCCTCAAACAATGGTGAGCCCTTTACTTTGTTTATGAAGGAGGCCTATTTTTTACAGATGCCTGGTTTCTTTTCAACCTCTGTCTCAACCAAAAGAAGAATGTTTGATGAACATACTGATAGTGGTTTCCTTTATACTTGATGGAAAAAGTCAGTTTGAGACCAAGACTATTTGACTCCTTTGGCCATCTGCTTAACAATATTTCTTCATTGATAATCAACCCATTAGCTTCACATTGTATTTCAATAACAATGAAACTTATGTAAACCACTTTTAAAAGCAACACTTCTTTGCCTCTGCCTTTAACATCATTTTTATTCAAAAACCTTCAATTGTCTCCCACTGTACCTAAAATTTTCCTTTTCAGTTAGTGAAAAACTTAAAAACAAACTTTATCCCTAGCCCTCTGCTTATAGCTGAAGGATGCCCTTATCTCAGTCTTCAACCCTCTGCTTGTAAAATGAAGGAGGTTTTCTTAGTGATGCCATTTCATCAGCTTTTAACAGTGTTATTTTTCCTTTCACTGCCTTTTCATGCTTGAGTGAATGAAGATGGAAAATTGATAATAATTCATGATGGAAACTTTTCTAAGACAAGTGATCCTACTTTCAAAATACCTTTGTGCCTCTTTAGACATCACAAGAAATTTGGCTAGTATCTGCAAATCATTTCTTGTCATTCATAATTTACTAACCTTTGATTGTGATTGTAGGAGCTTAATGAAACACTCTCTGTCCTGTGGCTGCATCTCAGGCTCAAAATCACATGAGAAGCAGTTGTCTTCTCATGTTGAGCTAAATACTGTCCTCTGGGATGCTGGTACACTTCTGCTCTTGAAAGGTCCCTTGAATCATTGTAAAACTACCTAATATCAGTTTGCCCTATGACACATGCATTGTTGAGACTTCAGGGCTTGTTAGTGGCGCGACTTAAGGGTGTAACCAACTTTATTTGCAGACTAGGAAGGTCAGTTAGGACATGGTTGATAGTAGATAGAGGTTCTTTGGCTTTTAGGATAGTTTGTCACGGGAGAAATGCCTAAAGCACCACTTCCTAACTTAGGGGGGACTTCTTGGACAGATTTGGTTTTTTTTCCTTGGAGATGATGGAAAAGCTAGTATGGCTGAGGCTAGATAGGGCTTGATAATGAGGTTTCATCTCGTCATGGATGGTTTGAAAAGGTAGTAGGGCGAAAATGTTTATTGGTGTTTTCCAGCTGGCAAATTTGACAATTTTTTAGATCAGCTGCTAGAAAACTTGGCTGTTACAACTAGTCATCACCAACAAGTGAAAAATACTAATGACTAACACTATCATCATTGTTATACCTCCCAGTTCAGAAAAACTTCAAGCCATGGCTACTAGGTATGCTCCCCTTGTCTTACCCCAAAACCTCCATGATATGCATCAGGATTACCAAAAAAATATACGATTATTTGATTTTCTTTCTTAATATACTGCTCAACAACATGTCATAAAAATGACAGATTACTGTGAAATTTATGAAATTTATGATTCAGATGTTCAGATGAGGTTATTTTCCCAAAGTTTGACAGGAGAAGTAAAAAAATGGTTTAAAAATTTAGCTGGTGGTAGTATAGCTGATTTAGCTGCATTTCATAGAATATTTTTAAATGAATGGGAAAATAAAAAGAGCCCCCTTCAAATTTTGTCTGATTTTCATGCTTTAAAAAGATCCCCTAATGAGTCTGTACAATATTACTACACTAGGTATAACAGTATTTATAATGCCATTCCTGCAGATCTTAAACCCACACCATACTCTATTCTACTCAAATTCCCTGATGGATTTGATACAGATATGGCATATCAATTGAGAGAAAGAGATGCCCAAACATTAGAACAAATGTAATTAAATGTTGTTAGTGTAGAAATTAACATTTTAGCTACAAAGGCCAGACTTAGGAATGAAAGGAGAGTCACAATTAAAGAAGAAACATCAAATTCATATGCTAAATTAGATTTATTTGCTAAAACTTTAGAGAGGGTGGTCGATAGATTAGATAATATTGAAAGAAAACCACAACGGGATAACCAACCTCAAATCAGAAATCCCAACTTTAGAAGAAACAATAACCCTGGAAAAGCTAAGGAAGCTGCTCCAGACAAAAATATTAGGCCCCCATTTCAAGAGAACTATGCTGAGATTTCTCAAAATAATGATGAATATAAGGATAACATCAACCTAATAATGGGGATAGATGAAAACAACACTATTTTCCTCACTCAGGAGGATCAAGAACTCTTTGAGCTTCAACAACTCAAAGTATAATATGGTGAATCCTTTGACTATAAACAAGGTTATGACTTTGCTATTAACGAAATTCATAGTTAGTATAACCTTAGAAACAAGAAAAATAATGGAACTTCTACAAAAAACAATTCACAAAATCAAGCCAAAAATAATGTAGAATCCCCCAAAACAAAATTTTTATAAATTCTCTCTAGGGAAAACAAGAAAAATTCCAATCCTCCCAGTCCTAAAAAATTGCCAAATCCAAAAATTGTTGACATCACTGATGAAGTGGCCCAATCTTCTAAAGATGCGCCAAAAACTAATCTCACAAAAACCTCAAATTCAGTAAAAACAACAATTTCTGATCCTAAAAAGAGTCTTGCTGATTCTAAATCAGCAAATCCCAAAACTGATAATACAAAAACAATTGTTGAAAATTCAAAGTCTGATAAAACATCTACTGCCACACAAACCATCCCTGAAAAAGGAATTAAAAACAGCACAGGTCAAGAAACTCAAACTGAGAATATTAGAGCAATCAAAGACAAAAATACATCAGTTGAAATTCAAGAAAATCCCACTCAGATAACAGTTACAAAAGATGAATTACTTCAAATTAGTAAGTCTCAACCCTCATTCAACATTCAGACTGAAATAGCTAAGTTAAAAATACCAATTCCTTTAACTGAATTGGTAAAGAATGACTTACATAAATCAACAATTACTGAGACTCTGAATATGAATGATGGTGAAGATGCCATTAATTTGAATGATGATCAACCATAGTTGATCTTTGGCCCTGATGTAAATGGTAAGCATTCAGATGGAACATTTCCTCCTTTCTATATCAGTCTTATTATTCACGATCAAATTTTACACAATGCTATGTTAGATTCAAGAGCTTCCCACAATTTAATGCCAAAAGCCATTATGGAAAATCTTAATCTAGAAGTAACCAGACCTTATAAAGATTTGTTCTCTTTTGATTCTAGCAAAGTTAAGTGCATAAGATTGATTAAAGATTTATGTGTGAATTTGGTTTAGTATCCTGGCAAAAGCATGGTTATGGATATTGTAGTGGATGACATCCCACCAAAATATGGTATGCTTCTTTCTCGCTCATGGGGAGCAAAGTTGCAAGGATCTCTACAATTAGACATGAGCTATTCTACTATATCAGTATTTGGACAGCCCAAGAAAATTTACAGGGAAACTTTAATGAAATTCATGGTCAGCAGTGCATACAGATCCATAAACTACCCCATTTATTCAACACCAACTAATCTTGATTCCTTCATTTTATGTAACTCGGATAACAGTGAAATCCAAACAGAATTGATTGACATAAAGCCAAAACCAAATAATGACAATATTTTTCATGAAGCCCTTTGGCACTTGGATTTTGATGGCTCAGTGAACAAAACAGGAGCAGGAGTTGGAATATGGATCACAAACATTGAGACAAGTCATTCAGAATGACATGCCTTTAGACTCAACTTCAAATGTACTAATAACGTGGAAGAGTATGAGGCACTTATCTTAGGCCTCCAAATCATTATAAAATTAGGAGGAAAAAGAATTTTAATCATGGGAGATTCAGAATTGATCATTAAGCAAGTAAGTGGAGATTATTCTATTCATAATCCTAGATTAGCCAGATATAGAAATGCAACAATTGATTTATGTGAAGATTTATTGGAATGTAAGTTTGCTAATATACCTAGAAAACATAACATTCAAGCACATTACCTAGCAACCTTTGATAGCACATGTATCTTACCTTTTCAACCAACACATAGGTATACTGCTAAAGTTAAATATAGACCCATTGTCCCAGACAATGTCAAATACTCGCATATTTTCTCTGAAGATGAATAGATTTACCATTTTCTGAATAATGAGGAAGAATTTCAAAATTGTAATATAGATTCAGAATGTAATATAGATTCATATTTTAATTATGAAACAGATAATGTAGATGTACATAAAATTAACAAACCCGCTGTATTTACTCAATTTGACATAGATAACTTAGAGAAGGTAGATATAGAGGAAATTATTGAAGATGAAATTGAGATGTTAGATTTAAAAGATAATTTTTTACCTAAGGGTTTAATTCCTTTGGAGGACCTTTTTTATTCCAATGATGTGCCTAAAAAGCCAAAAATGGAACCAATAAGGTCTGACATTGAAGAATGTAACATTGGGACAGAAGTAAAACAAAAAATGATCAAATTGTCAAAATCTTTACCCCCTCAAGAAAAAGAAAAATACATTGAACTTTTAAAGGAATATCCAGATGTGTTTGTATGGAGTTATGAAGATCTTAAAGCTTATGGCACAAACATAATTCAACATAATATTCCTATAAAAGATGATCAGAAACCATTTAAGAAAAAATTGAGGAGGATTAATATTGTCTTATTACCTTTGATAGAAAAGGAGGTTAAACGCATGCATGATGCCCAAATCATTGCACCAATCAGATATTCTGATTGGGTATCAAACTTAGTACCTACCAGAAAGAAAATAGGTGAAATCAGATTATGTGTAGACTTTAGGAATCTCAATAAAGTATCGTTGAAGGATAATTACCCCTTATCCAAGATGGATCATATTTTACAAAGGGTAGTTGGTTCTTCCAGGATATCTTTATTAGATGGTTTCTCAGGATACAACCAGATACTTGTCCAAAAGGAAGACCAATCCAAAACATCTTTTACCACTTCTTGGGGCACTTTCATGTATGTGAAAATGCCCTTTGGTTTGATGAATGCTGGAGCTACCTTTCAAAGGGCTATGGACATAGCCTTTGCTAAGGAAACACATGACTTCTTGGTTATTTATTTATATGATATTACTATTTTTTCTCAGTCAAATAATGAACACTCGGATCATTTGAGACAAGTTTTTATTAAATGTAGAAAATTTGGTATATCTTTAAACCCTAGGAAGACTCTTTTTAGAATAGAGGAAGGAAAATTACTAGGACACATAATTTCAAAGGAAGGTATTAGGATAGATCTTGCAAGAATAGAAGTCATACAGAACATTCATCCACCAAGAAATATAAAAGAGTTACAAGCATTTTTAGGTAAAATTAATTTTTTAAGGAGATCTATTTCTAACTTAGCAGAAATCATCAAAGAACTGAATAATATTCTTTAAAAAGACTCTGTTTTAAAATGGACAGTTGAAGTAAAACGATCATTTGAATCCATTAAACATGCTTTAACAAAAACACCAGTCCTAATCAGTCTAGACTTCAAGAAATATTTTATAATCTTTTCATTTTCCTCAGAACATATCATAGTTGCAGTTCTATTAAAGAAAAATGACCAAGGTTTTGAACAGACTATAGCCTTTTTCAGTAAAACCCTTTGAGATGCACCTCTGAATTATAACATAATGGAGAAACAATATTTAGCCTTGGTTAAAGCCATAAAATATTTCAGAGTTTACATTCTTTATTCCCACATTATTTCCTATGTCCCTAATTTTGTAGTCAAAGATATTCTTACACAGGATGGGCCAAATGGAAGAAGAGGAAAGTGGATTTCCACTATCCTTGAATATGACATAGATATTAAACCAACTAAGCTCATAAAAGGACAGGGATTAGCTAGATTAATGGCTGAATCCAATTTCAATGCCTTAGATATAAATTTTATTGCCCAGGTTGATGACCAGGAAGAGATGGCGACTCCATTGATCAGTGAAGCCTTTCTAGACTCACCATGGTACTCAGATACTATCTTTGTACTTAAAATTTTACAAGCTTCTCCTGGATTAACTTGAACTAAAGCTAGATTCATCAAACTTAAAGCAATGAGATATTGTATTCTAGATAATGTGATTTTTTGGAAAGAACAAAGTGGGATATTACTTAACTATTTACTGAAATCAGAAGCTAACAAAATTCTTGAATAATTTCATGAAAGTGACTGTGGAGGGAACTTATACTGGAAAAGTATAGCAGATAAGATTCTTAGAGGTGGTTTCTACTGGCCTACCTTATTTGCTGATGTGAAAAAAATTGTTACCTCATGTCACAAATGTCACATTTTTGAAGGAAAAAAGAAATTGTTACCTTTACCCCTGAAACCTATTTCTACTGAGACTCCATTTCAACAATGGGGTTTAGACTTCATTGGAGAAATTCACCCTCCATCCTCTGGCCAACACAAGTGGATTTTTACTACCAAAAATTACTTTACTAAGTGGATTGAAGCCATTCCAACCAGACAAGCCACTAACTCAGTCATTATATCTTTCCTAGAAAACAACATTTTATCTAGATTTGGATGTCCACAGAAAATTATTACTGATAATATAGCTGCATTTAAATCTAAGAAAATGATTGCCTTTTGCCATAAGTACCATATTACCCTAGGCCACTGTACTGCTTATTACCCTCAAGGTAATGGCCTAGCTGATAATTCTAATAAAAGCCTTGTGAGTATTATTAAAAAACTACTTGAAGAAAACAAGAAAAATTGGAATAAAAAGTTATTCTATGCCTTATGGGAAGATAGACTTACTACCAAGAAGTCAATTGGAACATCTCCTTACCAGATTGTATATGGGATGGATGCAGTTTTCCAATCATCTTTAGGTGTTCCAGTAATGAAAATTATCCAAGAATCACAAGTAGAACTTGATGATATACAAAGAAGGATAATTCAAACTATTCATCTGCAACAGAAAAGGGAAGAAGTATATGAAAAATCTCAAGTTATTCAGGAAAATATTTGATAAAAGAGCTAAAGAAGATGACTTTGCCATTGGAGATAAAGTGTTAAAATGGGATTCTAGGAGAGAAGAAAAAGGCAAGCATGGAAAGTTTGACTTTCTATGGAAAGGGCCTTATGTCATTTATGGATATAGGGGTAACAATGCTTTCCTCATCAGAGATTTGGATGGAAATGATATTCAAGATGGACCAGTTAATGGTAGAATGCTCAAACACTACTATTCTTCTGAGTTAACCAATAGTTAGTCCCAGTTACTTTTTACATCATTGTAAATATTCATTGATGTTTTTTAGATTGGATTGGATATTTTCTTTCCAAAGTTGAAGCCCGGAGTGAGGGCCCTAAGCTTTGAAGAGTAAAATGTCATAAATATGAGTTTTTGTAGAAAACATAAGACAATTACTAGATCATCATGGTCAAAATTGAAGGCTACTAATCTTATAGTTCTTGACATTTCACCAAGAAATTCCATCCCCATGTGAAGCCACTGTTAGGGTCCTATAAGTATAACATTCATAATTTGGAATTGACTTATGATAGTCTTGTAAATATGTACATACTTTGCCTTCTGCAAGTTGTTTTCCCATATTTTGTAAAAAAAAAAAAAAAAAAAAGATCAAAAAGAGGGTAAAAGTCCTAAAAGAAAAATCAAAGGACTTAGAAAAAATATAGACCCCAAAAGAAAAAAGAAATAAAACTTGAAAGTGTGCAAGGCCAAATGCCACTACTTTTTACTTTTTAACCGATGATTATGGCAGAGTGTCAATAAATTCCATAATCCATGATGAGTTGAAATGCTTAAACTTGACTTGTCATGATTTCAATTTTATTGTTGTAGAATAGTGAATAAAGATTTGTCAGACAGTTTAATCCTAAAAAATCAGTAGATAGGTAGTGAATAATGAGGAGCTCGTCAGTTTAATCTGAGCCCTCGGATGAAATAAGGTAGAATTAGATAGTTTTATGATTTCAAAGGAATAAAATGTTTTAAGGTAGCAAGCTTAAATGCACCTGCTAAAAGGAAGAAAAAATGTTAGAATAATGTTGGGTAGGTAGAAAGAAGTGGGAAAAAGCATGTAAATATCCATCACCGGGAAAAAATAACTAATTTCCCATCCCTTATAGTTATTCTGCATTCTAGACTTCTAGTCAAAGGGGCTCAGAGCATTTCTCTAACTTCTGTTGGGACCAGACCCAAGGCTCAATGATTGTTAGTTGAAGTTGTTGAATTTCTATATTAATCCCTAATTATCATTATTTACCTTTCATTTCATCCATCACAGCTCAAAATCTTAAGTAAAAAACTCTTATTACTTAATGATACATGAAAGCCCATTTGATTAACTCCCTCCATCATACATAGCATAAAAACCCTCAAAAAAATTATATCCTAAGTAAAAGTGATGACATTATGAATGATAAAGCCTTGCTTTAAGTTTTCACTTTTCTTAGTTATATTATTGTATTTTTGATGTATTACATTGTCCCTTGTCATATTAACTTCTAATTTATCTATTAAATCCCTAAAAATGACCTTTTCATATTTAATATAATTCCTTTTATTAATTGTCCCCTAAACCCACTATTATAAGCTTTTATGCCAAAGTAATTATCCACATGCGGAAATAAAAAGCCCCAATTATAACCCCTTTGGCATAAAATTAGCAATATGTAAATATCCCACCCCCCTATAGTTATTAAGCCCCCATGGTTTAATAAACGATATAATATAATACAAAAACAAATAAGTCTTCGGAAGTATAAAATGAATTTGAAAAATAAAAATACTTTCAAGCTTAATCTAAAGTTTAATTTAAACTAAACTTTAAAACCCCCGCAGCCTTTTGCAAGAGCTAATATCCATGTTAATTCCCGATTTTTAAACTAAGGTTTCAATTTATTTATAGTTTTCCCTTTCCCGATGTATGAAACCTCACGTTTTATATCATAAATAACCCATATTAAACCCTTTATGAATCTCGCCTCACGCGCCTCCCCAACCTTACATATAAGCCTTTGTTTTAAACGTATATCATTCCAAAACCCGCTTATATGTATAAACCCATCGAATCTATAAAATAAACTTTGTTTGTAAAGAAAATCACCCAAAAATTTTCTATTTCCATTCCACTAGCATTGAAGTCACTCGGGCCCCACCATGCTTTCTAACCGCACCTTCCCTTTTAATCACAGTCGTTCGCCTCGATCTCTCAAATCCAATGGTGGAAAAATATTTTCGCGTTCGCAAACAAAACGTTCACCCAAACGCTAAATCTATGTGAAATCGGTAGTTTTCGTCAATCCACCTCTCCTGACATGTCACAATTTCATTGTGTCGCGTTCATTTGACATAATATAGCTTATAGCCTATAGCCCGCGCGAAAACAACTTCCTATTTTCGCATTCGAAAACACAAAACCACTTCCCGCTGATGATAAGACCCACATTAAATATGTATTGCAATAAATTATATCCAAGATTAAAACCTTTGGATATATCGTTTACATACTTATTTTCATATTCCCGACTGTTGAGCAAACTCTGCATCACTGTGTTAATATCTTCGCCCAAATTACCTGTTCAAATCCCGAAAAATCCCATTTTCACCATCTATTTCTATTTTGAAGACCAGCAAAGACTTTTTCGGATTCAGCTATTTTGAACCAAAGCTTGAATTTGACTATAAAAGTTGTAGAAGACCTTTCGACCTGCAGCCGAGGTATTTCTCATCAATTTTAACCTGCAATTTCTAAAGTTAAAACCATTTATAAGTGAAGCCAAACCTAAATTAGAGAATTCATCCATATAGTTTTCCCAAAAATGCACAAAAATAGGGCAAACCATCGCAATTTTCTTCCAGAAATTGTTTTTCACATAAAAGCATTTTTAAAACCAAATTCCTTAGTTAAAGATCCCTGAAAGATCAATTCGACATCTAGAAAATGTTTTAAAACCTGCAGATCTCCTCGAAGACATTTTTACAGTTCAGATCATTCATAAAACCTGTGTTTTCTGTCTTATACCAGTTTTTACCCATCCTAGATTCCTGAATTTAGCAATAAAGCACCCATTGAGACTATCTTTCCCTAGGAATTGCTGCATAAACCCTCTGTTTTCAAGAAATTGAACTATTGCAAACTGTTTAATCTTGCTCTAGTTGTAAAAAATGTCTAAGAAACAAATGACACCCAAAGCTGGGGGGTCTAGGCCTGTCAAGCCTGGAGGATCCAAACCTCCTAAGTTAGCAGCATCCAAAGTCATAAAATCCACTCCTGCACTCACTGCAAAAACCAATATTCCTGTCAATCCTCTTCAACTACCAGTTCCTACAGTGGAAGCCATCCCCTTGACTGATATAAATTATAAAATTTCAGACCACATGGTAGAATTCAACCTATTGGAGGTTCACAATTGGTGTTATTATAAGTTCCTAGTTAAAGATGACATGCCTATCAGGGAGACAAATTTACCCAAATATGTAGTACCAATAACACACCCTGGTCAAGACCTTGTGAGATTGTGCCAAAAGTACTATGTTCCAGACCAAAGAGCAATTGTGAATGATGATAGGGAGATTCTATTTTCCATCACTGTAGAGTCTATAAATGAAATGTTGCAACTAGAGTTTGACCCTAAGCCAATCCCATTATCCATTGAAACATTAACTCAGTTGTATTTGGGATTAGATTTCCCTAAGAATTTTATGATTTTCCAAAATTTTATGCCTAGTCATGTGGATATTCCTATACTAAATCCTCCTTACTCCACCTCCAATTTTCCTGAGGGTTCTAGGCATGTGATTTCAATGTTATATTTCATACTAGGTTACTTCACTGATGAATCCATCCTTGGTTTTTTATCTACTCTATCTCCGGGTCAGCCTCCTGCTATGATTTTTGACTATGCCAGATTTATAGCTGATTCTATCCATCATAAATTGACCAAGTTTCCCACTGAAGGGGTATTCAGATACTCTTCCTACTTATTCCATTTGTTTTGGTTTTCTCAAGCTGATCATTTTCCAATAACATTGCAAAAAATGGATGTAGAGGGTAAACCTCTATCCATTATCTATTGGACATATTTGTTAAGAAAAGAAGAAAATGAGTTCAGTTATTCAGAATTTTCATATTTTTTCATCCAGCCAATTATGAGTTTACTGTACAAGGAAGATTAGCCCAGGATAAATGAGGAAATGAAGAAAATCTTGCAGTTATCAGAACAGTGCAAGATGGGAGATTGGTATTTGTATAAAAATCATACATAATTGAGGATTTTTTGGTCCAATTTACTGCCTTACAAATTGTCCAAGTATTTGACTATCAGAGTCTTTGAATTGGAATATTTAAGGCAGGTTTTAAATTCTGATGCAATCAACTTCATGGCTTCCAAAAAGAAGACCCAATTCAAATTGAAAAATTAGATTGGTCCTTTCATTGTAAATAACAGAGAAGTTGGTAAAGAGATAGCCAAAATATTGTTAGAGCTAAAATTTCAGAAAAGCTTCCCTTTGAATTATGACCCTCAAGGTCTTCTCAGCAGTATAAGGGTTAAATGTAAACTGCCTCCATTCATACATGAACCCAAGCCTGATATTGAGAAATTTTCAAATCAAACAGTATGGCTAGAAAAATCTTTGATAGATACAACTGCTAGTGCACAGTCAACAACAAAAGATGGATACCACACTTGCCATGGTAGCTTCAAAACAGCCAGAATCTTCAAAAAAAAGAAGCAGAGATGAGGGAGCCTAAACAAAAGAGACTACTACAGAGACTACATTTAAGCTCATCTACAACAAAAGGTCCAAGCTCACTACTGTAGAGAAAGAAAAAGTAATTGAAATTGAAAATATCATTGAAACAGAAGTAAAAAATGATGAGGCCACTTTGATAGTTAATGAGACTTTAACAGAGAATGAAAGGGAACAAGCAGAAGCCAAAGAAATAAATACACAGATGATTGAAAGACAGAAAAGTATGGAGGATTCTTCCTCACAAACAATTGAGGAAAAATACCTAGACATCAAAGAAAGGTACAAAAAAATTAAACAAAAGACTGAAGAAATAAAAAGTGACATTTACTCTCAGTTTCTTAAACAGAAGCCAGGGAATCAAAACAGGTTACTTAGTGCCTTTGATTATACAACAAATAAGATGATCATGTATTTTCTACAACCAACTACTCCAACTCCAAAAACAGTGGTTGATTACAAGAAGACAAAATTTGAAATATATGTTGAAAGTATTCATGAACTTGACCAGATAGAATTTCATAGGCACAACTCATAAATGCTATATTCAACAGTTGTGACAAAAGCCATGAGTCTTACAAAATTGCAAAATACAGTTTTGAATTTGCAGGATCAAATGAAACTTGATAATGCATCCCTTTATGCCAAAGATCTACGGATTAAGTCCTTAAAAGACTTAGTGTTGCAGGTGGGAGTTGATCCTTCAGATATTCAAGCTGCTGAAATATTGATTAAAAAGAAAAATGAAGGCATTGCTGCTTTGAGGAAACAGTTGAAGCTTCCTCAAATTAAGCACCCTCAAGCTAAGGAAATTCTTCAAGAACAAACAAAAAAAGATGACATGATGCAGTTGATTGTCAAACTGACTGCTCAAATAAAGTACATGGAAACACAATTGGATCAATTAGTAAATGAAAAAGAAACAATGAAATAAACTAATGTTCCAGAGGTCCCTATAGTTATACCTATAATCACTACAGCTGTGGCCTCCACTTTGGGAGAAAAATTGGCACCAAAAGAGTCATTGGTAACTGCAATTCCAGTACAATCAGCCACCACATCAACTACAGATTCTTCAACCACATAGGTACAGCATACCGATGATGCAGGTCAGATAATAAAGGCTATGGAAGAAATGACATTAAAAACTAATGAAATTAACAGTTTGAAAAATACAATTCAAAGTCTTGAGGCTTCCAACAAAACTGCATTAATAACATCTAAAGGACATGAGCAGAGGGCCAACAGACTGGAATAATAGGTGAAGACTTTACTAAAGCAAGTAAATTTTACTGAAAAATTTTATTTTATAAGAAATTACCTATGGACCAATATAATTGATGCCATTCATCTTCAATGGCCATGAATTCAAATTATCTATGAGCAGAGAGATTTGCTTCTAGCAGCTCAAGTTGAAATACAAAGGACCAATGAAGAATTAGCAAATAAACCAGCAGAAGCCTTGAAGCTGGTTACTTTCTTAAATAGTAAAAATAGAGCAGAGCTAGAGGAATTACAGGTACAGGATAGGACAGAGACAATATTGCAGATCAAGAAGGTTCTGACAAAGAGAAATCTAATGAACACTTTAGAGGAAAAATGTGATGCCATGAATCTTTCAATAACCAAGTTCTTAACAAAATATACCATGCTAAGACAGGCTGGTATTCCAGATATTCGTGTCTTTAATGAGAAGTTGATGAACCAAAAAGAGTATGACAAGAAGATAAGGGATTAGGCAAAAGAACAAGTCAACAAGCCACTGCCACGGGGCTCTCCCACAGGAAAGGTTATTCTTCAATATATTGAAGACTTGTGTTTTCTTCAAAATGAGATCAAGCATCCTTTTATCTTTAAGCCTAATTTTTCCAAGTACACAGATGCTAATGAAAACTTCAGGAAACTCAAAAATGTAAAAATACAAAATGAAGAACAATGGCAGGCTTTTACAGATTTAATGTAGCAGAGAAAAGGCAGAACAGTGAAGGAAACCACTTCAAAAAACAATAAAGCAGAAAATAAAACAAATAAAATAGTAAACTGATTTTTTACTATTGGAAGATTTCTTTTTACAACAATAAAAGAGTAAAAAATAACAGTCAAAGTGTATCAGGGTCCAGGGGACAACATTAAAGTGTAGAAGATGAAAGAGTATAAGTGAAGGTAGCTCCAACAGAGATATTTCATAAGTAGTTAGTCAGCAGGACAACTTGCCAATAAATACTCCTTGATTAGATTAAGTTGTTCTAGATATTTTGGAAAAGAGGATAGCTTGATGTTTGTTGAGAAGTTGTCCCTCTTTTTATGTAAATATATTTTGTATTTCCTAAAAATATTCCTAGATATCTCTAGGATATTTGCAAACAATATTTTTGTATAAATACTTCTCTATTTAGAAGTATTAGTGTGGAATAAAATTTCTAAGATTACTATATACTTTTGCTGATACATTGGAGGCTTACATGTGTTGATTTCGAAGTAGCAGACTGGAAAAAGCTAATTGGGCATCATAATTCAAGATTCTTACGATAAGTTAAAGAGTAAAGTGCATCTCTTCTTTTCATTGTTTCATTTCTAAGTTGCATGCAATCCATTATGTGTTTGATCTGTCTTAATGAGTAACTTGGAATATTACTTCAGGATTAGCTTATTGCTCCTTGTTTTAACTAAGTTACCATTTAAATGTTTTCTACTGATTTCCGGTGTTAGGAATTCTTCATTGCTCCTACTCCCGTTTGACCCCTGCCTACTTCCTCGATTCTCCGGATCAAAGGATCCTTCATTTCCCTTTATCCCGACTACACCATTTCATCAAAAACCTTTTACCCAAAACTCTGAGGGTTATCTACCTTTCCCTGACTACATTTTCACCCTTTTGGCCTTGCCTTCTAGTATTGCTATCTATACTTAGTCTCCATAGCCAAATGGACTACTAGATCTCTCTCTAGTTTAATCCAAAGTGATTTTTACCCACCAAACATCTTAAAACAAAACCAAATTGTCCTATCATAACTAGCCTAAAACATAAATAAAAAACAAAGATAAATCTTAAAGAGAGAGCCCTCTCTGAACTATAGGAAGGCTAGATCCTATTGTTACAAGTGGGTTTGTGGTTACCCCTAGTCTTCTTTGGCTAAAAACTCAAATCCCACAACTTAAGAAATTACTAGGGTGATAACAACACCCTCTTCACACATCTACTATAGTGAGATTAAACCTCCTAGGTGACCTTAAGGAAGTGGAGCCGATGGAAACACAACATACAAACCTTGTATAGCAACAATGACACTCCCAGGAGGTAACCCAACCATCCAGGCCTCTTACTCCTAGGTCACACTGACATTTTGACCTCTTTGAGCCATATTCGTAGGCACAGGCTTTCATGCCTTCATCAAGGAGGCTATAGCCATAGGAATAACACTGCATTCCAACAGACAGGGCCCCAAATAATCAGTTTTGTGCCAACGTCCCTAAGATTTGAGCCACCTTTTTAGGCCCATAACCCAGTTCTCTGCCCAGAACTTCACAAAAATTTCAGAGATGATAAATAACAACATGAAAATGATATAGAAGCAATCACATCAATAATAAATCATCTATACCCCTCCTAGCCATGATAGGAATTTTTTCAAAGATGTCACAACCATGAAATCTACAAGTATAAATAACAAAACAAAGCAAAGGGGTCTCATACTTATCTGAGAATCGTTGAGAATCATTGCTCCCCTACATCATTAGCTTCCAGACAATATATTTTACCATAGATACATTGTGCATTGATTTACAAGTAAAAACATGGAGAGAGCCATATATCATCACTGTCAACATACATTTTTATAACCAACATAATAACCACATAAATACAGTGGATACAACAACAATAGAATCCACATAATAACTAGTAAAATTTACATCAAATACCAAAGGAATGAATTTCTCATTAATGAATATAGAAACCAACCAGGGATGGGACTACCATGTTCCACCTGACCATAGATTGGTTGATCAAAATCTCTCTTCATCCAATCACCCCCGTGCCATATTCCAAGCATGAATGTGGGACTCATAACCAACCAAAAATAACCAAACAAGCATTAATGTTGTCAGGGTTCTTTGCCTACACCACGATTAATTTGAGTGCCTCCTAGTCTCTTAGGCTTTACCGTAATACATAGTTCGAATCAAGGATCACTAGGTCCTAAATCGAGACATACTCCCTGGGCTTTACCGTACATCCCATCCTAGGAATACTAGGCCCAAAAAAGATAAATCCACCTCTTGGCTTTACCATATATCCCACCATTCACTGGCAAGGATTCCTAGGAACACCGAGGCACACAATCTCGCTTTACTGCAACCCACATTCTGGCTCAGGAGTTACTAGGCCAATGGCTTTACCATGATCCACAGTCCAATTCGAGGACCACTAGGCCATTTTTTTTTCATATCAAAGATCCACCCCACTCATCTTTGAATCTATCTGGAAATCCAACTCAACCGAAGTATAAGAAACACATCTCATAAAAGGTATATGAAAATGGAAATGTTGGGATGAAAACATTTTCAAACCTGGAAAAACCCATTCCAAGATAGAAAAAAACCACATTCAATACCAAGAATTCCATATCTAGCAAGAAAATCACAAATTCAAATCGATACATGTAAATAATCTCATTGTAGCTGCTTGATCCTACCATTCCTTACTTTCTTTTCTTTCTTGCTCAAATGCCAAAGTGCTCCAAGAAAACTCTGTGTCCAAGAGTGAGAGAGAGAGAGAGAGAATAATGAGAGAGCTCCAAAACTAAACTCAAAAAATCTTACCCATTAATACTCAAAAGCCTTTTTATTAATGAGGCCCCTATTTTCTTCATTCCATTAATTTCCTTCATTTTCCTCCTCACATGAAACCTATGACCTTTCATCTCCCTTTTATCCTATTTTCCACTAGTTTCATAAATAAAATGCCAATAAATTCCCCATGAATTTACAATTCCTTTTCCATTGCATTTTCCAATTTCCTTTAGCCATAATAACTGAAATGAACACCCACTAGGATGTTTTTCCCACCATTCAGCTTGGAATATGTGTCCCATCAACCGTGGTTATTATTTTTAGCTTTTATTACATGAAATTTTAACCAGGGTTGTTACATAACCCTCCCCTTTGGGGGACACCGTCCTTAGTATTAAACCACACATATACCTCACAAAATCACTAAAAAAACAACATACTACCCATGGAGCTTTCTAACACATCCTGTTGTAGTATTTACAAGGAAATCCATATATACAACCATACTGTCTATGGAGCTTTATAAATCCACCTCGATACAATATTTACAATAATGTACACATATGCACATTTTCTCAACCAACAAATAAAACGATATGATTCTCATATCAACAATAATGGAATCAAGAGGCTCACATCTCCACCCTCAAAGTAATACTTGAATTCACCTTCTTCCCAGGAATTCCAAAATCCACTGTCAAAGGCAAAGCTACATCCAATTTCCAGTGCTACAATCCTATACCATTTTTCCTCTCAATGAAAAATTATCAACTCATTGTTCTAGGGGACACTACCAATGTGCATCTGATTCCATATGACAATGGTAACGACGAAAAAAATCCATCCCCAATCTGCCCTTCTCTGTTACATAGTCCCTCGGGCAATCTGGTCACCCCCTTTCGTGTAGTCACACACGTTCCAAGTTCTGCTGGCACCCCCATTCTGGGAAGTCCATCCCTTTGTAAGGCTTTCTCACATTGAAAGATACAAAAACCAAGGCATATCCCTACCTTAAAACCATCATACCAGTCATAGCATGCTCATGCAAATCAATGGACACTATTGGGTACCATTGTCCCATAATGGCCCTCCACTAAAATGCTTTAATAGCATACCGTTGCTTGTTTCAATTCCTTTTTTTGTTGCTCCTAATGCTTGCAATCAGTTTCAACCACCCAACCAGGAATTTCTATTATTTCTTGTACCAAGCACATAATTTCCATAAGACTCAAAAAGGATTGAAATAAACTCAAATCATACCTCATTAGTAGCTCGTCAATAAGGTACACTTGCAAGCTTATTCACTTCCTATCACAACAAGTCAACTAGTTGTTGGATAAAATCATTGTGTATAAACATATCACATCTGGTTATCTGAAAACAAAACCATCATAAATTGAAATCATGAATCACATGAAATCATCATAAACCATAATCATAAATCACATGTAGCCATCAGAAGTCAGAATCATAGATCACATGCATAATAAAACTGTAATAAAATACTTATACTTATCCTTCATCAGTCCTTACTACTGATTTTGTTCTTTTGTACACACATCGAATCAGTTTCCACACTCGACAAACACCTAATGCCTTTGCTTTTCTTCAATCACATACACATACACATAGTGTACATCACAATATGTACACCCACATATGACATACAACACCATACACTACATGCATCCATACTGGCATACGACACATACACCTACACCCAGTGTACAATAAAACACCATACATATGCCTTCATCGACATACAACACATGCACCTACACTGGGTGTACAATGCAACAAAATACATACACCTATATCCGGTGTACAACACAATACATATATGTACACATAGTACAACTCAATGAATACACATGTCACATTATGAGGACTACCCATGCACATACATAGTACTACATGCTCGAAACACATCATGTACGAAATGCACACAATAGCACATGTATACCAGTACCATATGCACAATATGCACACAACACTACCTGCACAATGTGTGCACAACATCACATGTACACGACACCACCTGCACAACTTGTACACAACGCCAAATGTACATCGCACCACCTGTACAATGTGTACACAATACCACATGTACACAACACCACGTGCATGACATGTAGAAAACACCGCATGTACACAGCGCCACATGCACGACATGTACGCAGTACCACCTACACACAACACCATATGTACGTAGCACCACATGTACAACATGCACATACCACCATATGTACATAGCATTTCATATACAACATGTACATAGCACTATAAGTACACACCGCCACATATCCAACATATGAGTAGCACCATATGCACACAACACCGCATATCCAACATGTGCACGATATGATATGTACACAACATCACATATCCAACATGTACATAGCACCATATATACCTATCATTTCATATACAACACCATTTATACAACATCATATATACACAATACTACATATGTTACATGTACACATCACCATAGGTACAATCACTGAATATACAACATGTGCAACATATACAGAAAAGTAGTACTGCACATCCATAGACCACACACTAAACCTACAAGAAACCTTGCTTCTAGTGTCTTTCCGTTGTCCATGCTTATCATAGCATGTCACATATCACACTACCTTCACTTCTCTGATGTACCCCTCAGCATTACCTGTCCATAACATAAACATAGCCATAGTATAAGTATATAATATCAATTCATATCCACATGATATTGACCTTGTACATCTTTCAAGGCTACTCTTCCCACTTGATTCCCCATAAGGCTAGGAATATATTCATTCTATTCACCTGCATGAGAAATCATTCCTCCACAAGAATGTTCCCTGATAAACTTTTCAGACAATGACATAGATACATGCATACATACATATATAATCATTAACATAAAAAAACCATTATCCTATCAGAAAACCACACACACACACATATACAGAAAAACATTTAGCATCAAATAACCATGATCCATGACAACACTCTCATACGCGACATACATACGTACATACAAGTATGCATATATAAACACTAGCATAATCATGATCACATCATAATTATCAGATAGCCATAAGGTCAAGGTTGAGAGAACTTCCTATATTCATGCACAACGTTGAGAACAATAGTTCCCAACATAGCCAAGGCATATAACACCTCAGATCCATTCACTTTACCTTTCATGTAGCCTTTCTCATGATTGTTCTGCCACCGTCCATTTACACCAATGGACACAACCAATCCAACTGGTTTTCATATTCTTACATTCGGTTGTGCTTACTCATGCACTGAGCTTCATCCAAGACTTACATTACCTGTTGGTTACCGCACAGCTCTCCCCGAGCTCCATTACTTTCCTCTTTCACTAACCAATTCCCAAGACCCTAAAAACATAAAATGAAATAAAAATAACAAACAAGAAGAAATCCATGAAAACCAATAGGAATACGACACCAAAAAAAGTTGGCATGGCCATGCACTAAACGTAAGAAATATCGCAAATCAAGTGCAGCAAATCATAAAAGACCAAAATCACAAGACTAGCAACAAACATGATCACTCAATCCCCATGGGTTCCCGAAGCTTCCAAGGAAATCTCAACTTGAGACTTTTCAAATATTTCATGGAATTCTATTTCCATGCAATACCCTGCATCATACTGCCATGAACACATAACTATCAGGGTACAATATAAACATAAAATATACTGGTTACCTTACCTTGTTATTACAAGCACACTTCTTTGTATCTGAACACATACATATATAATCTCTCAAGGGACTCCAATCCCTTGATGAATCTAATGAGTTGTTATACCTGTGAAATACATGTTCATGAATATAGCATATATGCACATAATGTAAAACAAAATCAAGGTTAATAATACTTCATATATGCAAAGCACTCATTCGTTTTGAATTAGGGTTTCCAAACAAAGCTAAATAAATTCTTACTAAATTCCTTTCTTTTACCATTTACATTACTACCATTGAGTCTTACTACATGCTATCACATCACCTAGCTATTAGTTACATAAAATATTCAATGGTTACCTTGTAATGCTAATACCAAGCATGTTACCCTTTAGCTTCTCACACAAGTCAATCAGGTATTCCAAATATCAATACATCATATCTATTGACTAAAATTAGCTTCCACCATAACTAATAGTCATGTAATAATCAACTATTAGTCAATATCATAATACTACAACTATCACCTACTTCTACTCTAGTGCACATGAGCTATCTCAACACATAGTGCATTAGTACAACCATCTTAAAACCAAGTCATCTCTTCATGCAATCTTATAGATACATACTCATATCATGAAACTAATAAAACATTCAAACAATATATAGACAACATAATAGACACCAACACTCAAATAAAAAATAGACAACATAATAAAAAATTCAAGCACAAAGTAGATGACATAATCAAGATCATACCTTAATGTATCTCAGGGGAGGCTATCTTGTTGACACAATCAATCTAGTTAGCACGATATAACTTCACAACACATTGGCTCAAACATAAATAATATCATGATATCCATAACAATAACTAACTAACATGTTCACATCATAAGCTTAAAAACATTTTTCATTCATGCATAACAATCACATATGCACAATCATTCTAGTTAGTACAACACAATATCGCAAATATTTCAGCTCATACCTAAATATTGTAACCTTGATCATCTACACCGAAAAATATAGATCAACACGATGCATATAACATCAAAATCTTAATGTGATAACCCTAATCATAAAGTTAACTAACATAAAAAAAACAACAACAATGCATATAACAACAATTTACCATTATTCCTGACTATTTGACACATGTACACAGGATCACACTAGTTAACTAACATCTACGTGTATGTAACCATAAAATCGATAGAATGAAAGGCATACACATAACCATAATGCATATGACTACACTTATCAACTAGCATTTATCACATATGTAACCATAATAATAGAATGCCAAACATATAAGTAACCCTCATGATTACAACAACCATGAATCGCATACCTACATGCCACAAATACAGACTTTTATGACAATCTACTCTTGCGTCAAATTCCATTGTTGCAAAATCACTTTACTGATCTGCATCTCCTACTCTATCTCATCCAACACATTAGAATCATAACATACCAAATCATCATGATGACCTAATTTCATACAATGACCTTGATGAAGAGAGAAACCCACTACAAGCAGGTTCGCCATTCATTTTTCAAAATGAACCTGCAAACTCAAACTGTATCAAATTGCAGACTCATAAAACCGATACTTCGATCTTGAGGCCTGTGGTTTATGGCCCACTCTGATGACACCTACAATCTACATGTGTATTGGGAGCGCGTATTCAACGGTGTTAGTGGCAAATATCGTAACTTTTCAAAGCAGTGCCTTGATTCCTCTCGACAATGTAATATCATAATACAATGAATCAAGGTCTCAAAACCTTTGAACCAAATAACCAAACTTTGAGCTTACAGTATTAACCTCATTTGAATGATTATTTAAAATCCGGCATAAGACAATTCAACATTTAAATAAATGTTAAATTCTCTCTCAGTCTACATGTTCGAACCTAAAATGTTCAACAATCATTTGCTTATGGAGAGAGCACTGACCAGACTTCCCCTTAATTGTCGTGCACCTTCCAACGTGTCCACCCTTTGATCTTCCACAAAATGATCCGAAGGAATTCACGTTATTTCACGAAAATAGCTTTAACACTCAGAAGCTACATGATATTAGTAGTATTGCGATGGTGAGGTGTCATGACGTGATAGACTCGCGTTGCTAAAGGTGAATACCGCCTCGGCCCAAAAGCCACGCGATACCAGTGGTATCATTTCATAAAACTGCTCATGTGAAAACTTCAAGTTCCACGACGTTTTAACCCGGCTTTCCATCGGATTCTATTTTTGCATTCCTCTTATGGTTCCAAACCCCGCTTGGTCTTCAATCTACGTCCAATCGCTCTCAACACTATGGATCGACTTCACCTGACATTGATTTAAATAAACCAGTTCGATGCAAGAATTAGACAGGCTCAAAATCAGAGTTAAATCACTTGTGTCCTTCAAAGGACTGGAACTCATCGAATTCAGTTAACCGTTCATATAGGATTACTGTGCATTCAATTTATAATGCGGTTCAATTGTATTCAATCATCAGATACAAGCACTGCTCATTAAAAGGCTGAAACACATTGAATTATACACAGGACTCAATTACAATAAATTCATTATACTCTGCATCCATTATCACACTAAAACAATATAGTATCACACCCAATTGCAAATTGGATTCTGACTGTATTGAATCGGACGCTAAAATAACCAGAGATTTAAAGCCAGTGCACCCTTCATAAATGAAACTGCAAATAACCCATATTTACTCGCATGCATCAAATTAACTCCACAATATAATTACAAATAACTCACTACATATATACAGATAATAATTCCTCTATTATATACAAAGACCGCTTACAGACATCTAAGGAATTTTAGCCTCAGTACGCACTTCCTCCTATGACTACATTGCATTCGTTCCTACTTTCACACATTACAGATTCGCAATTATATAGAAAATACAAGAGATCCAGAATCGTTTGAGATCCACAATATTTCTCCTGAAGTGCTCAAAAAACTCTTAGTCTTATACTCGCACACATGGCAGATTTAATTATTAATCAGTTACATAAAATTCAGCATCTGTTCAAAAAAAAATCACCCCAAATTGCATGACCATTCGCATACCCAGCTTCAGATTCGACTTAATTCAAATCTGTTCGGATGCCCTTGCATCAGAATCCCGAGCCACAAAAATTTATGACCTCCTGGTCATATTTCTTCTACAACTGTCAGCAGTTCTACCCATGTCATCTGTGGAACTGCTCCTTGTGTTCTTCCTGTAACAGCATGCTTGAACAATTCTCACCCGCATCCTTTCTGGAATTTTCCTCTGTGAGCTGCAACAAAACCTCTGCAACAGCAAGTCCTCCCTGCTACCAGATACCTCACCAAGCTTCTGCCCTGAGCTTTGGATTTTGGAATCTCTCTGGTTCGCTCATGTGGAACCATTTGAGCACTCCTACTCTAGGCTACTGCAATCTTCTCACCTTCCTCGGCTACTACCTTCACAAAACATGAAAATCACAAGCTTAACAAAACTTCACAAAACTGTACCTCTTCTTCCTCTATATGAAACTCCTTCTCCTTCGCAGGAAATCATTTCCCTACTCTAATACCACTTGATGAAGAGCGAAACCCACTACAAGCAGCTTCACCTTTCATTTTTCAAAATGAACCTGCAAACTCAAACTGTATCAAATTGCATACTCATAAAACCGATACTTCGATCTTGAGGCCTATGGATTATGGCCCACTCTGTTCACACCTACAATCTACATGTGTATTGGGAGCATGTATTCAATGGTGTTAGTGGCCAATATCGTAACTTTTCAAAGTAGTGCCTTGATTCCTCTCGACAATGTAATATCATAATGCAATGAATCAAGGTCTCAAAACATTTGAACTAAATAACCAAACTTTGAGCTTACAGTATTAACCTCATTTGAATGATTATTTAAAATCTGGCATAAGACAATTCAACATTTAAATAAATGTTAAATTCTCTCTCAGTCTACATGTTCGAACCTCAAATGTTCAACAATCATTTGCTTATGGAGAGAGCACTGACCGGACTTCCCCTTAACTGTCGTGCACCTTCCAACGCGTCCGCCCTTTGATATTCCACAAAATGATCCCAAGGAATTCGTGTTATTTCAGGAACATAGCTTTAACACATAGAAGCTACGCGATATTAGTGGTATTGTGATGGTGAGGTGTCATGATGTGATTGACTCACGTTGCTAAAGGTGAATACCACCTCGGCCCCAAAAGCCACGCGATACCAGTGGTATCGTTTCATAAAACCGCTCATATGAAAACTTCAAGTTCCATGGCATTTTAACCCGGCTTTCCATCAGATTCTGTTTTTGCATTCCTCTTATGGTTCCATCCAATCACTGTCAACGCTATGGATCAACTTCACCTAACATTGATTCAAATAAACCAGTTCGATGCAAGAATTAGACAGGCTCAAAATCATAGGTTAATCGCTTGCGTCCTTCAAAGGACCGGAACTCATCGAATTCAGTTAACCCTTCATACAGGATTACTGTGCATTCAATTTATAATGCGATTCAATTGTATTCAATCATCATATACAAGCACTGCTCATTAAAAGGCTGAAACGTATTGACTTATACACAGGACTCAATTACAATAAATCTGTTATACTTTACATCCATTATCACACTAAAACAATACAGTATCACACCCAATTGCAAATTGGACTCTGACAGTATTGAATCGGACCTTAAAATAACCAGAGATTTAAAGCCAGTGTGCCCTTCATAAATGAAACTGCAAATAACCCATATTTATTCGCATGCATCAAATTAACTCCATAATCTAATTGCAAATAACTCACTACACATATACAGATAATAATTCCTCTATTATATACAAAGACCGCTTACAGACATCTAAGGCATTTCAGCCTCAGTACGCACTTCCTCCTATGACTACATTGCATTCGTTCCTACTTTCACACATTACAGATTCGCTATTATATAGAAAATACAAGAGATCCGGAATCGTTTGAGATCCACAATATTTCTCCTGGAGCGCTCAGAAAACTCTTAGTCTTCTACTCGCACCATGGCAGATTTAATTATTAATCAGTTACATAAAATTCATCATCGGTTTAAAAAAAAATTGCCCCAAATTGCATGACCGTTCGCATACCCAGCTTCAGATTCGACTTAATTCAAATCTGCCTGGATGCCCCTGCATCAGACCTCATGCATAACAACCTCAATCAAACCAATGCAAACTTGACCATATGCACACATTTGACTTGTATAACCAATCGTGAATAACCAATGCATGTTCAACATCTGACACCACACAAGAAAGCATACATGGATAACACCGAAGCATGAACAATATGTAACCCAAGCATAAGAAATAAATGCATGTACAATATGTAAGCAAACATGCACGAACAATACACAAGCATGAGAAAAACATAATCAATCATACACTCATGACAACATGTTGATGAAAACACCATCAACACTTCTATGGTGACACCACTACCACCATCGCCAACACAACATGGATCGAACAAGCACATACACCATAAGTATGAGAAGCACATATGCAACCAACAGAAAAACATGACCAACACACTGCCCATATAGTCAAAGGGTTGAAAAATTCTATGATACCACTCTGTAACACCCTCTTCACACATCTACCCTAGTAACTGGCCAACCATGGTAAACATGCTACTATAATGAGATTCAACCTCGTAGGTGATCTTAATGGAGTGGAACTGACAGAAACACAACATACATACCTTGTACACCAAAAAAACCCCCAAGAGGTAACCCAACCATTCAACCCTCTTACTCCTGGGTCACACTAACATTTTGACCTCTTTGAGCCATATCCATAGGCACAGGCTTGCATGCCTGTGTCCAGGAGGCTATAGCCGTAGGCATAACACTAAATGCCAGCGACCAAGGCCCTAAATATTGATTTCTGTGCCAGCGTCCCTGGGATTTTAGCCTTTTTAGGGGCATAACCTAATGCTCTGCCAAGAACTTCATTAAAAGTTCATAGATGATAAATAAAAATAGGACAATGATGCATAAGAAATCACATAAATAAGAACTCATCTGGACCCTTCCTAGCCATGACATGAATTTTGTCAAACATGTCACAAACATGAAAGCTACAGGTATAAAGAAAAGAACAAAGAAAAGGAGTCTCATACTTATTTGAGAATGGATAAGAATCATTTTTCACCTAAATCATTAGCTGCGATACAATCTATTTTACCACAGATATATTGTGTATTCATTTATAAGTAAAAACATGGAGAGAGCCATATATCATCACTGTCAGCATACATGTTTATAACCAGCATAATAAAAATAGAAATATAGTGGATACAACAACAATATAATCCACATAATAACCCATACAATTATACATCAAATACCAAAGGAACGAATTTCTCATTAATGAATAGTGAAACCAACCGGGGATGTGACTACCACATGCCACCCGACCATAGATTGGCTAAGCCAAAAATCTCTTCGTCCAATCACCTCCATGCCATATTCAAAGCATGAATGTGGGACTCATAACCAACCAAAAAGAAGTAAACAAGCATGAATTCTATTGGGGTTCTCCACCTACACCATGGGGAATTTGAGTACCTCCTAGTCTCTCAAGATTTACCATAATCCACAGTCCTAATTAGGGATCACTAGGCCCTAAACTAATAAATACTCTCCAGGATTTACTGTACATACCATCTTGGTAATACTAGGCCCAATAGAGAGAAATACACCTCTTGGATTTACCATATATCTTGCCATTCACAGACAAGGATTCCTAGGTCCATTGAGGCACACAATCTGGCTTTACCTCAACCCACATTCTGGCTCACGGGTTACTAGGCCAGTGGCTTTACCATGATCCATAGTATGGTTAAGGGACCACTAGGCCATGTTTTTTTCATTTCAAAGATCCACCCCACTCAGCTTCAAATTCATACGGCAATCCAGCTCAACCGAAATATGAGAAACCCATCTCATCAAAGTTATACGGAAATGGAAAGGCTAGGCTAAAAACAATGTCACAACTGGAAAAGCCCATGCCAAGACAGAAAAAAACCACATGCAATACCATGCATTCCAGATATAGCAAGAAAATCACATGTGAAAATCAATACTTGCAAATAATCTTGTTGTAGCTTCTTAATCCTACTCTTCCTTTCCTTCTTTTCCTTTCTTGCTCCTATGCCAAAGTGCTCCAAGAAAAATCTAAGTGTCCAAGAGTGAGAGAAAGAGAGAGAGATAATAATGAGAGAACTCCAAAAATGAAATGACAAAAGCTTACCAATTGATCCTAATAACCATTTTTACTAATGAGGCCTCTATTTTCTTCATTTTCCATTATTTTCCTTCATTTTCCTCCTCACATGCAACCTATGACCTTTCACCTCCATTTTCTCATATTTTCCACTATTTTCATAAATAAAATGCCAATAAATGCCTTATGCCTTTTCAAAGCCTTTTCCATTTCCTTTGCCAATTTCCTTTAGCCATAATAATCGAAATGAACACCCATTAGGATGTTTTTCCCACCATTCAGTTTGGAATACATGTCCCATCAACCATGGTTATTATTTTAACTTTTATTACATGGAATTTTCACTAGGGTTGTTACAAGTTTGATCTAAGAGTAAGTAGTATCTTTGAGCTTGCAATCCTAAGTGGCAGGCTTCCTCGCAATCAACGAGGGGTTTTCCTCATTGACTACAGATCAATCGATTTTGTGAGTGTTTTGACTTCAACTCATCTATTCAAATTCAGTGGACTGTGATAGGTACATTGGGGTCCATTTTCATCTTTGGCAAGTCCCCTTGCATATGTTAACGATATACCTCATTGACCAGTAATCAAGTGTTTTCTACCATACTCGACGTCAACGAATCTATTCACATGTTTTAGATTCATACCATCGGGGTTATGTAGAAAACTCTGGGTTAGGGACATCTCACTCCTATATGGCACCCTTCCCAGGATGTGTTGAAGTTATGTATCATTTATGTACTACTTTGAGGACTACTTTGGGGCACCTTATATCTTATGTGTCCATAGTCCTACTGATGTATACTCTAACATATATCCACACTATCTTTACTGGTGGCTATGATACATTCTATTGGTCATATGGACCCATTATGAATTTTTTATGGCCATGTCTTAGCATTTCATGTCATGGATCCAAAGTGTATGTTTGGTGGCCATGTTCAGATTCTCTTTATGACCGAGTATGGGTATGTATGGCTCAAGGATGCTATCATAAGAGTTGAGACTCCAACATTTGGGTCCCTCTATTCCAAATTTAGATTTTTGGCTCCTTCCTCCCATTTTGAATCCTCATACTTGTTTTAATGCATTTCGTCCGTCATTTATTCTTCTGACCTCATGCATTAGAGATCATATATTATCATCCTAATTTCCTCCTTTGATTCAATTTACATGAGAACCTATGTTGTTGACCTTTTTTACAGATGACTATCCCTTGTTTGTATTCAAATTTATTCATTTTTTCTAGGATATAGTGCTTAATAGAGAAATGATACCATAATTTTGTTGGGAGCCTTTGTCATCCCAATGAAATTCAACCTAGTTTGACAGTTTTTTCCCAGCAACAATGGATGAGATTCTAGAGCCTTATATTCCCTATGGGATCATATTAGAGGATCACTTTTTCGAGTTGGCTTGGGTCTATTATTGGAGAATATTCCTAACTTCTCTCTATCCAAAGATTCCATATTCATTCTCTTTGGGAGGTCTCTAATCCTATTTATACTGGTTGTTCCAAAGGGTCATGCTAGTTTTTAGAGTCTTGGAAAGAGAATGACAGAATTATAGTCATTATAATATGAGATCTTAAGTCTAGGTCATCAAATATCCTTATTAATCTTGGAGGAGGACACCATGCTACAAGCTTGAGGAATCTTCCTAATTGTTGGAGGCATATTTCCTTGTATTTTTATTCATGATTATTAGAATATTATTCCCTTCCTGCACTTTTGATCTACTTATGCTCTTTATCTATACATGTTGTTTTTAGACTGGTAAGCCCTCTGTAGAAGGCTTTTGTGTGCTTGTTTGTTGGTGTATGTGTACAGGGTTTTTATTTATGATAGTTGGGAGAAATATCTTCAGATAGGAGTGGATCTCTCTGAATCACGCAAAAAAGACATCATCAACCCACGAGTGTGCCTAGTATCAGTCTGAAAACTCTTCTTCTAAAGTATCATGTATATTTTTTAAACATGTTTTCTTGTATGGGATTAAATTAGGGTAAAATATCTTAATTTTTCTACACAAAGTGCACAAAACACTCTGGGTAGATCCTTTGCTAATATACTAGGTTAAAATTAGGTTTCTAGCTTAGGTAAGATTCTCCCATTAACACCCATGTTAGGGCCATATTATTTCTATTTAACCCCATATATGCACCCCTTGGGGTCATACCATTTTTCTCAAGAATAAGAGTTATGATAAATTGTGTCTTCATGTTATTTTGTTCATCATGTATAAGCCTATATAATGGGAACTTTTAATTCTTTCAATATTAGATTTACCACCTTTCAATGAGAGGTCTTAGGAGAAGTTCTATAAGATTTATGTTCATTTCTCTACTCATGTTCCTTCTTATCTTTGCTTTGATGTTAGAATATTTTGACCCCTTTGTTCCTTAATTCAAAATAAAATCATGTGCCTTACGGACTTCAAAGCACCCATCGACACAAGTTTTTCATACTCCCTAATAAACACAATAGAAAATATATCAGTAGATAACATTTTCCATGTGGTTCTAAGTGTGTCCTTGGCGACATGCAATGTATTAAACAAATATAGAGTACTTAGGTCCATGTTTAGCAAGAATGGAAAGAACCATTTACTTTTATTTTTTCTGAATATAACTTTGATTTAGCTACAATATTAGTGATTTTAAGGTATTGAAGAAATCCTTTATGGTGTCAAAATTTTTGTGGCTCAAGTTGATGAGCTCATTCTCTTATTGGTGTCCTTTAGAATTTCTTGCTTCGTAAACAATCATTCCAATTTAGCCTAGATTTGATTTTGAAATATGGTAGAGTTGTTTTGGAAAATAAGATCAAGGGATATAGATAGATAGAATACTCCACATTCATCATCACATTTTTAAAAACCACTTAAATTTTGTGTCGCAATTGTTGGTTCAGTTCTAGTTCTCATTGCTATCTTAAAAAATCCTTTCTTTTTAGAGAAATCAACATTTTGAATTTCCATTCATAATAATTGAATGGTTTGAGAAGGTGACCTAGCTTTGATTCTTTGATGTGAAGTTCAATATAAGTGATATAGAATATATATTTCTACAACTTAATAGAAGATAACCTTTGATAACATGGAATGGATTTGAATTGTGCTTGTAATTCACTAGCATCTATGTAAAGACACTTGGGTTCAACTAATTAGATTTATTTAATGTGAGGTAATCCATACATAATCATTAGGTGCATTGTTTAGCCGAGGAGGTGATATTTTCTAGTGATCTCTAACAATAACATATTGGAAAATCAAGCCACCAATGAGCTCCCCTCCCAACACTAGAACTAGTTTTCTATAACATTTTTTATTTTATAGATAATTCACAAATGTAAGAGAAGAGTGTAGTTGACATGTAAAAAAAAACTTCTATCATGAAAATTTAATTTAGGCATCCTTTAGACCTGATACCATATGATTTTGGCTATGTAACTGAATTGTATAACTTCTTTCCCTTTGGTTGTAGAAACACCAAATATATAGACTCTAAATAAAATAATGTATAATAGAGAAGTAAAACCATATTGATACAAATAATAATAATTCTATCTCATTATCATCTATTGCATCATAAAAATAGTGATACTCCCATGAAAATATAATGAAATTTCTTTTTTTGGATTAGGGAAACATCAACAGAAGTTGTGCATGCCAATGGGTCTCTCCATCAAGCAAGGAAAGTAACACCAAAAAAAATCTAAGCAAGCATAAATCAATAAATAAACATGAAATCATTGATGAGATCGACAAGTGTGTTGGGTTATACATCAATATGCATCATATGCACTAGCATAGAGGCTTCATTTTATGATTTATTTCTATTGTTATGCTAGCATATATTTAGTGGTCAATGACTAAGTCATAACCAAAATGGTTTTGTGATTATGTTAATATTCAATGGCTATTGGCCAAGCTATATTCAATATTGCCTTTTTTTATATACTGGGAGATAATGGCCAAGGGCCAATACATGCCTAAAGTTTTACAAATTTTGTGTATAATATTAGTTAATTTAATGGACAAGAAAAACTACTATAGGGTATTTAGTTTGATGGTTTCTCTAATGAATTCTTTCACAACTTGTAAATCTCTTAATGATGGGTGTATATGAATAGATAACCTTCCACCCACCTATAAAGAAAGGAATTTTGATTGGATATGGAATTTAATTTGATTTTTTTTTCTTTAAAGGACAAGATTTTAATTCTCAATGAATTTTTAATTTTATATTATTATTATTATATTATTATTTCAATGGATTGTTTATTTGAGTATCTTCATTTTTAAAGGATTTTTAGATTTGAATATATTTACAATTTCCTATTTAAAAAAAAATTGCTAAAACAATAGTGAAAATGAGAACTATTAGTACACTCTAGTACAGTGTTAAGCATATTATGATCAAAGCAATAGTTGTTTTAGTTTCATTTTTACTATTTTTTTTATATCTTGGTCTACCTATCTTTAATTTGGGAGCATAATGACTAATGTAGTTAGTGTACAACCATTAAATCGAAATATTTTGGCTAAGACACTATGAGTCAGGGTATATATTATGCTCAAGTCACCCATGTCCTCCACCTAGGCTAATCACAAGCAAAAGAAACCCATAAAGGTGAAAATGGCTTTGAGAGGTTTGAACCTTAGAGGAGGCATTACCAACACCTCACTTTCACAACTAGGGAACAACCCACTAACTATTGTAGTTATTTGATACAAGCACATATAATGGAATTAAAACTAGAATTTGCACCGAGAGGTGCAAAGTAACACCGGGGAGTGGAGATACATCTTCCATGTGAGATTAATTTTCTTTTGTAGACACCTTTACTTGTCAATGTAAGCATTTATATCAAGCGAGAACAAGCACAAACCGATAGATACCACTAATCCTTTTAGTAGCCTAGTGTATCATGGCGATAACTAAAAGTATTATTTTACATCAATCTATCCTGAAAAATTAGCATACTATTTATTTTCTTGATACATAAATCGCAAGACTAACTTGCACTAGAATTTCTTTGGTTATCAACTTGTATAATTTTGAAGAGGCAGATATTGGAGCATCAATACTACAAAAAATCCTCGATTCAAAGGGGACTGAAGTGGAGCTTTCCCTTGCTCTGGATTCTTTAGTGATTATCCACCTGGTGAAAGCCTAAAATTTCGAATGAAAATTATTTTCCATGAAACCTGAAAACTGAAGGGGATTTGGCATTAAAAATTATATGGATAATAAAAATTCTTATTTCCACCATTATTACCAATTATTGTAAAACACTCCCAAAATTCTAAATACTTCATATTTTTTTACCATACTAAAATTCTTATATTTCTACAGTATCATTAGTATAATTCAAATAGTATCCAATAAAACCATCAAAATCCATCTTGTAATCAAATAATTTAATATAATACACAAAAATTGAAAATAATATAATAAAAAATAAATTTATATAAATTAAAAATAAATCCTTTTTAAAAATCGACGTCGACGTGGCTGATAAAGATCAATATTTCCAGGGCCCTTAATTGCAGCTCCACGATCTTCGACCTCGCCCCAGCCATATACAGGAACGAACATGCAAGTCCCAGATGGATAAAAATTTGTATCAACAGCAATCGTCCCATGTATTGGAAAGATACGCCATGGTAGCAATAATCGACCTGGCAACTTATTATACAACAATAAGCTAAGTTTTGAGAGTATCGGTGGTCTGGCCTAAGCAGGCATAGTCCCAGCAGAAGTTCAACCAGAGTAAATTTGGCAACTTTGAAACCTTCTTCTGCCATTTTTTTCTGTCCACTTGCAACATCACGTGAACATGCCCCTCGAGGGTGGCAGCATGTAATGTGATGTCACGCCCACTCCTCCCATTTTTTAATGCCGTAGTCTAACTAGCCAGAGGAATCGCCCTGAAAATCATGAAAATTCCGATAAGATTTTCAGAAAATATGGCAGGAATTTTTCTAAATCCATGTTATAACTATCAAAGTTTAATATTTTGGGTGTCCTACAGGTTTTTGATGGTGCTGAATCCATTTCCAATGTCAAAATCAGGGTTCAAACACTATTTCTGCAGGATTTTAAAAAAAAATTTGGCCCGGATTCCAGCCAATTTTAACCGTCCGGGCAATTCCTCCGGCTCGTTAGACGACTCCTTTTTTAATCCAACCCACCCCACTGTCGTATGACGACTGTCTCCATGTGGTCGCGCGCACTCACCTGCAGCCTCAGTCGTCGCTGTACTGTCGCGTATAATTACAAGGGAGACGAAAATGTGGTGGAAAGTTATGTGCAATCAGGACTAATAATTTGTTGACACATGTCAAAATATAACTTGTTAGAAGGTGATGAGGAAGCTCTTTGATTGGGTGGGATGAACAGTCTTTTCCCACCCAATCTCATAAAGGGAACACCTCCGGCATAATAAAAAACACAAGAAAGTACTAGCAATTGCACCTGCCAAAAGGAGGAGATGTGTGAATGAGGGTTTAAGAAAGACGGCTTCAAAACGACTTTCTTGAAGAATTTGATTTAAAGTTCAGATATTAAAATGAATCTTATTAGTCTTGACTAATTTTTGTAAATATTTAAATTTCTAATAAAAATGCAATAAATTCATGAAGGTGGAATATTTTGGGGATTGCCAGTAGAAATAGTAATTAAAAATATTGCAATAACTTTTTTGTAACTCCTCTCGGTGAACAATGAACTTCTTAGAAACAGAGTTTACAATTTATAGTTTTATTACAAAAGAGAGAGGACATTTAACCTGATATTAGTAGCTCTTAGAACAAGCAATTAAGTGAAATGTTCAGTAATTATCTATAAATAACTAGCAACAGCCAACAGAGCTTCTTGATTGAATTTGACATATCAACACAGAACATTAGAAATTTCAAAACTCATGGATTTTTTTTCTAAAATTTGTGTTGATGTTTTTATGAAATGTTCATTATATTTTGCACAAAATAAGCAGGTGTATACAAAAGAGATTCTTCATTAAAATTGCTAAAAGTGATTTCAAAGTAATTCGCTGGACAACAGAGGTCTTTTGTTAAAGTTCAGAGAAATATATGTTAAGAAAAACAGTTGTACTGAAATGAGTGTTTTGTTGAAGCTCGTGAAAATTTATCTAACATGTAAGGATTGGATTTTTTTTTTTATATACAGAAATTTCTGAGTAGCAAGAGTTTAGAAAGTAAGATGTATTATATATTTTTCGAAGGGAAAATAAGATGTATTGACAGAATTGCATCATGCGTAGCATAGTGGTTGGAGATGGTTTCCCACTAGGGGGAAATACTAGTCGTATAGACAAGGTGTTGCTCGACAACGACAACACCATTTGATGTCCAGAGTAGGTACACGGTCAAGATAGTATGCTCGGAGTTCTCTGTGTGCATCCCTTTCATGAATATGGATGAGGAGATTCATCCAATTTCTTATCCGTTGCAGTAGTTGTATTGCGGGGCGCAATCGGTAAAGAGGCAGAGTAGGTGGACGCAGGAACCGCTCTTGTACATTGAGGAGTGCAGCTTCTTGCTCATTGATTTCTTTGTAAAATTGTTGGAGCTGTGAGATATATCTACGATCCATTATGTTCCTGCAAGGAAATCGAAAGCATGTTAGTGAACAATGTACAGAATATATAGTCAAATGGGAAAGCACAATAGCGAACAACTAGTGGGATGGTAGGGTACCAATAGTAGAGGGGCTTGAAGGAGCTTGAGCAATAGATTTTGAGGCAAGCAGAGCCTCTTCTTTTTTCTGCATATGACGAAATGGTTCTCCTTCATCTGCGAATAGCGAGAGAAGGAGAAAGTAGGGGAGATGCAGAGGTCATTCAATGAACGGACTCTTGATACTGTTGTGAAAGTGAGACCTTGTCGATCAATGTTTCCAATGTCGATTGTTGCCTTATCTAGTGTCATGCCTTGTGATTTATGGATTGTTAAGGCCCATGCCATGCAAAACGGTATTTGTGTTCGTGAGCCCCTTGTTATGGGGGGGATCGGTACAAATTTAGGATTTGAAGGATCCCATGGTGGACCCTTGTAGTGAAGAAATTCGACTACAACAAATGATGGCAGTTCGGGTGGCTTAGATGCTAGTGGATATACGAGTGCGCGGACGGTGCCGAGTGCACCATTGACAAGGCTAGCCTCAACCCACAAATTTCTTGTTAGAATAACTCGTTGTCCAATGCAAAGGAGAATTTTTGCAGCTAGTTGTTCATCTTCCAGTTTGATGCGTTTAAATTCCTTCCTTTGGGTAGCGTAAGAACATGCGATTGGTTGGTTGAGTGTTTTCAACATGGTTTTATTGTGCATGTCAACAGCCTCATTTGTTGCGTATAGATGCATTGAACTTGAGAATGACTAGACCTCGGCTTCAGGAAGGTTTGTTTTCGAGCGTGTCATAAGAAGCTTCCAATCATCAATAGTGGGTGTTGCATTGCGAAGGTTAGAGAGGAGTTCGCAGAAGGAAACCTGAGTAGGGCTAGTTCCTTGTTGTCGAAAAACTGTCGAAAGTGTAACCATGGTATCAAAGCTTTGCCATAGTGCAGTGCCACGAGAAGTGCCTACATACATTGGTGTGTCTTTGATAGGTGGAAGTTGGGCAAGGTCCCCCACGAGAATTATAGAACGTCCACCAAAAGGGTTGCTTTTATTTGATGGGAATGCCTCCCGCAAGCGATCGTCGATTTGAGAAAGAAATTTAGGACCAATGAAGCTCATTTCATCAATTATAATGTATTTCACATCTCGGAGCTGCTCTTGAAGGTTTAGGAGGGCTTGACCCTCTAAAGGTTGCATAGAGGATACAGGGATGCGAAGAGCAGAGTGGATTGTCAATGCATTGATGTGGAATGCTGCAACACCAGTTGGATCAAGCAAGACGAGGGGGTTCGGTCCATTGGTGGAGTTTTCAAGGAAAGCATTTTTTGGGCACTCAATTAGGAATGACTTTCCAGTACCAACAGTGCCTTGGATTATCATTTTTAAATTGATCCTTTGCTGTGTGTGCGGAAGTGGGAAAAAATGATATTGAATGCAATGGTTTAGCTTGGGGACAAGGAGGAAAGTGAATGTGAGCATGGAGTTTGGATTTGGTGGACTCTTGTGGAGGAGCGGTTGAAGTTGATGAAGCGAATGGCTGTTTCTTGTAACTGTGAAGGGATAATGGAGTTGGGCCAATTATAATTTGCATCAAAGTCACGATGGCCAATCATTTCAAGTTCATTGAGGAGGATGTTGTTGCTTGGGTGGAGTTGAGAGAGAAATTTTCATTCAGGCATGTCGAGCGTGGGGGCATGGGGACGGGCATCAGGAGATGAACAGCAAGAGTTGGCATGGGCAGGGTCGATCGGGGTGCGGTGAACATGCCAAGCTTGATACGTGTCTCTAGTTTGTTCCCAGTGTGCAACAATGGCCGTGTCAGATGTATCGAGGTCATCAGGGAGGGTACGGAAAGGGCAGTATAGAAGGAGTTCACTCCAACAAAAGTCCACATAGGATGATGAGTCTTTCAATGGGATGGAGGTGTAACGAGGAAGGACACGTACAACCATAGGAGGGAAGATGTGTTTCCAAGGTGTTTTTTTGCGGCGGGAGGAGAATGTCCAAGAGCGTGCAACTTCAATAAGAGGCAAATCCTCAAGTGCAGGTGGTCTATGCATGTATGAGGCGATGAAAGGTGTCGATGGAGGATCACCATCCAACTCTTGTGAAACACGTTTGAATACTTGTTTTTTCACATTGAGGGATACAAAAGAACAACTGCACTTTACTAGTGGGAGTTTTTGCAGCATGTGGCATGTTTCTTGTGCACCAATGTCTCGGTCACCAAAAATTTCGGTTAGAACATTGCAGACAACAGTAATAGTAGGAGCATCGGGTGGGGAACATTGGGAGAGACGGGAGAGAATTTGGTAGTAGCTTTCAGACTTTGCCTCTGCTTTCGCTGCATACTTTGAAATGTAGTTTAACACTGCATGGCGTGATAGAATTGGTTGGAAGTCCATGTTTGCCCTCCATATTGCAAGAAGATGAGCATTGTGCACATTTATTTTGTCATCATTTCTAGCAGGGGCGTACAATTTACGGCCAGTATTATCAATGTGAAGAGATGATGCGTCGCGAACTTCCCATGGGGCTCCATAGCGGCAACTTTTTGTGTTATTTCTTTTGCCCAAACATGTACTGGAGTGGCAATTTGTGTGTCTTTGAACAGAATTGACAAGTTGCTCATAGTCTTGCAACTGATTGCCTGTAAGAATTTCATGTGTTTGGAGGAGGCATGGGTCTTGTAGAGACGAATGATTTATCCCAGGAGCCCAGTTTTGGATGGGACGAGGGTTCCAAGCAGTGATGTATGCATCGAAGAATTCTTTAGCTGCACGGATAGCAGAAGCATTGGTCCAATCCAAAGTGTCCATAGTAGGTGCATTTGGAAGCCATAAGAAACCATGGATATGTGTGGAGCCGCGATGTTGCCATTCATACCTTAAAAAAAAGGGGAAAATAAATAAGATGGATGCGTGGAAGTGAAGTTAATGAAAGGTAAGAGATGGAAGGAATAGTATGCATACTTGCACCAGTAATCCTTTACAAGGAATCCTTTAAGTAGCACTTCTTCGAGGAATATTGTGAATCTGCAATGGGTGTATTGAGATGCACGGTGAGGGTTTGCAACAGCGTTTTGGATTCTCCATCGAGTTTGCTCATGTGAATTGGATGGAGGGTTGGAAGGCATGGTAGTATGCAAGTCAGGCCATTTGGTATCAGCTGCACTAAGTGTGAAGAATATGGTAGGGGTACCTTGCTGAATGATCATGTCGGTAAGCTCCGCTCTAGCTCTAGTCCAGAATGAATGGCTGTCGCGCAAGGATGAGCCGAAGCGCATAATCTGGTCTGGGATGGTGGAAGGGGGAATTTGTTGAAGGTGGTGGCAAAGGTCAGCGATTGTTGCTAGAAGGGTGTTTGAAAGGTCTCTTTTCATGAAGACAGAGGCAGTTGCTTGGCTGCGATGGCGCATGATGAGGTTGTACAAGTAGTAGCAGAAGCGAGGATGTTGTGCAAAATGGTTGTCATGGTAGCGTATTAGATGCAAAGTGTATTCTTGCATATCTACTTTCACAATTCTTGGTTGATTAATCATTGCAGACCTGGTGGGGAAGAGGGTGGGGAAGGCCATGGAGAAGAGGCCCTCTGTGTTGTATTCATTGATTGGGGAGAGGCCAATGATGGGCCATTAAAGTGAATGGATGGGTGAGGGATTGGAGGATTCTATGTAGGAAAGTATTTCATCTATTTCTGAATGAGATTTTGGTAGATTTGCAACAAAGGAGGATGGGTGGAGGTCAGATGGGCATGGTTGCGGAAGTTCAGAATCACAATTTTCAAGAATGCCTTGTTGGAGTGGGATGGAAGATGTGTTGGCATGGCGTAGCATGTTGGAAATGTTGGTGGGTGCAATAGGCAAAGCATTCAAGGAATTTTGGTTAATATGGACATCTTTGTAATATTGATCATTTTTTAGTTTGAATTGCAATGCTACATGAACATGTGATCTACTAACAAAAAAGTCGTATGATTTTTCATCATAACTAATTCTGTTTATAACAAGGATGTCTAGTTCTGATAGCATGTGAGGAAGAGAGGTCGCAATATTAGTGATATATTGAGGAAAGCTAATAGTGTGGCCGGAATATTTTAGTTGGCCACCACATGCATGGGTGACTTGAATAATGGGGTTCACACGAGCAATCAACATCTCTTCAACTTGAGTCAAGCAGGAGAGCACATGCGGTTGGATACCTGGGTCCATGTTGTTTGCGAAGGAGAAACGGTGGGTTGTTTGTTCGCCAACACAACGGGTACAAGAAATGTTTCCGTTATTTGTTTTTGTTTTCATGGATGGGTAAGCTTCATAACAAATTGAGCAAACTTGGATGGGGCAAAGTGCATCGATTTTTTCACGAAAGCGAAGATGTGCATGTTGGAGTTGGATGGGGAGGAATTGTTGGGCAGGTGGAGAAGGAGGAAGATGGTGCGGGACATGGAAAGGGTAGGCGAGAGGCGAAGGAATTGTAGGGTATGGAAAGGGCTGGTTAGGGAGGGGAGATGTAAGGGTAAATGGAAAATTTTGGGTGGGATGTAGTTGAAGGAGGGTACTTTGTGAAGGAATGGGAGTTTGGTGTGTGGTGGATTTAGAGAGAAGGTTGGCCTGGCGAGTTGCAAAGAGGAGACGACGACGTGCATTAATTCTTTCTTTGTTAAGTGTGTAGTGGTGGCGACGTTGTTCCCTTTGCAGACTGTTCTCTGGTGTGGTTGGCATAGCTGTTGCAAACAAGGAAAGGCATGTCAAATGCATGAAGTATAATGAAAGAAGAGGGAAGCATGAAGATGTAGCACTCTATTTCATATTCTTTGTTTTGTTATTTATTATTTTTGGCGAGATTTTTTGTTGTGTTATGTATTTCATCATAGAAATAGTAGTATGGAAATGGTTTGAGTGAATTTTGAAGTGGAAATGTATTGAATATGGTTTGCATAAAAATGAGTGTTGGATATTTGAAATGGGAGAATATGTGTTTTGAAAGCAAGAACATGTTGCATTTATTGGCTAGAGAAAATCAAAGGCATATATTGTATTTTTGCAAAGAAGAAGAACCAATTTTTGTATTATATTCCATACTAAGCATAGCATATTGACATTTGCATTTACAAATGTGTGTGCTGCAAACAAGATGAAGCCATGAAGGAGGAAAGGGAAAACCACGTGTGTAAATGTTCATATATTAAGAAGATCCATTACAACATAGTGGAATGACATATAAACAAAATGTAATGAAGAAACGAGTCGATGCCCATACATTTAGGAGGACTATTAGAAAGGGAAAGGGGTTGTAAATATATAGTAACGATTACAAAAGATACATGCAAAATCGATGATGCATGGCAAGTGAGGCAAAAAAGCGTTGAAAGTGGAACGATGGGAAGCAATGGAGGATGTGTGGGGCAGGGTCAATATTTAAGTAGGAAGGTGGTAGGGGGAAATGATATATGGAACAAGAGGAGGGGGAGGAATGGGGAAGAGGGAAGAAATGTATGGCTAAAGGCGGCGGCAGACTTTGTTCGCGGGGGCAGTGGAAGGTTGCAAGAGTTGCAGGAGGATTTTTGACACATCAGCATAACATAGATCTTCTGCGTGCATAAGAGGTGGTCGCACTCGTTCGATGCCGTTGAAGGTGTCCCTCTTTAAAGATAGTGTGAAGAGGAATTGTCGCCCTTTGATTTTTCTATATATGTCAAGGACAACTTGAGGATCTGTTGAGAGGAGGCAAAGGTCCTCTGCAGAGATGCCTAGGAGGCCATTTTCGGCCTCGTCAAAAGCGACAACATTCTCGAGGTGTCCAGTGTGATCGTGCAGCTGGAGGCGGAGAATGTAGCGGTAGTTGCACTTGGTGAAGGAGCCTTCACATTTCGAGCAACGCCACGTGGTATCATCTTGTCGTATAGCCTTTTTCATGCATTGCATACCATCAATGGTAAGTGGGCATGCAAGGAAGTAGAAATCATGCAATTCAATTGAGGTAGCAGTAGCACGGAGCGACATCCATGGGAAATTTTCTCCAGGCGGAATTGAGAGGATGTCAGAAATTGTTTTTGTATTAAGTGGCTTCTTGATGGTGCCTGAGTATTTGCGACTGAGCGAGGGTGGCGAAGATTGAATGCCTTCTTTCTTGAACCATTGATTAAGTTCCATGGTTTCAGCGATCTTTGGATCTATAACCAGGGAGGTGGTAGGGATTGTGCTGATAGTTTGGCCATTGAACTTGACGACCCTGCCCCCTCTAATTGCAAGGACTGTAACTGCGCGAGCCATGTGAAGTTCAGAGAGTTCCCGTCCTTCAACATGGCAGTGTTCCCCCCACAAGGTCACATCAATGCTGTTTCCGGACATGTCGCGAAAAGAAATTGTCTTTTTTGGAGTTTCAGAGCCATCGCGTTTTCGGACAATAGAGGCAGGAGAGAGTGAGCTGACAATACCTATGACATCAACGATTGAGTTAGCAGGTGAAAGTTTAAGGGAATTGATAGGTACAAAGTGGAAGGTGTGGGAAGGAATTGTGAGGTCATCATTGAAGACTTGAGACACTGTTGATGAAGAGAAGAGGAGAATTTCAAACGGGCGTCTTAGATGGTTATAGGAAGGGTTGGGGACCTTTATGGTGCCATTTGCAACATTGTAGATGTGGCCAACTTGAATGAGAGCATGAAGGGATTCAGCCAATTCATTGAAGGCAGAGACGTGGATTTTCTCATTTTCGTGGTCAACAAGGTCAAAGCCTAGTGATTTTCCGGAGCCACGCGCATTGGTAAAATGCTGAAGGGGTGTTTTTGAAAGGACTCGGTCCTGGATGGACCAATTTTTTCTAGTAGGGGAGAGTTCTTTAAAAGGGAGAGTAGTTGAAGATGTTGGGGCAGGGTCTTGGGAGGACAGTGAGTGAATGTCAAGGGAGGGTGGCGATGAAAAGGGAGAGGCAGAAGAGGAGGATGATGTGGCTTGGACCATCTGTTCAGCAGAGAGAGTAAGAGGGCATGGGTCACCAACCAATGGGGCAACGCGCTGGAGTACTTCAAGCTCGAGAATAGAGAGTGACCTGCAAGAACGAGCAATGTATTAATGAAGTGGCAATGTAGAATTATAGAAATAAGAAAGGAAATAGAGGGAAATAAGGGAAAAGCCATTATAGGGGAGGGATGCAGGAGGCGTTTTGTAGTAAACTTACATTGTTTGATGCGAATACGTGCACGAGCTTCTCTTCAAGATAAAAATGGAGCCTACACCCAAGCCCCTGTTCTGCGCGAGGGAAGTGTGCAAAGAAGGGAGAAGGGCAGAATGTTTGTGAACACCATCAGAAAGTGACACGCGGTACTGAGTTGTTGAAGTCTGGGTAGAGTTGATCTGCGCAAGTTCGACAACCTGGAGGGTTGGTTGTTGGGCAGTAGCACCAGCTAGGAGAGAAGGAATACAATTGCGAGATAATGATGTCTCTATGGCAGGACGGGTGGCCTGTAAAAAGAAGATGCTGCAAGCGAATAGAGATATTAAGGTCAAGAAAGTGAAGAAGAAGATGTGCACATTAATGAAGGGAAAGTTTCACATTGTTAATTTGCGAGAGATGAAGTGTAGAATTGCTAATTTGGATGATTTCCACTCTTCAAGTGATAGTGGCAAATTCGCTCTATGGAAGATGTTACTGGAAGTTGTACAAATGCAATTTTTGCAAATACGTTCCTGACAATGAGTAGTTTAAAGGCTTTTCCTATGGAACACATATTTTGGAATAGGGCATGTTGAATTATTTCCATGGTAAACAAGGCATAGGCACAAAATAGGTTAGGGGAGGATGTTGGTTTGTAGGTATAAAAGGAAAGGAAATAGTAATGTCAAATAACCATATTTGTAAATTAGCTTTTGAAATATGCTACTTGCAATTGTGTATCTTGAATATTCCAAGTTTTTTTTTAACTCATTGCTAATCATGTTTGACATGACACATGCACATGACAGTTTGAAACGTAAGCATATAAGCAAATGGAATACATTGATTGAAATTGTCAATGGTACTAAGTAAACACTAAATAGTAGATACTGAAGCCTGAAACAACAAATTAAAATTGCCTAAGATTAGTAAAGAGTGACTTGCTAGTGCATATTTGTAATATTTGAAGCATTTTTTTTTTGAAATTATTGTAAATCATATTTGAAATGATATATGCACATCACAATTTGAAATGTAAGCGTATACAGAAATAGAAAATGTTGATTGAAGTTGTAAATAGTACTAAGTAAATACTAAGTAGTAGAGAGAGTAAGATTGAAATGGCTAGTTTGACTCAAACAATTAGAAAGCAATTTATTTTATTTTAGAAAGAGTGAACCAAATGTACTAAATGTCTTTGCGAAAATCAAATTAGAATAGATTAGGTTCACGCATGTTGAACCAGCCAGTGTGAGGCATCATCAGAATAAGATGGAAAACCTGATCAAATAACCTCTTTAAATAGAAATTATAATTCCTACTAGGTGTTTGTAAAATAATGGCTAGTTTGACTCAAATAATAAAATTCATTCTATTTTATTTAAAAAAGAGTAAACCAAATGATCAAAGTTGATAAACTTAATTTTAAATTGTAATATGTATTTTAATAAAAAGAATAATTATTAATGTAATATTAGTAAAATGTAATTTATTTTATTTTATGTTATTTTGTTTATTTATTTATTGATTTATTTATTGATTTTTTTTTTATTTTCTATTTATTTATGTATTTTTTTTTTTAATTTTTTTTTATATATTATATTTTTTATTTGTAATTCTATCTTTATTTTATTTTGTTTGTTTTTATTTATTTTTATTTATCTATTCATATTTTTCTTTATTCATATATTTTTTATTTTTTTAAAATTAATTAATTTATTTTGTATTTATATTTCTTTCTGATATTTTTTATATGATAGCATTTAATTGTTGAAAATAGAATAAATATATAAATTCAATGTGCACAATGCTGTCGAAAAGGTAATGCGGAGAAACCATAAATTCAAATAGCCCTCCCTGTGGGATGCAACACCCTTTCGCGCCATCCTTCCGAAGCCTTGACAACAAGTAGTGACAACACAGATTCACACTCATGCCAACGATAAAGAGGAAAATGCCCAGTGGCATCAAGTTTATGGATGTTGATGGCAGGCTCTCAGATAGTGAATGAGTGACAATACACATATGTGCAATGATTTGTGGTAGATAAGAGTTAGAGGGTTTTAGCTTTAGCAGGATAGTCCAAAGGTTTCGGCAAGATGAAAAGTTCTGTCATGGGAGGCTGTCTGTTAGGTAGAAGCGAAGAGAGTGAGGAGTCGACAAATTCCAACAGTAGTATTCTTATTCAAATTTGGCGATAGAAATTTTGGAAAAAAAAATCTTTTAAAATACAAAATCGTGAAAAAACCTTTCAATACTTGATTTATAATTTTTCAACCATTTTTTATCTAGAATTTAAATAAAACTTATTCTGAATTGGAAAAATGACAAAAATATACAATACAACATTCAAGTTCAATTTAGTGATGGACAGAATCGTCATCGGAAAGGGAGTGCGTTCTACTTGATGGCCATTCTATTTGTAACTTTTTCTTTACATACTTTGAATGGTTCGTATGGAGCAAAGAATCCACCGGACACTATTATCTATTAGAATCCATTTTTTCTTTATGGCTAGTATGTACCACACAACCCGACACACAACATTAATAATTCGAATCGAAACCACCAGTTGTCTACCGACGCGACACAGCAACAAAATAGATTGGAAGAAAGTTTTTTTGGCAGAATTCTGTAATTTTTTTTTTTTTTAAATCAAGTCGCTGGAGTGTATCCTTGACTTGCGAATGAAAAAGGAATCGTTTTAAATGAAAATCAATTACACGCGATTAAAGTCCATCACAATTTTGAAAAAGTGATCGTCTAAATGACATCTAAATATATACCGTGGGCCATCAACCCATCAATTTGTTTTAAAAGTGTGAAACAAATAGAGGAAATGACAAATGCAGTGTACGCTGAGAGCGAATTCAGTTTCTATCATTTTTCAGCCAAGTCGCTTTCAATTTCACATTTGCTTATGATTATTACAGGGCATCAAAAAACCAATTCACTCGACTGACCATAGCACTTAACATAAAATACATAATGGAGCATTGTTCATATCTCCAGAGGGAGCTGGAGTGTATCCTTGACTTGCAAATGAAAAAGGAATTGTTTTAAACAAAAATCCATTACACGCCATTAAAGGCCATCGCAATTTTGAAAAAGTGAATGTCTAAATGACATCTAAATATATACCGTGGTCCATCAACCCATCAATTTGTTTTAAAAGTGTGAAAAAAACAGAGGAAAATACAAATGCAATGTATGCTGAGAGCGAATTCAATTTCTATCATTTTTCAGCCAAGTCACTTTCAATTTCACATTTGCTTCCGATTATTATAGGGTATCAAAAAATCAATTCACTCGACTAACCATAGCACTTAACATAAAATACATAATGGATCACTGTTCATATCTCCAGAGGGTACAGAGGTACGCCTCCCACAGCAAGAGAACAAAAGTAAGAGAAGTCATTACACCACGGGACGCAGAGGAATCATTCAGCCATTCACTCACTGGAATATCATACGGTGTATTATAAAAGGCATTTAGTATCTACCTGTAGCAGAGAGTGAGGAGTCGTTAAATTCCAACAAAATTCGAAGCAGGGGTCAAAGAAACAGCGATAGCAACAAGAGCACCTGGGGACACGATGAAATGAAAGAACACGATTAGTAGCCCACCGTGAAGATTAAATAAAGAAATCGTGCATTAAGGAGCCTTATGACTGACAAAACCAGATTTACCTGGTTAGGTGGGCTATATCCCTCTCGCTGCCTAAAAATATCCAGGTAAGAGTGTTAGAATTAAATTGATGGGTAATGACACATATCCGTAGAGTAATAAAAAGATCTACCTTTCCAACTGTAAGTTTAACATAAAATACATAATCGAACACTGTTCATATCTCCAGAGACAGGTGCAAGGGAGGGATTTCGGGTATATAAATAGTAGAGAAAAAGACGAAATGCTCATATTAAAACAACAGTCACAGTAAAAGAATTCAAGAGAATCTAACAGGATCCGAGAACAGAACTGCTGACAGAACAGAAGTTTACTGGCTATTCTGTGAAGGTGGAAGTCCGGAAGTTGCTGAGGGTGTAAGGTGGAAACCGGGCAGTGAGATTGAATTTGCAGGCGCTGAAACGAAACGAAGGCAGTTGAGGGCGAACATATGAAGACCGAGCTAGGATGAATGCATTTAAGCATAGTCGTTGCTGTCAGGTTTCAGCAGTCACGATGAACCAAACGTATGGCCATATTTAACGCTACAAAAAGTGAACATTAATCATGTAATCAATATATTACTGTCCATATCTTCCATATCTCGGCGATTTCTCGGATTTTGGAACTGTGAGCTGGTAAGAGGGTGAGAGGCGTTGTTGTCACGTTTCACCATTATTTCAGCAGTAAGGAGACGTATGCCGAGTTAAAATGAGGGAGCAAGCGTCTAATCAACATAATATTCTCCATATTTTCCATATCTCAGCAATTAGTTTGCAGAGTGCGAGCTGGTAAATTTTGAAACTATGAGGTGGCAAGAGTTAGCATTTAATTTTCAGACTGCGAGCTGGTAAATTTTGAAACTGTGAGCTAGTAAGAGGAGGAGGTGCCAAATTTCATATTTTCACTGGCTGGAAGGGCGATGAAAAAGCCCTCTCATTGGCTCCAGTGAACAGTGACATTCAGCCAAAGCCGGCAAAGGGAACGCCTTTCAGCGTAACAATAGCAAAATATTCTCAAATATATATTAAATATTCAATATTATTCATATACATAAGAGTACATGTCTACATATCTATGGTAAAAATTTATTTCAACTTTACGTCCTTTGTAAGCTAGCTTGGGTATTCCAATGCACAATTCTAATTGTTTTCGTTTCTATGAAAAATACAACTAAATTTTTCTCTAACACATTTATTTACTTATATTTAATGACTTTAAATGAACAAATAACACACACACCCACCATTCATATTCTTTAACACATTGTGAAATAATAACATGACCACAATAAAAGAAACACGCCATAGACCATTGTGAATGCCATATTTACCTTAAATAATTCTATATTAAAAAAAAAACCAAAGTTAAGGCCCTAAATTTTTCATTTACATTTTTATGATTTATAGTACAAATATAGAGAAAAATATCCTCACTTTGGAGTGGACCAGCACTGTGATTGCCTATTTCCTAATGGGTTGATTGGTTATTTCCTGATAGGGTGTCATATTGTCAGATGGAAAAGCCATTGCACCACTACATGGGAGTAGTGATAGACACCTAGAAACAAAGGATGTCATGCACCTCATGCCCTTGGTTAATGAAGAGGATGTCATTTACCACATTCTCAAAGCTAATGAAGGATTCATATGAGAAGATGATAAGAGAGATCAATGAAGGGACTTCAAAAATTTTGGACTTGGTACTACACATAGTTAGGAACTCTATAAGAGATAATGATACTGGTACACTTCAAAATAATCGATTTCAAGGGAATGGAGATGTACAAGGTTAGTGGGGTTTATGTCCATTTGGATCTAAACCAACATCCTCATCATGATGATCCCCACCCAACATAAAATGGCCTCTCCCATCATCCACATGCACACAATAGGCAATAGAGCACAACAAATTTGGGAAAGGGAAGGAAAGAACCTAATAAAGGAGTTATGAGAATCAAGGTAGCCATGGAATATAAGGTATGCGTTCTATTTTATGAGGTGAACACCTCAAAGGAGGTAGAGCAAGTAGAAACAAGGGAATACTAGATGAAGGAGAAGAGGAAGGAGGTTAACCTAGCATAACCCTGCCAGAGAGGCAGGGGAAAACCCCCACATACAACACCCATCGAGACATTAGAGGAAATTTTAGCCTAAAAGTGTCCATGATTTTTTCACATAATTTCAACGTCATAATATGTAAACCAATCATAGGCCTCTAAATTTAAAAGGAGGTACATGTAAATTTTTTGAAGGGAAAAAAGAAGAGAACTACTTTTTTTAATTGTAATTTTGGCTTATCTCCTTATAGGTTTACTCAAATTTGAAGTGGAGACACTCGGTGGATGAAGAATTAAATTACACGCCTTTTTAATGTATCTACAATTTTGATCAATGTAGGTCTTCTCAAAAAATTTCATAATGGGTACTCGTTGGATGTGGAATTTAGTTCCGCATCCAACAAGTGTCTGCACTTGAAATTTGAGTAAACCTATAAGGAGATAAATAAAAAATACAATAAAAAAAAGTAGTTTTTTTATTTTCCCTCCAAAATCTTTAACTCCTATTTTATTATTTTAACTATTATTTTATAATTTTTCCTTAGGAGGCCACTTTTAGGTTGAAATTTCCTCTAATGAGCCACTCCTAATAAACTGAAACTAGAGAAAGAATGTCAAGGCTCAATGTATAACACAAGGTTTTAATGGTTGACATAAGATCAATATGGGTCTTAATAAGAGAAAACTTGAGGAGAAAGTTCATGTGTGTAGAGTTGCTACTGTGAGAAGTAGATAGACAAGGAATTGGCTTACATAATCCAAAACATAGGATTTTCAAGAAGAAAAATGACTAGGTACTCTTTGTCCCTATATCTATACTGATATACCAAGGAAATGATAGCTTGCCACATGGATTTAACCTCATAGAAAAAAATTTGGTTACTAAGTGGTATTGGGGAATAGTTTCAACAACTCGATCAAAAATACCACTTCTTGTTGAAGGACCTCTAAGATTTAAAGCTTGCCTTAAAGGATGGGGATGCTAGAAAAATAGAGGACCAATAAGTTGTAGGTGACTATATGTACTTAACTTTCATTGATAATGAGAAATATTATGAACAATCTTGGGTTCCCCTCTATCTTTAACACTTTAATTTATATTTTTTATTATCTTGTATCATAGAAAAGAATTTAATGACCATGGTCGTGCTATATTTAAGGTTGATTTTTTTTTTTCCTCGACTGAAATATAATAACTATATATCAATCATATTTTATTTTGTTTGTTGTTTTTGCTTAGATATAATAGATATGTTCCAAAACATGCACAATTTCTTTTTAAATTTTGTTTATGATATTATTCAAGCCAATGAACTTAATAGACCATTATAGATGATTCTTGCTTTTGCTTAAATATAATGGTTGAGTTTGAAAACATGCAAAAAAAAAAATTATACTTGCCAAAAAAACAGAGTATATTGTAATCAATTTTTCAAACTAATTTTTGACTTTCAATTAATTGTTTTTTTTCTAAAATTTTATAATAATGTCAAATATTCAAATATTAAATTAAATATATGTTAATTATAATTTTTTATTTTTATTTTTATATAAAATTATATTCCAATAGAGTAATTTTATATGGTTTTAATAAAAATGGTTAAAAAAGGAAGAAGCCTTACAACATCCAATGTCCAAAGAATTAATTATCCAATATATATATATAGATTTGACCCATGCACACATCGATTGCCATCATTTATTTTTTTTGGTTGCAAGTCGGTGACTTCGTTACTTTGTTTTGGTCAAGTTTGATGTCTTGGGCCAACCATTCACATATGAAAATTTCCTCAATTTTATTAGTGGTGAGTTTCCCAACCTAAGACACATTTGGGTCAACATATCCATTATATGCTAAATTTTTATTTGGTAAGTGGGTTGCCTTGAATTGTCAAAGCTTAAAGGATTTTAAGATTTATTATTATATATTATTTTGTGATTTTCCCAACCTAAGACAAATTTGGGTCCACATATCCATTATATGGTAAATTAAGTGGGTTGCCTTTGGTATCATAAACTTTGGTTTTTTTTTTTAATGTGTTGCCTTTTATAACAAATATTTTATTTTTTTGGTACATGGTTAGTCTTATGAAGTTACCAACATCATAAATATATTATTATCATAATAAATACATACTCTTGTGAAGTTGCCAACCTCATAAATATATTATTATTATAATAAATACATATTTTATTATAATAAATGCATATTTCATTATAATCCAATAGTATTAGTTTATATCATGGAGTTTGTTTTTATAATTTATTTTTATAATATATATTTTATTATTATAATAAACATCACTTTGGATCTATAATAGGGTATTGATAGAAAGATCTAGGGTCATAAAACTTTTAATATGGGGTTATAAAGTGCGAATGTTTTTTTATATTATTGAAATTGAACTTTCATATTTAGCAACGTATTTTTTGCTTTGCTATAAAAGTTATTGTTTTGTTATTTTTTTCCATTATTTAAATGCTTGCCTTTTTTCATAAGTCTAGGTCTCACATTTAACCATTCCTCTCTCATTTGAGGGAATTCTTCGAACTGTACCTCCTTCACCATGTAGTGGCATTGTATTTATCTTCTCTTAAATTCAAAATTAATAATTTTACTTAATATCAATAAGAAATTAGAAAAAAAAAATCAATAATAAATTAAAATAATTATCAATAAAAAGAAACGACAAATAATTATGTAAATAAAGCAATTTCATTTTTAATGTTTATAATTTTCATTGTTGAAAATATTGATCTATATGTAATTTTAGTTTTTTTTTTTATTAATTGATTTAATTTAATTTAATTATCAATTACTTATAATACACATTATATTTGTTTTAAATTTTCTCTCTGATATTATTCAAGCTAACTTGATAAACTATTATAGAGGATTTAGCTTGAGGACTACTATACAGTTTGAGTGGGTCTAATGATTAAGAGCATGTGTTTCCTCCTAAAAGGCCATATGTTCAAAATCAAAGAGATAGAGTCCTAATAGTTAAGAGCATGTATTTCCTCCTAAAAAATCATAAATTAAAAACCAAAAAAATAAAATATGTATGTTTTCTATAAAATATGTATAAATAATAATAATAATAATAAATTTAAACAACATATTTGCCTGTTTTGTTTTCTTGGTTACATATGATTGTGGTTGCTTGTAAGGAAAAAGATAAATGGAATCAAAATGTAAGTAATTATCACAATGTTTGTCATTGGTCATTTTGTCCTTCAGTCAAATTTTGTTGTGTGAAATATAATTAAAATATGATTAATTTGGTAAAAACATTTGATGTGAAAGCACTTTGCAAAATCCAATGCTGAATTACCGGAAAAACCCAATGCTAAATTTAATATTAAAAGATTTAAAATTAACCGTACTCTTTGAAAGGGCTGTGTAAGCTTTAGAAAAGCGAAGGATATCTTTATTAATACACCATGTACTTTTTTAAATTAAAATGTTGTAAGTTTTGGAAAATAATGAATGTCTTTATCAATGCAATATAAGTACTTTATAAAATGTTTGCGTAAAGTTTTAGAAAAGTAATGATGTGGACTTGTGCCTACAAAATGTAAAGGGAATGATTATTATTACCGATTTGGGTGCCAAGGAAATCCTTTAGAAATAATATTTTAGAAATAAAATGTACTTTGAAGTGAAAGGTACGTAATTAAAGCATTTTCTTATTTTTCTCTAGTTTTAAGATTATTGTAAACATACAAATAAGGATGTGCTCTTTAACATTATAGTTGATAATTCTCAAATGAAGTGTCGAAGGACTTGAGACATTATACCCATTGCACTATTAGATAGGAGTAATTATAACCACCTAATGGGAGAGGATGGCACACCACATACCTTTGTTAATGGAGATGAGGATGCCATTTACCACATGCCCTTGGTTAATGGAGGATATAAATGAGAGTGTGATGAGAGATATTGATAAAGGGATTTAGAAGTTGAGAGGATGACACACCACATGCCTTGGTTAGTGGAGAAGAGGATACCATTTACCACATGCCCTTGGTTAATGGAGGATTTAGATGAGCGTGTTATGAGAAATATTGACAAAGGGACTCAGAAGTTTTGGAATTAGTATTGCATTAGAACATGGAATCTACAAGCAACAATGATATTGGTATGCTTTGAAATGATAGATTGTAAGGGCATTATGTCATGTACATGTTCATGGTAGTTTAATGCCATTTGATTCTAAATCAACATCCTCCTAATAATGACCCTCGCCCAACATAAAATTGTCTCTCTATTCACCCTTTATCTGCATAGTGGGATATGGAGCATAAAAAATATGGGAAGGGCAATGAAATAACCAAATGAAGGAGCCACAAGTGTTGGGGAAACCATGTATTCTAAGTTACATCCTCCAGTTTATGAGTTAGAAAGCCTCAAGAAGAAGACAAAGGAAGCAAAGAACAAGAAAATACTAGAAAAAGAGGAAGGGGAAGGAGGTTAGCCTATGATGACCCAACCATAGAGGCAATGGTAGACTCCCCACATGCAATACCTCATAAGAATCCATCCCTAGAAAAATTCGAACCAAACGTAGAATGTTGAAGCTTAATGTATGTCATAGGGTTTCATCAATTGAGACAAGGATACCACGGTTCTTAATAATCATAGTATTGTTAATATCAATAATCAACCAAGATAGATCATTAGCATAATTGTCTAGAGAATCCATTGTGAAGATTGGTCTAGATGTAGAATGGGAAGTGTCATGAGGGTAACTCAAAGAGACCTCCTCAAATTAAGCACTTTTCATAATGATTAGCTAATTTATGGTGGCATTGAGAAGTTTATAGCCATCATAATACCATCTGAATACCCTACAAAGTTGTAGGGTTGGCTTTGTGGTTTCATTACATTTTATTTCTCTATAAGAATGTGGGATCATACTTAAGAACTAAACACTTGAAGTGTTTCTCTATAATTTTCCAACTGCTTCAATATTAAAAAGGAGTGGCACCCTTCAACGCTTTTTGAGGAACTATATTTTTCATATAGCATGCATAGTTAACAAATTTTGCCTAGAATTTTGGAGCAAGAAACCTTGATTGTGATTCTTACAATTTGTCATTTCCTTCAAAGATGCATTCTTCCACTCCATCACACCATTTTGTTGAGGAGTGTATAGGAAATATTTCTTTAGATTGATCCCTTATGAATAATAGAGCTACTCAAAGAAATTTTCACACACCCCCCTCCAATGTTTTTTCCAAAAACTTTGATGGCCTTTCCTGATTGTTTCCTAGGAAGGGATTGAAAGTCCGAAAAGTAATCAAATAGTTGTAAGTCCCAATAAAAACAATATAACCAAGTATAGATTGGATAATCATCAATGGAAGTCAAGGAATATTTATCTCTGCTCATAGAAAGTTGAAAAAATGTACCCATCAAATAATTGTGAAATAAGTCTAGAATTTGAGTATAACTCCAAGCCTTTCATTGCTCATTTTTTCCCTAAATATGTTTACCAACTATGAAACTAGTAAATTTTCAAAGAGTTGAGGATAACTAAAGTTCATTAACCAAAAATATTAGTCCAAAATATTTATAAGCATAATCGAATGAGCAAGGAAATAGAGGGTGTGTAATTGAGCAATTATGTGATCAAGTGTGTTGGTGAGATGAATTGATGTTGTTGGTGTGTTCAGTAATGATAGATTGTTGAATTTTTTTGTAATGGTGGTTTTGGAGAGTGTTTGAAGTGAAAAAGTGATTTTTTATAAAAGGAATGGCTTCATGATTTGAGTATGAAAACTGTATGAAAGATGAATCATTGAGCAAGTTGTAGCTTTCCGATCAGGGGTTGTAGCTCCTTCCAATAGTTGTTGGTAAATGTTCTGGGGTTGAAGCTTCTTTTAGTAGAATATGATAAAATCAAGGTTTGTAAATCCTTTCAGTTGTAGCTGATAAATCAGGGAGAGTTTCTTCCTACTGGTTTTAGCTAAAAAAATTTGTAACTGCAAGTTGTAGCTTTCCTTGTGAATAAATGAAGGAAAATTTTGATGAATTTTTGTGTCCTTATTGTGTTTCATAGGTTATTTATTTCCATTCTCATATGAATTAATTGTTGGAAATTTTATTGATGTCCTAGAATCATTACAAGTAAAAGAAAGTTGTAAAATTCCTATAGTATTGATCCAACACCCCCCCCCCCATTATTGTCCCAGTTTTCTAACAATTTGGCCCCATACACATCCCTATGCATCCCACACTCTCTACATGACCCCTCACATTATTGTTTTCCCTTTAGAATGAGATTTTATGGGTCAATCCACAAACTTATGGGTCATCTTAGGATTTTTTGGATGCAAACGTTTCCCATACCTTTGACAGATATTTGGGCAGAAATCCAAAACACTTCCTATAATTATGGGAAGTTGGTAGTTCAACTACCATTTCCTTACCAAATGATTCCTTAGGAAACGGGAAAGTTGGGTTTTTAATTTTTTAGGTGAACAAAAGTATTATGGGCAAGGATTATCTGAGTAGGCACAATGCCTACCATTCCCCCCATTCCATCTCCCACTCATGGATCATGGAAAATATAGGCACTCTTCTCTTCATTCAATTGTTTGGAATTTCCCCTTAATGATAAAATATATACATTATTTTATGTTTAACGCATTCCACTTATACATGCCCATATAGGAAACAATAATATATTTATTGACAATATCAACAAGGGATCAAAATGGGGTCTTACACGGTCACATAGGAGTCTACGTTCATTATACTCAGTTATTAAGGAAAGTAAATATCCAACAAGGGATTATCTAAAATGATAGAACATCTAACCACATAACAAAAATATTAGTAATTACTTGAAGGGAGCATGACACAAACTAAGGTGCATTTTAGTAGCAACTAACTACCAAGGGAAACTCAACCATCCTCCATGGTGGATGATTCTTATAAGTATTAGATAGAAATGGTCATGAAGAGGTGTTTTTCCATGACCAATGGAAACATTCACACTAATAAACAGATGGTAACCTCACAACAACGACATAAACTTATGTGTTTTACAATTCTCCCCCTCACAATAGGGCTTCAACCTTTAAGCAAGATAGCATAAAGCTCATTTATTTCCAAACACCAATTCATGTATCATCTACTTAAATAATCTCACTTCAGATCTCATTGGCACCTAATCTTTAGGGATTAGGAAAATTGTAAAAAAGAGAATAAAGGAGATGAAGAGACATTGTAATACAAATTCCAATAGTATCCCTCTCCTTGTATATATTCATTATTTTCCTAATAGAATACACAATTTGTGAGTTCTATTAGGAAAATAATGATACCTCACATGGTATCAAAGATACAGATCCATTTTAGCATTTTTCTGCTTTGTAACTCCTAAATTTTGTTATTTCTTCTGCCATTATCCTTTGTCCCTTTGCCAGAACCTCGCTGAATGCGTTGAATCTATGAGTAATTTGAATTGTGAATTGAAGCATGTGATAATAAATATGTTGAAGCATACATTTTTTGCATTGGTATGACCTGCTGGTCAAGGAATTAAAAAAATATATTGAAATTCCTTGAATGCAACATTGAGTCTTTGAAGTCTATGAACTCTGATGTGTAACTTCTATCATACACATTGTATTGTTGTTGTTCCATATTTACAGCACCATATGGTTCAATTTATTGTTTTTATGTTGTCATATGGTTTAGATTGGTATTGAGTGTTGTTTCAAAGTCCTGCATTAAATGATTGAGACCATACCCGATTTTGACAGCGTTGAAGGTACTCGTCACATATTGCATTGGAGACTATGCATTGGATTGTATGATGGTTATGTTGTTTTTGTTGAAATACACAACATTGAATGGAGTGAATCCTACGTTGATATATCTCCTGGTGTGTTGATCATTTTTTTTTCGATGGTATGTATGGTATAGTTCCATGTTGTGTTGATTAAAAAATGAATTATTTGTGTTGAGTTGTTTTTGAAGGTCGATATATGTTGGTTCATATGGTATAGGGTATGAAGACCATGAGTTAAACTTTGTCTCTTTCCTGTGTGTTGATGTCATTGTTCATATGTGTGTTGGTGATTAGTATGGTTCAGTGGTTGGTTCATATATATGACGTTTTCATGTATGATATGCATTGATATTGCATTGAATTTTGTTGAGAGTAACTCTTTTGAACCATTTATATATAGTTAAGCTGGAGCATGGATATTTAAATGTTGTTGTTTGAGATAAAAAAATTGAACTCAAATTCCAACATCATTTATATTCATATATCTTGAGATGAAAAGATGACATTCTTTTTTGAGTTATTTTGAATACTATTGCAAAGACATATTAGATTTTTTTTGCAAGTATTGTGACTATTTAGGGCCTAGTTTATAATTTCATTAATGCATTCCATCATCTCCATAGTTTGAGTATTTCTCTCTGGAAAATAGAACTATCATGAATGGTCCATAAAGATAAAGCGCACCGTCATTTTCAATGAAATTTGGAAAAGAGATTGTGAAGGAGAAGGTGGAAATCCTCCATAAAATCCCACTTCAGACAAAGAGTTCGCCATATCCAAGAACAAGAAAAGAAATACGATTGCAGTGCTAGTTAATGAAGAGGTTAGTCATCATATTACACCATTTACAAATTTCTTTGAAGCTTTAGAGAAGCTAAAGTACTTATATGATTCACACTATGAGGTTGAAGTAGTCCAATTAATGATAAAATCGTTCAATCTAAAATTGAAAGATGATTGTCCCCTTCCCTTAGCCTCTGAAATAAGAGCCATTCTGCATGATATAGAAGCTACTGGAGTTAAAATAGACGTTCCTCTCACTACTTTCATCAAGGCACTATATCCCACTTATTTCCATGACCTTGATTCATAACAAGCGAGTTTCAAACTTAAGGATATTTTCTTTGATAATCTTGTGGAGAAGTTTGTTGAAAGAGAGATATTTTGGGAAGAAGAAGATAGTTACTTAGTCTTATGAATAATTTTTTTTTCCTTGCATAAAAATAGAAGAATCAAGCACAATATTTTTCTAGAGGAGAAGGTAGTAGAAGAGGACATAGAAGGAAGAATAATATAGGAGGGGGGCACAATAATTTCCAAGGAGGAATACCTGATGTTTATTTTATACGCTACAATAGAAATGGACATGATTCTTCCAAATGCAAGCTCTCTTAGGAAAAAATTAGATAGGAAAGGAATGAAGAGAAATGAAATCACCAGATCAAGGGAAAGGTAAAGCTATTGAATCTGCTCATTATATTGTGGCACATTGCAATGTTAGAGTAATTAATGAATTTTTAATGCTTCACTAGCTTCATTGAAAGATGCATGGTTTCTTGATTCAAGAGAAAATTGTCACATGACATTTCAAATTTATTTCTTTGAATAATTTAGGGACATTTTTGATGGACTAGTCTACTTTGCAGACAAGTCAAAATTCAAGACATTTGGGCATGGCACTATCAGGCTCAACTACCTAGTCTCCTTGACTTTCTTCTACATGATGTTCTCTACTTCCCATATTTCCAGAGAAACTTATTGTCCTTGTTTCACATCTACCAACAAGTACACTCCATTCACATGTTTGATGGAAAGGTTGAGGTATGAAAATCATGATACAACTCACTTTTCATGACTAGGATAAAAGAAGAAAGACTATTGAGGTTGCAAGGAACCTTTGCTTGTCGATAAAATTTTGCAAATATTTCTTAGTATGATGAAGGAACACTAACATCTAGTCCCTTATGGAATTCTATATTTGGACATATAAACTATGACAATCTTCATCTATTGAAGAGAAATGGTTTTACTGGTTTTCCCATTATTCCTAGGAAACTTAAGTAATGCAATGCTTGTATTTTAGGAAAACACAACAAACAATACTTTCATGGCTCTCATTCTGGAGAAAATAAAAAGCTTGAACTCATTCATTCTGACTTGTGTGGCCCTATGCATATTCCTTATGAAAATGGAAATAAATACATGACTACTTTTATTGATGACTACACCATAACGTGTAGGGTATATCTATTGAAAAAAAATTGAAGCTATTGAAACTTTCAAAAACATTCATGCATGGATTAAAAATGATACACAATATCATATTGGCTCTATTCATATTGATAATGGAAAATAATATACTTAAAATGAATTTTAAAAATATCTTCACCAACATGGGATCAAACATCAAACAATAGTGCCTTATAATCATAAAAAAAACAGTGTTGCTGAAATAATGGAGATGACAATCTTAAATATGGTACGTTCAATGATGTTTTTAAAAAATGTAAATTTGATGTTCTGGGTTGATGCAATGCATATTAACAATAGGTGTCTATATCATGCTCTAAAAAAAGACTCCCTATGAAATTTTGTATGGAAAAATTCCTTCAATGAGACATCTCAAGGTTTTTGGTTCCACCTGTTCTGCCTTGATACCTAAGGAACAAAGAAACAAAATTCATGCAAGGAGAAATAAATATTTATTCTTGTGGTACTCAGATAACTCCAAAGTATATGATTCTATGATGAAGTAAATAAAAAGTTTATATTATCTAGATATGTGATATTTCTTGAATCTTCCAAGACTGACATTGTTGTTGAGTGGTAGCTTGATCGCTTGGACAGATTTGGGCATGTAAAATATTTTCAAGAATTTCATAATGAGATTCCACATATTGAAGGGGGGATCCCTATCCTAGATCAATCTGTGGAATATCCTTATGAAACACTCTCTCCCCCTCATGAATTTCTAGCCACTGATCAAGAATACACTTTCGGTGATGTGATTGAGAGGATTGGAAGAATAAATCTTGATTCATCCCCATCTCAATCAATTGCATAGCATGGGACATCTCAGAAAGGTCCTCCAAAATGGCTCACGAAGACACTTTAAAGTGTTCGTCTAGACGAGGTTGGAAATATAGGAATAAGAATATCTACTAGACAGAATGGAGATGATGTGGAAGATTTTGATTCATTTGTTGATATGTATGTTTCTTATGACTTTGATTTAAATTTGTCTACAAATTACGAACCAAATCCCTTCAAAGAAGTTTCTTCTCATGGTGGATAGAAAGAAGCAACGCAAAAAGAGTGTGATGCTCTAATAAAGAATGGAACCTAAAATATGGTAGACCCTCCATTAGGAACCAAACCAATTGGTTGCAAGTGGATCTTCAAGAACAAGTATAAAATAGATGGCTCATTTGACAAGCATAAATATAGGCTCATGGAAAAAGGTTTTACATATAAGGAAGGGGTCAATTATGAGGAGACATTTTACCGCACAACAATATGGGATACCATCTGGGCTCTCTTTACCTTGACAGCTCAGAGTGGTTGGAAAGTTCATCAAATGGACGCAAATATTTCTTTCTTGAATGGAGATCTGAAAGAGAATGTTGTTATTTCTCAAACAGAAGGAATTTTTGTGAATGGATATGAGCACAATGTATGCAAGCTTTTCAAATCCTTGTATGGCCTAAAACAAGCACTGTGAGCTTGGTACAAGAAATGGACTGAGCATATTCTAAAACTAAGCTTTAAACACTATGATTTTGATTATGAAACTTTGTTTTCAAGAAAGTTGGAAAAACTATTGCATAACTTTTGGTGTATGTAGATGATCTTCTGATCACAAAGAACAGTGAAAATTACATTGCATCCATAAAGAAATAATTTGGGAAATGTTTTAGGATGAAAAATTTGGGATATGTTCACTACTATCTAGGTATTGAAGTAACCTAACATTTGAAGTTTATATTTATCTCTCAAACTAAGTACATTGGAGAATTTTTGAAAAAAATTGGCATGGTTGAGTGCAATATTTTGACCACTCTAATGGAAAAAAAATTAAAGCTCACATTCACACAAGGAAATGAATTTGAGGATGCAACAAAGTACAAACAACTTGTAGGAAGTATTAACTACCAAACTGGGCATTTCATTTGTTTTTGGAATCGTCTCTGGTTTTGTGAAAAATCCGTGTGATGGTCAATGGTCTAATAAAAAAATAGTTCTAAGGTACTTGAAGGTAACTTAAGACTTTTGACTCAAGCATACATGGGTAGATGACTTCAGCTTGATTAGATATGCTAATTTATATTTTGGTGGAGATAAAGAAAATGGATTATATACTTCATTTTATGTTGTGAGTATTTTATCCAGAGATATATTATGGAGGTTACACAAAGAATCAGTTCCAACAGATTCCACAACAGAGGAAAAATATGTGGTAGTTGCAGAAGCAACAAAAGAGATTGTGTGGCTCAGGAAAATTCTTGAATATTTGTAGGAGAAATGAGTGCATTCTACTACTCTTCTGATTGATAATATTTCTGAAATAATTGGCTAAGAATCCAAAGTTACATGATAAAACCAATTATATCAATACAAATTACCAAGTGATTCAAAATCATGTTGAAACTAAGACTATTCACCTACACCATTGTTCCACAAACGAGCAGATCATAGGCATCTTCACTAAAGTGATTTGAAGAGAAAAGCTTGAAATATTTAGAATGATTCTTGGACTCACCAACATCCCTTCAAATTAAGGTTGGGGGAGGGGGTGATTTTCACCTAGTATTTGGGGATTAAGAAAATTGTAAATAATTTAAATAAGAGAATAAAGAAGACAAAGATACAATGGAATATGAATTCCAATAATATCCCTCTCCTTGTATATATTCATTATTTTCCTAATAGAATACACAATTCATGGAGTTACCAATGCATGGCCTAACATATCCAATGCAACAAATATCAATTTCTATACACCGAACTCGATTAATTGGAAATTTATCCTCATTTGATCCCTTGGTTACATTGTAGAGGATGTTTTGAACTATTCTTCAACATTTATGACCGCAACTATAGCTAAATCCCTATGGATTGATATCAAAAATTGAGGCATTCATTGCCACTGTCACACTAATTCATTTTTAATCCTATTTATTACAATATAGCATTAAAAAAATCCATCCCAAAATGATTAGATGTCCTCAATATCACCATCCATCAAAATCATAGATATCACTATCCTCATTAATGTCATCCAATGAAATTATTTTCAACACCATCAATATCAACAACTCATATATATAATTAGCAACCCATCTAAGTTAAATTTACCATTAACATATAAATCAGTGAGACAAAATAATTCCATAACTCAATTTACTTGACCATATAGATCCAAGACTATTTATTTGACGATTTAGATCTAATAGCTAATCATGTGATTCAAAACTCCAATTTTTCTTGAACCACTAACATGAATATCCCTTCACCTATTCACACTTTTACTTTTGTGTCCACAAGAACACGTATATACAAAAAATTTATAAGTATTATATAATTATACTCTCTCTCTCTCTCTCTCTCTCACACACACACACACATACCATACTTGTACCCCATAGCATACTATAATCACGCTATATTGATAATTATTGCCTAGAATCACATCATAAATACAATAATATATTACCAATAATACATTTTTTATTGTAATACAATATTTTCTAATACATTCATCACACACATACATATTCATTATTTATATATATATATATAGAGATAGAGAGAGAGAGAGAGAGAGAGAGATAATTATTGCCTAGAATCACATCATAAATACAATAATATATTACCAATAATACATTTTTTATTGTAATACAATATTTTCTAATACATTCATCACACACATACATATTCATTATTTATATATATATATAGAGATAGAGAGAGAGAGAGAGAGAGAGAGAGAGAGAGAGAGAGAGAGAGAGAGAGAGAGAGAGAGAGAGAGAGAGAGAGAGAGAGAGAGAGAGAGAGAGAGAGAGAGAGAGAGAGAGAGAGAGAGAGAGAGAGAGAGAGAGAGAGAGAGAGAGAGAGAGAGAGAGAGAGAGAGAGAGAGAGAGAGAGAGAGAGAGAGAGAGAGAGAGAGAGAGAGAGAGAGAGAGAGAGAGAGAGAGAGAGAGAGAGAGAGAGAGAGAGAGAGAGAGAGAGAGAGAGAGAGAGAGAGAGAGAGAGAGAGAGAGATTTTAATACATAAAATACACTATTATATTATCATGTACTTTATGCTAATGATATTTTTCTTTTGTTGTGGAGCCATCATAATCTTGGTAAGTAACTAAAAATCCTCCAAGATTTCTGCTACATGATGGATATGACTATTATAACTAACAAAAATAAATTCATGATAATTAAATCCAAAAAGATAACATTTGATATTTTTATATATGATAACAACAACTTGGAAGAAGTTTTTTCATACAAATATCTTGGGATCGATATCCATCACAAGATAAGTTGAAATTATAGCATTAATAAAAGGATAAATGGAGTATGGAAATATTATTGTAGGATGGAAAATAATTGTAAGTCAAAAACCTTTAGATATGGGATAAAAGTTAAAAACAACTCATCTTTGAGACTCTCATCATTCTTGTTATTTTATATTGATGTGAAGCTTGGGATTACACTATCTCTGCGGGGTTATGGAGGAAGATAGGATAGATCCAAAATAATTTTATAACATACAATATCATTATTAAAGGAAACACTCCCTATCCTATTATCCTAATTAAATAAATCCTTTCCCCAATCGAAAGCATGGCTATGACTATCTTATATATAAGAAGAATTTAAATAAGGTGGAAGCTAAGACATTTCCTAAAAAATATTCTAACTCTAGCCAAAATCCCCACCTTCAACTCATCATGGGATGGCATAAGGATGCCCAATATTAGCTATACCATAGGGGGATAAGGCAGGAAATAATTTTGCAAAATAAGGATAATGTTAAAAATATTATTACATCAAAAGTTAAGGAGAAATTGTGGGGTGCTAAAGAGTTAAAGTGAAAAATGAAACTAATATATTATGATGAAGTGATCAATCAAAATCTAAAAAATAAAAAATATCCCTCTGTCTTGACTAATGTTAAGAAGAAAATAAACATTGATAAAATAAGAACAAATTTCTGTGAGCTTCATAGTCAAATTAAGTATTGGTAAATTCCCAAAACACTATGGAATCAATGAGTGAACCGAACTTATATAGGAATGAAATAGAATACATATATAAACATAAACACAAAAGTGCAACAGAAATAAAACTTCATTTCATTAATATCAAAGAACTGAAATATGCTTACATATAGAATGGAAATAAACTAGCTTGAGGGATGGTATCTTATCTTTGAGAAGAGATGTAGCAGTTACATGCCTCTGAACTGTGTTACAATGAGGCTCAGGGGCCTTTTTATTATTGAACAACAAGGTAAAACCCTAAGAAACCAAATCAATAACCCTAGGAGGTGGAACACCAAGAGTTTGTGGGCCTCATTGGGATTAGTTGGGCAGCCAACTTCCACGGGTCATAACTTGGTAATATTATCTTCATTTGGTGCATACAATACCTTTTCGAAAATATCTCTCTTGTTGGCCTGCTATGGACCTCAAAAAAAAGTCATTTAGGGGGTCAAAACTACTATGAAAGTTCAAGACCCGAAAAACTGCTAAAATAGTAAATTCTTCTATAAACAAGGAAACTCGTGAAACTGATTGGGGGTCTAGGTGGAATAGGTGGGTGGAAACTAATATACACTTGGATCATTCCTCCCCGCTTAGGAAGCAATGGTCCCCATTAGATGTAGAGCCTCCATGAGGTGAGGAAATTTATGTTAAAGTTGGTCCCTGGTGAACCACTTTCCCTGGTGAACATCTTTCCCTAGTGAAGGAGTTGGCCTAATTTGACAACTCAATATAGTTGGATCCTCTATTGGTGGGTGTTATTGATCTATTTTTCCATTATCCGATAAGTTGTGGCATGTTCCATTCAGTCCATGTTTAACTCTGTGGGTGTGAGTTTTTATACAATGTCAAATGTGTCCAATAATGGTGGAAAGTATGGCTAGAGGTGGTCCACATTGAACAATGGGTGCATACCAAGGAATGGTGGAATGTTGAGCTCAAAGGAATTTTATCCTACAACCTTGGTGATGGTGTATGGCCCATATCGAAGCAGGTGAAGCTTGCGGTGGGGTCCAACGAGGCACTCCTTCTACAAATCTAGCCAAACTTTGTCGCCCACCTGGAACTTGTGTGACACCCGATGTTGATCATGTCGTTGATTATACTTAGAATTGGCTCTGTACAATATGTCCTAGACCTGTTGGTGGATGTGCTGAATGCACTCAATGAAGTTTTTCACCTCGTCAGATTTGGATTGGACATGAGTTGAATCTGCCTACGTAGCTACAAATGGTATGGCCACATCAATAGGGCATAGTGGCTGGAACCCCAACCCCACCTAAAAGGGGATGTGGTCAGTTGATATATGGAGAGCTCGATTGTAGTTGTGTTAGACATAGGAGAGGATTTCATCCCATGTCCGAGGATGCTTTAAGTTGTACATGTACAAAATAAGTATGATCATCCTGTTGACGAAATCTATTTTGCCATCAGTTTGGGGGTGGAAAGTCATCGACTTAGTGAGCCTCATATCTAGCATCGACCAAAGACTTGACCAAAATGTACTCTTTAACCTAGTGTCCCAATCTGAGATAATGGACTGTGGGATTCCAAAGTCCACGCACACTCGTTCAAAGAAGATTTTAGCATTGGGTTATGTTGTGATACTCTTCTTACAAGGTCGCTAGAATGGACATCTTAGAGAATATGTCGACGACCACAAAAAAACAGTTGTTTCCATGCTTGGTAGAAGGAAGGCCTAACATGTAATCCATGGAAATGGATTCCCAAGGTCAACCAGGGGTAGGAAGTGAAGTACATAGGCCCTACTTCTTGATGGTCGGTTTGGAAATGGTGCAAGATATGATGTACTTCCCAACATCCTGTCGAAGGTTTGGCCAACAGAAATACTTATGTAGTACTATTATTACTTTTTCCACTCCAAAATGTCGAGAAACATGTATGTAGTGTGCTTCCCAAATTATCTTGGAAAGCGCGCTTGAAGGAATGCATAGGTGTCCCAGGTGGCATAACAGTGCATCTTGGAGGTGAAAATTTGGAACTTTCCTTCCTTCCAAGAATGCCTGGTATGTGTTGCCAAATTCTGGATCGATTTTATAAATATGTGGCCACCCCAAAGTATCGTGCCAACAAGAGTCGACCACAATGGTCAGCACCATAATCGGCTTCCAAGTGAGGAAACCTACAACATTTTTAGTGTTGCCCTTATTATACTTGATGTTCACATGGAAATGTTACAGGTTTTTAGTCAATTTAGTGTCCTAAATTGTTAACATTAATTATCAACTAGGGCTTGTAACTTTGATGAAGTGCACTGCACTATATGTGCCTAAGTGTCCTTTCTCTTACTTCATTGTTTCGATGTTTTTCTTATTGTTTTGGGGGTTTTGTGTTTTTAATCCTTAGTGTCCTATCTTAGGCTAGAAAGTGAGAATAAATATAATTAAAAAGGAAGAAAAGGAAATGTTATGAAAACTAGTTAATTTCCCATAAAGAAAACAGAGTTTTATGGACAAGTTCTAATGTCTAGTTCTAGTTAAAAAGATAAAGCAAGTATTTTAATAAGTAAACCTAATCCATGGATCTATAACTCAATTGAGATTTAAGAAATGAAAATAGGAAATGCAATTGATAACTCAAACATTTCATTGAATCTAATCATTTAGCCATTCTTGCAAATCATATTCAAATTCAGTTTCAATCATAATGTCCTTTAAAGAGATTATTAGTTGCAATGGGATGAGGATCTTCTAACTACAAATAATTAAGTGGATAACAAACTTATCAAGTCTCATCCAATCCTGAAGCCTTCACTCCTTGGTATGGCTCTCGGACAAATCTATTATTATCTTAATTTTAGTAAGCAAATGACATGAAGAATGAAATGCTAAACAATTATTGTTTCTATAAGTCACTAACCATTTTAATATAAGATTTGAAAATAGGAAAAATGGCTTTTACTTGGTTGAACACAACAATTGTCAACTATGAAAGACAGAAAATGAAATCTAAACAATCACTGTACCTATAAGTCACTAACCATTCAGTTGTAAGGATTTGGTAATATAGAAAAACAGTTTTTACTCAGTTTGACACAACACTTGTCAATTATGAAAGCAGTAAACTTGAGCATAAGAAGAAAGAAATACTAAACAAAGAAACTGAAGCAAACCTAGCTAGAAAGCATAAAAAACTCCTTAGGCAGCAGGGGCCCTCTGCTACTAATTCAGTGAATTCCTTAGCTCCTTGAAGATGTGATCAAAACAACATCAAAGAATTGATCTTCTTTATTTAAAAACAGAGTTTGATAAAACAAAGTATCACACTGTAATTCTAAAATTATGCTATTAACAATTAACTTGTTCTCGGTTCTACAGAACCTCTATTTATAAGTAAATTTCACAAATAACTTCGAATATAAATAACTACTGGTGTAACTTCAAATTATAATCAAATTGGGACTCTTAGGACTCATGATTTTCTATGGAGCAAATCAAGAGTCCTAATTTCTGTGTAAAACGGTCTCTTTGACTTCAGCTTTGACTATCAGATTAGACTCCTTCAATTGTCGATCTGGTCCTCGTGGATAGGAAGAAATCATGTAGGAAGGATTCTAGAACTACCCATGTAAGCCATTTCTTCAACTTACACATGTATCATATTCAAACACAAAAATAGTTGCAGAATGCCTGACCAACTACGGTATGTCTATATTCTGTAGCTATACTACAAAAAATTATTAAAACAACAAAAACCACGAAAATACAACATGTTAATTAATTGCATGTATCCTTAAGACAATCCTAATCATTCTTAATTTATTTAGGCTTATGAATTGATGAAAGATGAGTGAAATGAGATGATGGTTTTGTAAAATAAAAGGAATTTCTAGAGCTCAACATACCCCCACTGAAAAACCATTGCATGTCCTCATGCAATTTTATCAACACTTTAAGTTCTTCTTCCTTACTCCATATGCTCTGATACTTCAGCCAAAACATCCAGCCTTTTTTTCCTGTTTATTTTGGAAGTTAGTGTCATTATGGGCTTTTTCATGAGTAATTTAAACTTGAGATTTATGAGGGCTCTGTTCATCTTCTTAAGTTTCCTGTTCTCTTTGTGTATTGTTCCCAATTGTAGAGTGAAATAACTATTCATGGAATTTTTCAACTTAACCTGTTCTCTCAAGATTCATTCTCATTTTTGATGTGCCTATTCAATATCTCCAATTCATACTTATCTTTCTTTAGGGTTTCTATTGGAGGTTTTTGTGGACTGATAGGTTTCTCTTGATTCTTTGAGGCATTTCTTTCCAAGGATTCCACATAGTAATATATTTGTTGTTGGACTAAATCTATATCAGGATTCCTCCTACTAGGGCCTTCTTTAAAATGATGTGGAGGAGAGTTTTGAGGACTAAGTGTAGGAGATCTGTTAACTGGTGTTTGAATTGGGGTCTCTTCATCCTCAATATTTATAATTCCTACCTCCTTTATCAATGTATTTTTCATTATTCCTTTGAGTCTAGAACTTCTCCTTAGCTTTGGTGGACTCCCCTCTTCTTCATCAGTATACTCATTTGTTGTTTTTTCTTTTCTTTTTGCCTAATCTATTTTATAATTTCTGTTATCTTTTCAGAAATTAGTTCCTTATCTTCTTCCTGTGGTGGAGTGTCAAGTTTATTTTCAACAACCATATCAATGTTTCCTCTTTTGTTTCTCCTAACATTTTCTTCTTTAGGTGGTGTTTCTGTATGTTCTTGAAAAATATTTCTTACAAGAAATTCTTCCCAATTATCTCCTATACTCTCTAGGTGGAATTCAATCAATATTTTATTAAACCATGGTGATGCGTGGTTTCTAAAAATTGAACTCTCTTTTGGACATTGCAAGCCATTCTTTTTAAGATATTGAGTAAAAAGAAAGGTAAATTTATCTCACCATCCTCTAGAAAAGTCATTAATTACCTAATATGATAAACATACATTGTCCCAAACCTTCCTTCACATGTTATAAATTTTTTCAAAATTAACAACATGTTTCTCCACTTACTTTTTATAGTAGTACTTCGAATTCCCTTCTTAAATATTGTGACATCCATACCTGGGTTCTTTAGTATCTGCTTCCAAGATTCATTATGAAATTTGTTGTTTTTGAACCATCGTTCTCCTTGCCTTGGTAGTTTTGTTGCCTCAGCTACAAATGATTCTGTTATGGTGAATTTTATGTCTACAATTTCCACTTCTGCTCCATCAAAAGATTTACCAAATGATTTTGTAATTTCCTCATGGAAGCCATCAAATTTCTCTATAAAATTTAACCACCCTGCTTGTTGTAGTAGCCCCTTGACTTGTGGATATCCCTCCAAGTACTTGACTCCAGTTGGTTCTGTCCTAAAAATTAGCCCCATTCCTCCTCTGTCTAGATTATCTTCCTTTCAGAATTAATTTTCTATGCTTGAAGCTAGATTGGCCGCAGATTTTCATATTTTATTTCTGAAACTGTCTCTTTGTGTCTAAAGATGGATTAGCTACAGAATGATGCTTCACCCTCAGCATTACCTCTCTGTACTTAAAGATAGATTGGCTACAAAGTGTGATGGAGGTGAGCAAGTGATGGGGGTAATCAAGCTATGGATTTGATATAGAACTAAATGGCTACGTATCTGTTGGGGAATTTATGATGAACTTATGGGTCATAAGTGAATGATACGATCTTAGGGAGACGTGACCTAAGAGGTCACGTTTAGGACTATGACCATTAGTCACTTAATTAAGGGTTTAATGATGGGCCATCATGGAACATTAGATAAGGGATATGGTCGAGATGTTTTATGACAAGGGTTTAATCAATTCGAATGATAGGTTTCTTTAGGAAACATATGATTATACACATTGTATCTATTTCATGTTTTAATATTTTTGCTATTAAAATAATTTTACACAATTTACCTCAGAACTTTGACCTTGTTTGTTTGTTGTGTTTTTTATCCTTTTTGTGGCATGGTGATATTTGGAATAGAGTTCCATAGTCCCTTCTTACAATCATCTTTTATTTGTTGGAGTAGGCTGCAGAATCAGATTAGTTGTAGAACATAATTAGCTACAGAATGAACAACTGCATAATATACTTGTCAAAGGAATATGAAATATGGATATGGAATATGAATGTGGAGTGAGATGGAATATGAGTATGGAGTGAAAAATGTTGTGATGGAATAAAAGTGAAAATGGAAGTGGGATGAGATGAAATATGAAGTGAAATGAAATGAATTTGCAATTTGTGTTTTGTAATTATGAACACTTAGTTACAGAAAAAGAAAATTGAAAGTATAGGATGTCAGAAGGTTTCGATTTTCACCCTACACTTGCTGCATAAGTATGCCGATCATTGATTGGTTTTCATACTTATACTTAATTTTTTTTATTATTATTTATTTATTTTTATTTTTTATTAGTAATAATAGAAATATAAAAGCTAAGTTAGTGAAGAAGAATAATTCTTCTTCACTAAATCCATATCAATGTTATCCTGAAATTTTTTGACAAATTCTTCTCTTGAAAGTGGTTTATGATATACTTTTAGTCTATGACCATTTACAAGAAATGATACCTTTTCTTCATCTATTGTTCTGATCTTCACTGCTCCATTTTCAAAGACTTTCTCAATCTCATATGGCCCAAGATAATGAGTATGAAATTTCCCTAGAAAATCCTTGAATTTTGATTCAAACAAGAGTGCCCAGTCACCTTCTTGAAATTTCTTCTCTTTGATATACTTGTCATGCAATATAGTCCTTTGTTGCTAGACTATGCTAGTTCTTTGGACTGCATCTTGTCTAATTTCATCTAGTTCATTAATTTTCTCTAGTCTGTGCTTCTGTGCTTCTGTCCAATCAAGTCCTAGTTGGACTACCATCTTGAATGTTTTGATCTGAAACTCTATGGGGAACAGGACCTGTTTCCCATAAACAAGTTCATAAGGAGTATGTCCTGTTGTGTTCCTTCATGTGGTTCTGTAGGCCCATAAGGCTTCAAGAAGCCTTTCTGCCCAATCTCTTCTATGTAGATGAAAAATCTTTGTGAGAATTCCTTTAATCACCTTGTTGGTAGATTCAACTTGACCATTTTCTTATGGATGGTAGGGAGTATACTTCCTATGCTTGATTTTTTAATTCTCTACCATTTTCTGTACCAAATTTGATGTGAATTGAGCCCCTTGATCTGTGACAATTTTTTTTGGGGCACCAAAATGAGTAAAAATATCCTCAAAAATAAAATTGACTACATATGATTCATTAGCAAAAGGTAATGCCTTAGCCTCTACCCATTTAGTGACATAATCAGTGCATACTAGGATATTCTTCTTCTTTTTTTATGGAGGATTTATAGGTCCGACAAAATCCAAAGCCCATTTTTCAAAAGGTTCAATATGTACCTGAGGTTGTAATGGAATTTCATTTGAAGGAGCAGGTTTCCCTACCCTTTCACAACTGTCACACCTTTTTACATATTCTTTAGCATCTTTAAATATGGATGGCCAATAATATCCTAAATGAAAGATTTTATAGGTTGTCCTCTTATCAGAAAAATGTCCACCATAGGGTTCATCATGACATGCCTTAAGAATTTCAGGCATCTCATCTTATCGAACACATCTTATGATAATAAGATTTGGACTTGTCATATACAATTGATTAGTAGTCCATGAAAATTTTCCACTGGCTTGGATGATTCTTCTTTTCTCTCTAGCATTCATATTTAAAGGAAATTTACCTAAAACTAAGTAATTGGTAATGTCTGCAAACCAAGGAGTTTGAGTAGTTATTGCAAAGGTATATTCATCAGGGAATTTATCTTCAACTGAAGCATTGTCCTTAATATTTTGGATCCTAGATATGAAATCAACAACTGTATTTTGTTTTCTAGGCCTATCTAGAATAGTAATGTTAAATTCTTGTAGAAGCAATAACCATCTTATGACTCTGCTATTAGTGACATATTTATTCATTAAATACCTAATTGCAGAGTGATCTGTGTGAACAAAGGTTTCATAGCTTGTTAAATAATGTTTGAATTTATTGATAGCATGAACAATAACTAAGAATTCTTTTTCAGTTACAGTATAATTCAACTCTGGAGGAGTCAAATTTTTACTTGTATAGTATATGGCATAATGGATCAGGTATTTTTGTCCTAACACAGCTGCTAAGGCTATGTTTAAAGCATCTGTTGATATATGAAAAGGTAGTTCCCAGTTTGGCCCTCTTAAAATGGGCGCTTCAAAGATTTTTGTTTTCAGGGTTTCAAATGCTAACTGACAGTCAGAATTCCATTTGAATTCACAATCTTTGGTGAGTAGTTTGAAGAGTGGAGATGCTATCTTTGTGAAGTTTTATATAAACCTTCTATAGTACCCTGTAAATCCTAGAAAACTTTTAACATTTTTCTGGAAACTTGGAATTAATAGTCTAGAGATGACTTCAACTTTTGACTCATCTACTCTAATTCCATCTCCTGAGATGTGATGTCCTAAAACAATCCCTTCAGTAAACATCATGAAACATTTCTCATGACTTAATGAAAGGTTTACTTCTTTACACTTTTTCAGAACTTTTTCCAAGTTTTCTAAGGCTTCTTCAAATGTATTACCATAGACTATAAATTCATCCATGTATACTTCTACACAATCATGTATTAGATCTGAAAATATTCCTAGTACTGCCCTTTGGAACGTTGCAGGTGCATTGCATAATCCAAAAGGTAGTACTCGGTAGGCATAAGTTCCCTAAGGATAGGTAAATGTGGTTTTATTTCGATCTTTAGGTGCAAATTCAATTTGATTATAACCACTGAAACCATCCAGGAATGAGAAGTAATTTTTGCCTGCTAATGTATCTAACACCTGATCTATAAAAGGTAAAGGAAAATGATCTTTAAGAGTATCTTTATTCAATTATTGGTAATCAATGCATACCCTCCATTTACCATTTTTCTTGGGTACAATCACCAAAGGAGAAACCCATTGACTATCTGAAATGGGATAGATAAAGTTGACATTCAACAATTTCTGCAATTCTTCTTTGACCATCTCCCTAAGGTTCAGATTCATCCTTCTCTGAGGTTGTCTGATAGGTTTACAATTTTCCTCTATGTAGATATGATTAGTGCAAGTCTTAGGACTAATCCCTTTCATGTTAGTGTATTCCCATGCATATGCAGAGGAATGTTTTTGTAATGTTTTGACTAGCTCTTCTTGTTGTAATTTTTCTAGGTTTTTATTTATGTTCAAGGTTTTTCTTGGAAATATTTCAATTGTGGAGCTGCCAAATTCTTCCATAGAGTAAAGAGACATTTTCCTAGATGACAAAAATTCAATATTAGATTCTTCTTGGAATTGTTCATGTCTATATTTTGAAGAAGAGTCATGATTTTCTAGAATATTTAAGATCTGATGATCTTCACTAATGTTTGAAATAGTGAAGAGAGGTTGTATATCTTCTTCATCATCAATCCATTGATTGTCATATATTTCTGTGATTTTCTTGCCGGAGGATACAAAGTGAATTTATTGGTTGAACTACCATCAAATATTTACATATCACCAAGTCTACAGCTGATGAAAGCATCAGATGTAGTTAACCAAGGTATTCCTAGTATAAGAGGATGTCCTCCTAGATCATTTTTAGGAGTTAGGATCATAACGTCCACAGGATACTCCCAAGAATATAAGGACACTGAAATATCTTCTAATACACAATCTGGTTTGATTACAGACCTATCTGCTAACTGTAGTAATGTGGGTGTATAAAGAAGATTAGGAAGCTTTAGTTGTTCCATGGTTTGCTTACTCATGATGTTTATTGCTGCTCCTAAATAAATTAATGTGTTTGGAATTTCAATTCCATTGATGTGTGTTTTGACAAATGGACTTCCAGGATCTCGGTATTTTGGAATGGAAATATTTTCCATCATCATGTCTTCTATTTTTCCCACCAGTTGAATTTTCTTTATTTATTTTATTTTTCTTCCTATTTTTTTCATACTCAACTCCTTTATTGTTTTAGCTAATATTGGGATTTCCTTGATGGCTTGTAATAATGGAATTTTAATACAAACATTTCTCAATTCATCTAGGAAATCATAGTTAGGCAACACAATATGTTTCTCTACACCTTTATCAATTTGTAATCTTTCAGGAAAAGGAGGTGTAGAAGTAGATGTTGATGGTTTCTCTAACATAGGATTTGAAGTCATTGGTTCTTTCTGTTTTCCTTTTTCAATATTTTGGTTTTGAAGAGATGTGATTTCTTCAAAAAACTTATTAACTTGTAGAGAATCTTCCTTAGATTTTTTTTGTTCTTGTATGACCACAGAAGGTTTCTTCCTTTCAATTATCCTTCCAGACCTAAGTTAGACATCATTAAGGTCTAGAGGAGTAATCAAATAAGTTGGAAATTGTTTACCTTCTATCATTAGGTATTCTGAGGGTTTTTATTGTTGGGGTTTGGTACTAGCTGGGAAGATAACTGGTTTGATTTCTGGGGAAATGGTAGTGGAAGTGGTGGATTTTGATTTTGTGATTGAGGTTGTGGATTTTACTGAGGATTTTGTTGAGGAGGATAATTTGGATAAGATGGATATGATGGATAGGGTGGTGGATACTGATAGTATTGTGAGAACTTTCCATAGGGATTTTTCACCCATTGAGCTCAAGATTGAGATTGATTTTGAGATTGAGGCCAAGGTTGCTACCAAGAATTCCAATTTGGTGGGGGTTGATTATACATTTGGTTTTTAAACCCTTGAGTTTGAGGTCCCTGCCAAGGTCTTCTAGAGACAAAACACGGAGATTTTGTGGGATTTGTAGTTGTTTCCTCTTGAAAGATAGCCTTAAGACCAGGAATTGAAGGACAATTTTTGGTCTCGTGGTTTTCTGAACAAATCACACAAGTCTCTATTATTTTTGCATCAAGAGGACATTCTCTTAAGGCATGCTTCTTTCTACATTTGGGACAGAAGATTGGTAAGGCATCAGTTTCAGATTTCTACTTGTTTTGTAGCTTAAGGGTGTATATTTCTCACTAAGACTCCCTAGAATGTCAGTTTTGAACTCATCAAGCATGTTTCCAATTTCTGCCCTACTTACTGTTCAAGCTGCATATTTGTTTACCCTAGCAAGAGTAGGGCTCTTGGTCCTTTCAAAATCTTTGATTTTCCTCTTGAGAGATTAATACAAAGTTCTCCAATATTAGATAATGGAAGTTAAGATATGTCTCCCTTCCCCATAATGTTAAGGATATCTATCCATTCATCTCTAATTGTTTTCAACAAAAGAGATTTTAGAGTGTCTTGGTCTAGATTTTGCATTTTTTCTCTCTTGATGTTGTAGTTGAATCTTTCAAGTAACTCTTCCAAATTTTCATCCTCCTTTTTCATCATTTTAAATGCTTCTTCTTTATGGTTAACGAGTATACAATAGTCCAAATACCTTTCTAGAAATTCTCTCCTCAAATCATTCCATGACTCAATAGAACTAGTAATTAGACTCATGAACCATTTTAGGGTTGCTCCTTTCTATGTTAAAGGAAACAATTTGAGTTTTTGAGCATCTTGTAGATAGTCATAAGTTCTACACAAAACTTCAAATTCAAATAAAAATGTCTCAGGGTCTTCACTTTTCAATCCATGAAAGTTTTGAAGAACAGAAGGTGAGATATTTTTCATGGTAGCATTTGTTCCTTCATCTGCTATGGGGAATCCAAAGGAACTTTAAACTCCCCTTCTACCTCTACCTCCTTCTGCATTTCCTCTACCTCTTCCTCTATCTCCTCCTCTACCTCTACCTCCTCCAAATAGCAATTTTTCTCCATTGAGGATTTCTCCTTCTCCTTCCCCTCCTTCTCCTCTTCCTGCCATGATAGATTCTTCAGAACTGATATAAGGTTCAACCTGGAGAAATAATTGTTCTTCTAGTTCTTCTATAAATGATATGTTGAAGAAATATTCTTCCTCTTCTTCTTCACTAGGGATTTCTAGTTCTTCTGCTGGAATATATTCCCCTGTAGAAGTGAAGAAAGTTATTCCCTCTGTTGGAGTTCTAGGATCTTCTTCTTCCAAGATTTCCTCAGTAGATGAAGTGGGAGACCCTCCTAACTAAATATCTAATATTAAAACTTTAGGAAGCCTATGACCAGTATAGTGTGGGATATGAGTTTGAGAGGGAGGTGTACTAATTCTTGGCCTTGGTGGAGTGAGTGGTTTTTTGGGGATTAAACTCCTGCCTCTTACAAATATACCCCTAGAGTCTCTTTCTCTACGCATATCATTGTTTTTGGGATGTAATAAATAAGGCTACCTAATTACACTTCCCCAACAACAGTGCCAAAATTTTTAGTCAATTTAGTGTCCTAAATTGTTAACATTAATTATCAACCAGGGCTTGTAACTTTGATGAAGTGTAGTGCACTATATGTGCCTAAGTGTCCTTTCTCTTACTTCGTTGTTTTGATTTTTTTCTTATTGTTTTGGGGGTTTTGTGTTTTTAATCCTTAGTGTCCTATCTTAGGCTAGAAAGTGAGAATAAATCTAATTAAAAAGGAAGAAAAGGAAATGTTATGAAAACTAGTTAATTTCCTATAAAGAAAATAGAGTTTTATGGGCAAGTTCTAAGGTCTAGTTATAGTTAGAAAGATAAAGAAAGTGTTTTAATAAGTAAACCTAATCCATGGATATATAACTCAATTAAGATTTAAGAAATGAAAATAGGAAATGAAATTGATAACTCAAACATTGCATTGAATCTAATCATTTAGCCATTCTTGCAAATCGTATTCAGATTCAGTTTCAATCAGAATGTCCTTTAAAGAGATTATTAGTTGCAATGGGATGAGGGCCTTCTAACTAAAACTAATTAAGCGAATAACCAACTTATCAAGTCTCATCCAATCCTAAAGCCTTCACTCCTTGGTATGGCTCTTGAACAAATCCATTATTCTCTTAATTTTAGTAAGAAAAGGACAGGAAGAATGAAATGCTAAACAATTACTGTTTCTATAAGTCACTAACCATTTTAATATAAGATTTGAAAATAGGAAAAATGGCTTTTACTTGGTTGAACACAACAATTGTCAACTATGAAAGACAGAAAATGAAATCTAAACAATCACTGTACCTATAAGTCATTAACCATTCAGTTGTAAGGATTTGGTAATATAGACAAACAATTTTTACTCAGTTGGACACAACAATTGTCAATTATGAAGGAAGTAAACTTGAGCATAAGCAGAAAGAAATACTAAACAAAGAAATTGAAGTAAACCTAGCTAGAAAGCATAAAAACCTCCTTAGGCAGCAAGGGCCCTATGCTACCAACTCGGTGAATTCCTTAGCTCCTTGAAGATGTGATCAAAACAACATCAAAGAACTGATCTTCTTTATTTAAAAAGAGAGTTTGATAAAACAGAGTATCCCACTGTAATTCTGAACTTATGCTATTAACAATTAACTTGTTCTTGGATCTACAGAACCTATATTTATAAGTAAATTGCACAACTAACTTCGAATAGAAATAGCTACAGGTTTAACTTCAAATTATAATCAAACTGGGACTGTTAGGACTCATTATTTGCTATGGAGCAAATCAAGAGTCCTAATTTCTATATAAAATGGTCTCTTTGACTTTAGCTTTGACTATCGTATTAGACTCCTTCAATTGTATATTTGGTCCTCGTGAATAGGAAGAGATCATGTAGGAAGGATTCTGGAACTACCCATGTAATCTATTTCTTTAACTGATACCTGTATCATATTCAAACACAAAAATAGTTGTGGAATGACTGACCAGCTACAAAATGTCTGCATTCTATAGCTATACTGCACAAAATTATTAAAACAGAAAAAACCACGAAAATACAACATGCTAATCAATTGCATGTATCCTTAAGACAATCCTAATCATTCTTCATTGATTTAGGGTTATGAATTGATGAAAGATGAGTGAAATGAGATGATGGTTTTGTAAAAGAAAAGGAATTTCTAGAGCTCAACAACAGATATGTGGACCATTTCTCATGGTGATAATTCTACAACTTCCCTTGCATATGTATGAACAATAGGGGTCGGTGGTCAGTGTGGATTACCATCTCCTTCCCCAGAATTTAATTCTCCCATTGTCAGCAAGCCCGCAAAATGGAATACACCTCTTTGCCATAGGTAGGATAATTTCAAAATGTTTCTAAAAGTGTATCACTGTGATATGCCATTGGATTCCCCTACTGAGTAATAACTACACCAATAACATAGTGGGATGCATCTATCTCAATCTCAAATGGTTGCTGCAATTTTTGGATTGTGAGCACTAGTGAAGAGCAGATTCGATGCTTCACCTCATCGAACACATTTTGTTGGGATTAAAAAAAAAAGAACTTTGCTTTCACCCTTCCCATGGTGACTTGACTCAAAGGCCAAGTGATATGAGAGAAGCCCAACATGAACCTACGATAGAAGTTAGCAAGACCCAAAAAGATGCAGAGCTCTATTAGAGTGGTTGGGGTTGGCCAATCCCAAATAACCTCTATCTTGGATGGGTCCACATGCACAACCTACTCATCAATGATGTACCCCATATATTGAACCTTAGTCATGCCAAAAGTGCATTTCTCAAAATTCACACACAAATTTTGCTACCATAGCGTTTGTAGGACCTATCAAATGTGATGGTGGCATTCTTCCAAACTTTGGTTGAATATCAGGATGTCATCCAAATACACCACCATGAATGAGTTGGTGAGGGTCACAATATATCATCCATTAACCTCATGAAGGTTGTGGGAGCATTTGTCAACCTGAAAGGTATGACCAACCATTTTAAAAGGCTTTCCTTGGATTTGATGGAATTCTTCCACACATCGAAGGGTTCGATTGGTACCTGGTAATAACCAAACTTCAATTCAATCCTGCTGAAATATTTGGACCCCTTGAGTTGGTCCAGAAGGTCATCAATCCATGGGATCAGATACCTATTCCAGAAATTGATCTTGTTCAAAACCCGATAGTTAATACAGAATCTCCAAGTACCATCCTTCTTCTGTACCAACACGATCATGCTCCCACATGGGTGATGAACTTGGCCTAATGTACTCTTTCTGCAAAAAATCCAAATATGCCTCTTGATTTCATTTTTCTCAATAACAGAGCGTCGATCGATTGGTTCATTGCATGGCGGTGCACTCGGGGTCAGATCAATGCAGTGATGGACTTGAAAAGGTAGAGGCACCCCTGCCAGTGAGGTGAAGATGTCCCTGTAATCCTCCATGACCTTGTCCATCATTTTCTTCCAGGTGGAGGAGCCTTGTCTGGAGGCCATGGAAAAAATCCTCTTCCAGCCCTTAGGGTGAATCATAAGGAAAAAAAAATTTCTCAATCTGGGAGATGATCTTACTACATTGATTCATAGTGATAAGAGATATGGTAGTAGGCAGTGCTACCTCTGGTATCCTGTACAACGTGTTTCCCAAAGTAATAATAACAATGCGAGGCCTAGAGTCATACACAAAATTTTTCTTCGACAAGTATGGTTGGCCTAATAATACATCACAAAATTTGAGATGAGGAACATCACACAATGCCTCATTTTTGAAGGGCTTGATGCGATAGGGGAGATGGCACTACCGGATGATACGAAGATCTCGTCCTTGGTGAAGGACACACGATGGTGTATAGTTGCAGGTGTGTTGTGGTCAATAGGCCTAGCTGCTTCACAACCTATGTTGAAATAAGGTTCTTTTGGTTCCCGCTGTTGAGAATGAACTGCATCATAGAACCCTTCACCCACATTTGTGAGTGGAACAGGTGCTCTAATCCTATGAATATTTGGGCTCATCCTTCTAGATCTTGGTGGTGGCAACATTAGCACTAGATTTCACATCAATAATTTTCTTCCCTTTGTCATTATTGTTATCAAGTTCTAAATTATATTTGGAGCATGCATCTGATTCAGAAGCCTTCAACTTGGCCACTAGTGACTGCTTGGCTCTGCACTCTCTCATGTTGTGAGTGGAGCTCTTATGGAACTCACACCAATTTCCATGTCCTTCTTTGTGTTCATGGTTTTTTTCTTTGCTTGCATTTTCGATTGGTTGTACAAGGTCACCTTGACTTGACTTTATCCTTTTCTCTGCGGTTTAGGGGTTCCTTTCCCTTGCTTCAGATTTGCAAATCGAACATCTCGCTTATTTTGTTTAAAATTATGCTCAATCTTGACAACATATCAATAGGCAACACCGAGTGAGGATATGTCCAGGAACTCTATTTCATCCTGGATATAATTCTGTAAATAGTTGTGGTAATTGAGTACCAAATTCCACTCAGAATCCTTGATACCTAGCTTTGTGTGAAGGTCATGAAAACCATTTATGAACTTCGACACATCTTTGGCCCTTCCCTGCCACAACGTGGTCAACTTTATGTATTTATCTTCATAGCTACAGGCAGGGTAATTTTGTTCTTTTATGGCGTATCAAAAATAATTCCAATTGTTTATGGCTGAAAATAGTGAGCATTCCCCCACATCCTTTTGCTCACAGTAGGTTTTCCATGAGTCCTTGACATGGGGGGTGACTTTTAGGAGTGCAAAAGTACTCATTTCCTGGTTGTAAAAGTCATAAACTGAAAAATATCCTTCCAACATATTTAACCATTTATCTACGACATTCGCATCTATCTGTCCTTCAAAATGGGAATTTCAAAGTTAAATTGTACCTTTAAAGGAGTGGCACCTCTAGAGTGGATGCAAGATGAATATGCATTGCCTGTGGTTAGTCATTGAAGGATCTGGGAATGTAATATCCCAAAATGGGTATGCACAACAAAGCCTGCTGGAATAATGCACTCTTCACAAATTGGTGCACTGAAATGAGTTTGCAGCTCCTAGATCCCTTAGATCAGTGGATCTAATTTCTAAATCCAAAAGGAGAGAAAAAAAAATCAAACTAGGTGAGGTAAACAAACCTCCCACCACCTAGTATGGCTGAAAAACACCCAAAGAATGGGGCTGCAGTCATGCACAACAATACTGATTTAGAAATAACACAGTTCCACTGAGTTAAAGCAAGAGATCAATATGGAGGCTCCATAATTACATGCACATCATTAAAACAGATCTATAATGTGGCCCATACAATGTACAAGAGAAAAATAGAAGATTTACATGAAGAAACCCTCAAGATTGAGGCGCTGCAACAACATATTGAGATTGCAAAGATTGACAACGTTATTTTATGGGTTGAAGTAGCTGTATATTAAATTTTAGATCTAGAAAATATTTGTGTACAAAATATTAGATCTATATCAGATCTGTACACTATATGAGTTCCTTTACAGATTCCCCTTGGGGTTTTGAGAAAAACATGAGAGTACAAGAGTATATCTGAAATCTAGAATTACAGATCTGTAGTAATATTAAAGAATTTTGTAGTAAATAAAATCATAAGTAAATCAGATCTGGATGGAACATGGATGAGATATCTAATCCATGGATCACCATAGTGAAAGGGAGAATCCTATCACCAGAGATCTCTCCTCCAAAATGTTGTCAAAACACCCTGCAACTGAATACTTTCAAATAACGTAGTTATGTAAGGAAAACTGTGTTGTAGACTCTAGCACTGGTTTGGCCTGATGCCAAGATCTGAAAATGCATCACCAAAGATCCATAATCCTCTTGCCAATGGGATAGAATACTTCCCCACTAAAAAGGGCCTCTATATTTTCCTAGATCTGAGTAGATCTAGTTTCCACTTGCTGCAGCTTACAAAGACAACAAAATCCTCAACAGGATCTGTGTTGTAGTTGGAAGATGGAGGTTTTCCAACTGCCGGATAGTGGACAAGATGTAACAAGACTCCCCCAAGAGCTCCTCAATGGAAGAGGTTGGATTCCCGACCGGGAACACCCTAGTGCTAAACAACACTATTCTCAGCTAAACAGCTAGAGAATGAGGGATGTCTAAATAGATAATACCTTCAGAAATATCAAATCATAAACCCCCTCCTTGGTGTCCTCCTCTTTCTTTTATAACGTGGAAAGCATGTCAAACCCTAAACCATCTTGATGAATTAGCTTCATTCACATGAGTGGCCTCCAACATGAACTGTGTTGTGCCTCTAGGAGATACATTGCATCTAGTCAGCGTTGTTGATTTGGTCCTATTGACCCAGTTAATTGATCCAACCTCTTTCCCACTTAAGTGTGTTTATGAAAATAACTCAGATTTAGCATTGTTCACATTGAGCATTGATTTAGTTTGCTATTTAGGAGTTTTATTGATCCTCCTTCAAAATTTTATTCATGAGATAGAAAAGTAAAACAAAATTGTATATTCCCATTAGCTTGACTAATTGGGAATATTACAGTCCTCCCCTCCAAAATGTTGCTTGCCCTCAAGAAACTGATAGGGTGAGTCCCGCAACACTTCTCATTCCCCATTGGTGACACTATCAAGGATCCAGCTCTCTGCATAAGCTGAGTGTTCACCAATCCAACCCTCCATGAGTTGTCCATTCAAAGTCATTATGAGATGTACATAATCTATCCCACAAAGAATCAAGAATTTTACTTAAACAAACATGGCTGAACCCCTTCTCTCCCTGAAATATGTAGCAAAGTATACAAAGAGAGTCTCCATCCCATGTGGTACACACATGCCTCTATTATTCCTCCATACAAATCCAAAATAGGACAAGTACATCATCTATGTATGGAAGAAAAATTACAATTACATAAACAAAAATTTGAACAAGAGGAGGTGGGTCATAGTCCCACATATGGTACCAGCATAGGGCATCTCTTGCCTGCATCAGATCAAGATGTGGTAAGTGGTATTCTCACCAATTATTTGTTTCCCATGTTATCTCACTATGGCTAAAAGTGTGAGATACGTTTGCTGCCTTAGGGAAGCACCCATCATGATAGAGAATCTCCCTTTGTTCATCAAGGGAGTGGTCAAATTTAGAAATTTGAGTGGCCTACTATTTTCCATGAGATTTGCATGATATATCACTCCTCCTTGGAGCCATGGCCCGCATAAAAATGGTGAAATAATATGTATAATCAGAAAATAAAACTTGACTTACATAATCAGATTCCTCACGATCAATACCTTTCATACAGATGGAGTTGTGCGTGGATCTTTCTCCTCTTCCCAAAGAAGGAAGAGATGGCTGAAATAACCCCTTTATGGAGTCATGTTGCTGCCCCAACTCCACATACTTCATGCATCTTTGAAAATGCTGATACAGTTCTTCTTTCAAAGCTTCTCATGATGATGTTGTAGATCCTCATGGAGTACATATGGCTGAAACAAAACTCTCTGTAAGCTCTTTGTAGTATCTTCTCCTTGAGCTTGGAGGCTCTAGACAAGAAGAATATACCATGATGATAGATGACCTATTCTAGGACTAAATAGCCCTCTTCATGCAGATGATCATCAAGTATCATACAAGTGTGTAGATCTTTGGAATAATCCACTAGAAGTCGAGATTTCTAATACAGATCTAGACTGCTCAATAATGATAGCGCAGATGATGCATCAATAGAAATGTCTATCATGTAGCTGATATCCTCCTTGACATCTCCTATGTCAAATGTGTGTGTTGGAAGGCTGATCCCTCCATTTTTCTCTTCCCACAGTGTAGATCCGGATATGAGAGTGGGTGGTGATGATAAGGGAACAAGATCTCCCTTCTTCTTGAGCTTACCCAAGCATCCCAGTGCTATAGCTTTGTCTTATAATTCCCCATTAATTCTTGGATTCATGAGTGGAGCACCAAGATGTGATACACCTTACACCAAATCTAAATCAAGTGGTCTTCTAGGTGGTTTTCCACAAGACAGTGATGCCTCATGGTTCATCCTCACATGCCTATCAAATGGGATCAACATCTCCTTACTTCCACTGTGTAAGTTCACCTCTGATTTATGTGTGGAAGTCCCATGATAATGTGATTCCAAGAAAGATTCTCTGATACCACTGTAATATCCCAAAATAGGGAAATTATACAACAATGAGAACATCTTAAGATATTCTAAAGTTGGAGCTACAACAATACATGAAAAAAATAATGGATGTTCAGTGATAAATAAACTCATATGATGTGTTAAAAACACATAGCCATCAAATGAGTGAAACAACAACAAAATAAGAGCTTCTACACCTTCCCAAGTGGGGAAAATGTAGCAAATAGACCCTGAAAACGTTATTTTTGAAGATATGCATTTTAACCGGGTGAAATAATGCTTGGTTCCCTTAGAGTATGGTATTAGGCCCTCACATAAAAAATGGGATAAAAAATAAATCTCTTTTGATATGTTAAATAGACCTCCCGACTTCATATCAGCTTAAAAATAGCCAAATCCCATGACTTAAGTTATGCATAAAATATTGAAGCATGTAAAACATTATTTTATGAGGGTTTCTACATCATTAAAATAAAAAATCATAGATATGGAACCTTAGAGAACAATATGCCAAGAAAATGAAGATTTGGCCTCAATGCATTATAAAGGTAACTCGACAAGGGTTTAATGAAAGTACAAGTACAAAAAGAGCAGATCTAAATATTCAACTCTGAAAATGTAGTCTTATTGAAACATTACAGAAATATGGCTGAATAATACAAAATAGGGATGAGGATCCCTTCCTCTGGCTTTCTGGGAGAAGGGTTGGCCCTTTCCCTAGAAAACTAGCTTAGAACCAAGGGTATTAACCCTGCTGTAGCCACTCTAAGAAAAATGAAGCAGTTCCTACAAGGGACTACACTGTAGGAGATGAGAAATACTTTGGCCTGCTACCAAGATGTGAAATGAGCCCAGAAACCTTCCTAGCTAATCTCTCAAGAGAAGGAAGGCATCCTCTACTGAGAACACAGACCTGGAAGTGGTGTCAGCAATCATCCACTGCAACACCCTGCAACACAACAACATTATGCTACAAAAATAACACTGAGGCTAAAGAATGGTGCTTGGCCTCAAGCTTGGATATGAAGCAATACAGAACAAGATCTCCTAAGAGGCCTCTCAAGGGAAGAGGTGGGATTCCCGCTCGGGAACACCCTATGCTAAACAACACTGCAACCCTGCTAAAAAACAAGAGGAAGCCAAGTATAAATAGACCAAGATAAAATGATGATATCAAAGCATGAATACATTGGCTATCCTCCTCTCCATATATAGCAAGTGCTCCTCTCCATAATGGGTCCCATCCATATGTGCCACCTAGCTCATGCAAGTTGTCCTCCATTAAAACTGTGCAATCCCTCATGGAGATAGAATGTATCTAGACAATACATGTGGAATTGGTCAAATATGACTGAATCAACATGATCCAATCCTGTTCACACCTGTAGGTGCTCAATCCAGCTACTTATTCTTCCCCTTTTCACATGAGGAATGTTATTTTCCCTTCTAAAGAGGTTAATGGGCTTCCTTACCCATTTTATTCATCTAATGCTAACTATAATGTTCCTTTTAGCTTGAGGCTAAAATTTGGGAACATTACAGGGCAAAGTTATCCATCATCGCGGTCCTATGTTTCTCGAGAGCCTCCTTGAGAAATATTTTTAAAGGATACCCTAATCCCTCGTCTTTCTTTTCTTCATCCTTGGGAATTCGTCAGGGTTTGTGAGGCTGATATTGCAAAGGTTCAACCAGATGGAGCCCTAATTCCTTATACCATGACCTCATTAGGGATATGAAAATAAAAGCCAAGAAAGAGAAGACCGCTCTGATACCACTAATAGGAAATTATGTAGGAACATAATAGAATATAGATATAAGCATAAACATAGAATTGTAGCAAAAATAAAAATTCATTTCATTAATATCAAAGAACAAAAATATGCTTACATACATAATGGAAATAAACTAGCTTGGGCGATGGTAGCTTATCTCTAAGAACAGATGTGGCAGATACATGCCTCTCAACTATGTTACAATTGTCAATGAGGCTCAAGGGCCTTTTTATTATTAAAAAACAAGATAAAAGCCTAAAAAATGAAAAACCTATCCCAAGGAAATGGAATGCGAAGATTTTGTGGGCCACGTTGGGTTTAGTTGGGTAGCCAACTTCCCAGGGTCGTAACTTGGTCATATTATCTACGTTTGGTGCTTCTAACTTTTAAGAAATATATCTTTGAGTACTACAATATTTTCCGAAGGACACCACCACATACATGGAACCACTTCAGACCTCAAAAAAATGTCGTTTAGGGGTCAAAACTGCTCCGGAAGTTCAAGACTTGAAAAATTTCCAAAAATAGTAAATTTTGCTATACATAAGGAAACTTATGAAACCGGCTAGGGGTCTAGGTGGAATAGACGGGTGACCACCAATATCCACTTGAATCAGTCCTACCCCCTTAGGAATCAATGGTTCCCATTGCATACAGAGCCTCCATGAGGTGAGGAAATTTGTGTTGAACTTGGTCGATGGTGAACCACTTGCCCTAATGAAGGAGTTGGCCTTCTTTGAAAGCTTGATATAGCTAGATCCTCTGTTGGTGGGTGTTCTTGATCTGTGTGTCCAAGATATAATCAACTATGGTATGTTCCATGTATTCTGGGCTTAACTCCGTGGATTTAAGTTGTTCTGCAATGTCAGATGTGTCCAGTAATGGTGGAAAGTATGGTCGGAGGCAGTCCACATAGAACACTGGGTGCATAATAAGGAATGGTAGAATTATGAGCTTGAATTAATTGTATCCTATAGCATTAGTGATGGTGTATGTACCATATTGGAGCGGGTGAAGCTTGTTATGGGTCTAGCGAGGTGCTCATTCTGCAAATGTAGAAAAACTTTGGCGCCCACATGGAACTTGTGTGGCACCCGATTATGATCATGTCACTGCTTATACTTAGCATTGGCTTTGTCCAATATGTCATTGACCTGTTGGCAGAAGTGTTGAATGTGCTCAATGAAGTTGTTCACCCTGTCATCTTCATATTGGAAATGAGTTGAATCTTCCCGAGTATATGAAAATGGTATGGACACATCAATGGGGCATGTTGGGGGTTTTAATTGTCAGATTAAACCTCTCAATATTAATTATCAATTTGGGAGTCGTAAACACGAGTTTTACTACATCTTGGCTCAGTTTAATGGTCAGAGTGTATATATATATATATTCCTTTGTAATGATAAACTAGGTACTAGAATGAAACACACATTTGCTAGAAAATAAACAATCTTGAAAAGGGAACCTGCTTAACCAATTCTTATGAAGCCGTTATATTCACGCTTCATGTAATCCTATAGCTAAATTCAATCTTCTGAAAGTATTTCTATTTAGTTTAAGGTTTGAAGTTATCATTAGGGTAATGTATGTGTCCTTTTGGTTATCTCAAAGCTTTGTTTCAAGTATTAGTTTCTTAGTTAATGAGAGGAACAAATAGATTAGGGTTTTCAAGATATCATAGGAGATTTAAAAAGTATAATTCAAGTGCGAGAATATTGTATGATTGAGGATTTATTTGTATTTCGTTATAGTTTAATTTCAATGTGGAGTTTGCAATGAATTCTAGACATAGTTTAAAGTACAAATTATTTTCAAGTACAAAAACGATTGATTAAATAGGAACCTTAAATTAATTTTCAAAATTATATATATATATTCCTTTGTAATGATAAACTAGGTACTAGAATGAAACACACATTTGCTAGAAAATAAACAATCTTGAAAAGGGAACCTGCTTAACTAATTCTTATGAAGCCGTCATATTCACGCTTCACGTAATCCTATAGCTAAATTCAATCTTATGAAATAGAAATCAATCTCACTAGTTGATGAGGCAAAATCAATAATCACATTGAATTTCGAAAATTAATTTAAGGTTCCTATTTAATCAATCGTTTTTGTACTTGAAAATAATTTGTACTTTAAACTATGTCTAGAATTCATTGCAGACTCCACATTGAAATTAAACTATAACAAAATACAAATAAATCCTCAATCATACAATATTCTCGCACTTGAATTATACTTTTTAAATCTCCTATGATATCTTGAAAACCCTAATCTATTTTTTCCTCTCATTAACTAAGAAACTAATACTTGAAACAAAGCTTTGAGATAACCAAAAGAACACATACATTACCCTAATGATAAATTCAAACCTTAAACTAAATAGAAATACTCTTGATAACAAATTCAAGATTCAAATTAACAAAAGAAAGTTCGAATTATTGCTAGAAGAAAACTACTTCACTTCATGTAAAATAACACTTAAAAGATCCTACTAAAAATCCCATTGCAAATAATTTATGAGAAACCTTCAATTCAAATATTTTAATCTAGATGGAATGAATTATTCAAAAACAAGCTTACTTTTCAAAACCATGTAACTCAATAATGAAAACTAGGTCACATTGCATTAGACTTGATATCTCTACCTACACAATCAAATCGACACTCAGACTTGCTCTTATAAGGAAATGATTACACTATGAAAACAATAATTATTCTAATTAAAAATAAATCTAATTATCAAGTGAAGTCTCGGGATGCATAAATGAATCAAATGAGCATTAAACCTACAAACGTTTAAAAGAAACTAAGTAATTCAAACCTTGAATCAATATTCTAAATTGACCGTAATAACATAATGAAATTCAAAGAAAATAAATTTGTTCTCATTCCATACTCAAATTAGAAGCATTTAAATATGTTTTAATGACTGAATCAAACTTAGAAATCATTGTGTGCCTATATCGTGAATGCTCCCATTACATTCGATTTTAACAAAAGGAATAGAGTGTAGCGATGTATTACAACTCAAGCATAGGTTATGTAATGAGTAATAATTCTTTAGTCCATTAGTTAGCATGATGCAATGATGACTAAAATGCTTTGAAATTGAATCACACCTACCACAAATCAACACATTTACACGGAAACAGGAAACTTACGCTATGAAATATCACAAACATCTAATTATCTTATGCTGATTGATCAAGCTTAGCTCCAGAGGTGGTGCGGCCTCCCACTCTTGGAGTAAGCCAAATTACTCCAACGGAGGAAAGCTTTAAAAACATCAAAGACTGGAATTTGAAATGAATCATGGCAGCAACGATTCTGCCCACAACTTGAAGGAGAGTTATACAAATATTTAAAACATCCTTTGGAAATCGATTTATACAAATCACATGCCAAACGATTTTGGTTTTTACACAACAGTCCCTATCTCTATTACATTGGTGCAAATTCGATGTCAGTTATACATCTCCAAAATTCGACCCTTACTGTGTAGCTCTCTACCTTTTATAGCAGCAACACTGTGACTCTAATTAAATGGATCGATGGTTACGTGGGATACAAATTTAGGATATTTGGTTAATATGAATTAAACAAAATCAAAACAATGAGATTTGATTTCCAATTTAGTTTTGAGTTGGTGTGATCCGGCTTCTGGAAGAATTTGATCCTCACGCACTTTTGGCAGAGACATCACACAACTAGCTGGGGTATCACACATCTGGAAATGATCCAATCCATCATCATCATCCTTTCCTCGATATCAACGTTCTAATCATGTGTTGGCAAGAAGAAATTGAAAATTAACTTGGTGGATAACCTTCTGCGGTCTCATGATGTAGAAGCATGCCACGCACTTCATCATCACTTATGAAAGGCTGGTTGTCATGGCCTCCATGGCGAGGCCCACGAATCTCTAACACCTATATACCAAGGCTGGCATTTTGAAATGTCAACTCCCTCTAGAGTGGAACAAGGAGTTCATTAACTGTGATTGAAGTCTCACTATAATACGTCGGTGATATCCAACATCCCCATCGCCACCATTTCGGAATTGAATATCGTGGGATGAGAAATCCACTGAATACAATGATAAGAACTAATGAAAAAGAAACTTTGGGAGCATCGTCTCATCTTCAGGCGCAACAGCAAGAAAGACAATGATCATTTTCGTTACGCATATTAACATTGTAGCCTCATGACCAGTTGCAAATGGAAGATTAGTTAAAGGCTAATTCGTCGTAACCACTTCACATATCCTCTAGCAAGGAACTGTAGTAAGAAACTCTAGATGCAATATCTAATGAAAATCCCCCCAATTATAGCCATGAGAAACTTACTCTATGCTTCAACAAACTCCAGCCATTGCACAGAACAACGCAATTTCCATAAGAAATTAATGAAAAACAACCTTCCAACTTCATAATAAGTAACTGAGGTCCAAATAATTGACTTGAAAAAGGAATGTGGGATCTTCAAAAGAATTCCAGGAAGAGTGTACACCCATGTCGGGTAGAGGTAAATATTCCTTTGTTTGAATAACACTGGAAGTCGTCTAATCGTCATCGCTAACTCTGGAAAACCATTGAACATCATGACGATTGTTAGTCATTAGTAATTTTTGCTGATATCCAAAGATGACTAAGCTCTAAATCCTAAGATTTCTAGAAACAATATCTAAGAGACATTATGAGTTCTAGAAATCTCACTGCCTTCATCATCCTAAATTTAACTAATTCACTCAAAACTTCATCTTTTGCCTTCTCAAAGATTGTCCTGCTACTCTAAGAAAACTCCATTTTATGGGCCTAATGACCTCATTTTTGTTCATCTCCTAACTCTCACTCACTCCCTATTTTCCTCTCAAAATCCATTCTTTCCCCTTTCCCAAACCCTAAAAAATCCTCTCCCATTTATCTTTTTTCCTCTAAAAAGCATTAAACAATGTAAAAATCCCTTTTTACATTGTTTAAATTTAACTTCATCCCTATCGGACCTTTTAAAAAAAAAAAGCCTAACCAAAACTCTGTTTTGTGTTAAACCCGCCCTTTGCATAAATTGGGCCTTTAGCCCCTTCTCGTCTCGCCCCCTCGGTCCCCTCTAATCCCATAGGACCGTTTCCTCCACCTTGTTTATAGCCCCTTCCCTATTCAAAACTCCTCCGCCCCTTTTATTTTACATACCCCTGCAAAGCTTATAAAAGGCCTCCAAGCCTTTGAAATAATAAACGGGTCCCTCTTACCTCACCCCGCCTCTTATTTTCTTCCAGGCTGCATCCACTGTTGATTTAGATCCCTGGGCCCAATCCAACGGTCCTCGCATCCCCTTCCCTCATTCCAAATTAATCCAGCCCTGTGCTACCTGACAAATCCTGCCACGTCATCACGCCTGAGCCCTACCTTCCACTTAACCTTGTCGCCAACCATAGCCTGCCATCTATCTCTAGGCTCCACCCTCTAGACCTGCACTCCACTCCCCCCGTTCACTCCATACCGTCGATCTCATCTCCCAAGATCCGATGACCCAGACTTAATATCGCGCAGAAAACTTGCGCCAATGTTAAGAACCTTACCCTGCAAAAAATAAGTGGTATTCACCCTGCCACATGTCGATTAATCTATGGTATTGCGCGCCCATCGCCCTCAATGCACGTGATAAACCGCCGTGGTTTTTCAAAAACCGCCTTTCACCTCCGTGCCAAAATTCAAATTTCTTCACCTCTCCGCCATGATCCACCTACGGAACCTTCCCTCTACACCCTCTCTTCCTCTACAAATCCCCCCCGATGCCTCAGAACCCTAAAAACACAGTCAATCCAATACCGCAAGCTTTAAAAAGATTAATTATTTTGTTTTTGTGCAGGTTTTAATGGAAGAAATGCCCAAAATGTGGTCCAATGGCTTGAAAAGGAAAATTGAAGCCCTGGATGACGATCCTAGTGGTTTCATGCAAATTTAAAGGAACAAAGGCAAGGGTTTAAACCCTAACACCACCAGAATCATGATCCTGGGTGGTCACATAACGCTCCTGCCATGAAGAAATTTTCATCCCTGCACATACAAACAAAAAAACTATAGTCAAAAGCAAACAAAGTGAAGAACAGAAGGATAAGGGGTCAATTCTAAATCAAAGGATAAACAAAGAGGATTAACCCTTAAGACAATGGTTAAAGATGAAGGTAAAAGGTTTAAAAGCAAAGGATAAATGGACAAAACAGTCATAAAGCAGAAACAAAGAATAAACAAAGTAAGGAAAATTATAAGGCTAAATCAAGGTTCAAAGGCCTAATACAGAGTTTTATGATTAAACAAAGATATATTTACCCCAAAGACAATTTCGGATAACTCAACAAAGAAGCATTTACTTCTCCAAAGACAAAATTGCCACCTACAGCATAATTTCTTTTCATAAAGGCATTGAGCAGTTATTACACAGTCAGAGATATTTTTTATCTGTCAAGGCAGTTATTGTAAAGTTAAGAATAGGCCTTAAAGTCAAACATTTCACCTATTTTTCCTTAAAAGTTAAGACATAGTTATTGAAACATAGAAGTAGTTGTAGATATTCCTGCCTTATGCCTTGCATCGTTTTCAAGGTTGGGAATGCACTTACTCTGTAATAAATGATGCTCAAACAATATATTAACCTCACCTCCTCATTTTTAGCATGAATACTGCATCTGAACTCATTGTATTGTTGGCATTTGATGACTCTTTGAAGTAATACATAGTCTTTTGGAAGTTGAAGGAAAATTGATGTCTTGGATCTTGTGGATGCCTTGATTTGTTTGTTGATGGAGGAGGCTAGATCACTAGACCCCTGAGCTTGGTTGTTGGTGAAGTGATTCTATCTATTATTTTTATTTCCTTTTTTCATTATGTTTTCATCTTTCTTTGTTACAGTAGAGTAAAATTTTTAGGCTAAGAATTGCCTTTTGAAAGCACCTTAGTTCTGTTTACTCTTCACTGTCTTAATGTTTTCTTCTGCAAGGTCTGATTGGAGGATTCTTAATTTCCCTCCAGTTCCATCTAGCTTTTTATTTTAGAAATAATTCAATAGAGTATAACCAAGGAGTTTCTCTTTTGGTAATTCCATGTCCCTTTGAGTATGGCTTGAGAGGTTGTTTTTAAGGAATGATTTCAATAGAGTGAAACCAGGGAAATTAGTGGTGAGTCCATGCTCCTTTTAGTAAAACTTGAGATATTGTTTTTAAATATATTTTTAAAGTATGCTTAGTAGAGTCTAAACCAGGGAAGTCTATGGTGAGCCCTGTCCTCTCGACTGCCTCAAAAGGTTGCTTTAAAGATCCCTAGAGAGTTAGTCAAAAGCAGATTAGATTATTTCTGTTTGATCTTAGGCTGCTCTTATTTTTATCTTACATGTTTTCTTTCTTTGAAAGTGGTCTTTTGATTACTGGATTGTTTTATGAAAGGTTTCCTTATTAAAGGTTTGTCCAAAGAAGTCTCTGGTTTTTCCTGTCCTTTGGCTTGCTTCAAACTAGTTACCTTGAAAGATTTCTCTTGTTTAAAGTACATGATAAAGGATTCTTAATTTCCCTTTGTCCTACTTTTCATTCGTATCCTTAATATTCATCTCATCATCCCAAAAACTTTGAAGATCCACTAGCCAGGTTAGATTTTCCCTATGATACTCCCCGATCCTTTAATAAACTTATCATGACTTCCATTTGACTCCATTGCCCAAAGACACAGAGATTTCCCATTCTATCTATGCTCTTTGATCATTATGTCCAACCAAAACAATCAAACAAACCTTGCACTTAAATAACTATCCTAAAATCAACCCTTAAAAAGAAAACAAGCACATATCCTTTGCAAATAACTAGAGAGATCCCTCTTCGAGTCTAGGAAGGATAGGTCCTAGAACTCTAAAGACTAGTTCCATGTTGCCTTGTCATTTGGTATTCCAATCTACCAAATCATAGGATCCCAACAACCACGAGTGAGAAGAAAAGGGAACCAAAGTAATAATTTGCATGTTCAAGGTCGACTTGCATGTGTGTTAGAGAGAATATTGTCATTGTAATAAATGAAACTACAACAATTTGTATTTCCTTGAAGCCATAAACAAATGAGTTTCTCTTCATAAGTAGCCACTCTCAATCAAAACATGCTTTGAAAAAATCCAATTTTATAAGTGAGTATTCGCTGAAATACAGGGTAGTTTTGTGGCCTTTGCACTTCTCAAAAGGTTTAGAAATCCCTTCTGTCAACTTCTGGCCAACATGAAACTATTTGAATTTCAGAGAAAATTGTTCTGCTGAAATGTATCCATATGGATATTCCCTATCCTCCCAATACTTTTCTTGATCCTTCCTAGAGGTAACATCCTTAAGAGAGTCTGCAATTCCCTTACGCTCCAGACATTGGAAGCCACAATGCTAAAAAAAACTCAAGAGTGTGATTACAAGGCCCATGGTAAACTATCTGTCCTTTTGACATTATGATAATATCATCAAAGAGACCAAATATCTCAGGTGCTGGTTGAAGAAGTGACATGACTATTGTATCTTGCTTGATGTGTGAAACCTATTGAAGAAACTTTACGATCTGAAAAGTAGTATATATGTCCAAGCCAATTGATATCGCATCCATGAAAAGAGTTTTAATTGAATATACGATCATTTTCCCAGTCGTTACTCTTCTTTTCTCCCCACCATAAATTCCTCTTATCGTGGAATTACCAATTATGGTGTCTGCACAAATATCTAGACCAAGGATCTTCAAAATATAATTTGTTGAAAAATTTCTTTTAGACCCTCAATTGCAGTTGCCTTCATATATGTGTCTACATCTGCCTCTGGAAGGATGGCAACTTATTTTTCTCTTTTTCGTATTTCTGACAACAAATCATGTCTGGTACCCACTCCTTGGAAACGAGCTGGTAAATAAAATGTTTCCATAACCGTCCTCTCTGCAAAGTGCAGATCATTTTGGCTGATAGAATATGATGTATTTTGGGGCACAAACTCATTGAGATGGAACCCATTGTATGATATATTTCCCTTTGTCTTCATTGTAGGGTCCAATTTTCCTGCAAGAGCCAGAATCAAGGTTGTCTTCCCCCATCCTGGTGGTCCTAGCAGAAGAGTAATACTTTTTTGTAATACACCTGGAAAGCTGATTGAAGTTGTTGGTAATCGATTTCATTTCAATAAGGCTGGTTAATTATCTTTTATTGGTGTTGTTGATGCTAGAAATCTCACCTTGAAACAAGGCAAAGGTTTCAGAACGTGGCTCTCAATTTGTCATAGAGTCCAAGATGTTGCTTCATGCATGGGGTGAATCCTTACATAAATATGTTTCTACCCCGTGAATAAATTTGTACATAAATTCAATTTTTCACTAGACTTATTCATCTGCCACCAAGAAGGCGTTTATTAGTGAAACTATTACACAAAACATTCTTCAAATAAACTAATAACAAGAATTTATAATTTAATAATTAATGTCTCTAAATTCCTCTAATCATCAACTTAATAAGATAAAAAAGGATTAAAACACTGGGCACAATCAAAAAATTATCTGATAAAAATCGTAAAAATTTGGACAAAACGACAACTCAACATCCCCCCACGTTGAACTTCTTGCACCTCCTCGTGCAAGAAAAAACTATAAGGCTATGAAATAAGGCAGGGAAAATGTTAGAAAGGATTTTAGCAAGTAAGAATGAAGATGCCCAATATTTTAATGCATTCATTAGCCCACAACATTGGTATTACTATTACATTACCAACTAAAACCATGTAAAATGATAAAACAATATCATGTACCGAAAGTAGACATTATGTAGAAAAGAGTGTTGCACATACCTGTTACCTTGTTCCAAATGAATTACCTATTTTTTTCTGCCCAAAGTCTTATGATAAGAATCAAATTTCACTGAAAAGGTGCAATTTCAAAAATACTAACACAATATTCCTGCACCTACTATAATAATCTTGTACCTAGGTTATGCATCACATATTTAGAGGCAATTACAATAAATACACATTTATGGAAACCAACACCTTGTGAATAGTCACCATTGATTATTTCATCACTTCAAATACCATAGAAATTAAAGTTATGGTACCAGGAAAGGAAAAAGAGAATTATGACACTTCCCTGGACCAGTCAACAATCTCTTTATTGAACACTCTAAATTTCATTGTCATCTACATGAAAACTTGAATTTCTTCTTAATCAGTACAAAGAATTACCTCCACTAAGGGTGCCACTTCATTAAAGATTCATGATTTTTGAAAGATAGACCTCAAAGCACCATATTCAAATCGTCTTAAAACCATTTTCGAAGAAAAAGGACGAGTCTTAGGGAAAGAGAAGGAAAAACCAAGAAAATAATAGTATGCAATTAACTTTAATGCCACATACATGGCCATGCTGTCCACAGGCATTCATAACCTTGGCATGGATGTCTTTTAACCCCGTGAAATGTCTGTGTCCCACTTACTAGATGCATATTTAGAGTTAGCTTAGTTGACTCTTTAGGTGAAGGCCACTTTCCTAGCTTGGTAATCAGTTGATGGCACTGGCACTCACAAGAAGTAACATTGATGAACAAGGTGGCTCGTTATGAGACCTCCTATCTTCTAGCTTTTTGGCTGAAAGCCATTACTCTGGCTTGGTGACCAGTTGTAGTAATGTCATGCATGTTAGGTCTCATGATGTTATGAAACCGATTCCAAACATAGAATAAAGGAGAGATCAACGCCTTAGAAATTAGCCACTTCGAGGGGGCAACCTCCAATACAGCTCCAAAAATAGAAGAAAAGAGAGATCAACGCCTTAGAAATAAGTCACTCTGAGGGGGAAACCTCAAATACATTACATAAATAAACAATTCTTGGATGATACAAATGACCAAAACCTCCTTCTATATATAGGATTCCATGGGCCCACAATATAATCCTAGTAGACTATTGGTTCTGAAAGAGGTGGCTTTTTATTGACAACTCTAGTGCTTCCTCATTTAATTATCAACTCGGGGTAAGTCTTTTTATTCCAAGAGTGTCGAAAAAATATATGCGAGTCAGTTTGTCTAACATATGTTCCTTGTCAATTATGAGGAAGAATTTACTAACTTCCTGAGCTTGCTTGTCCTATGAGGGGTGACTTGGATAGGTTTTTAACCTAAGATTGAGCAATAGGATTTTGCATTTATCTAATGGAATTAAACAACAACTTAACTGAACTGAACAAAAATCTAGATAAACCAAGAAGACATTGAATTGAATTCGACAATCAACTGAACAACGATGGAATTGAATGGAACAACAGTCTAACTAAGCTAATAAGTAATGGAATCGAATTGAATCAGTAGTCTAGCTAACTAATAAATAATGGAACAAAAATATAACTAGCTGAGTAGTAATGGAACAACAGGATAACTAGGTTGAATAGAAATGGAACATCAGTATGACTGAAGTGAATTAAGTAACTTGTACAACAAGTAATTAAGTAATTTTGCAATGGAGTTCTCTTTATGAATTAGTTAATCAACATTGATCTATGGTTGAATGCTTCATTATGCTAGAAGGAGAACACAATTCATAAAGATAGATAATACTAAAATCAGCTTATTCTACGATTTGTAATTCAAATGCAATGATATTAAAAGAACTAGAACTATCTATTTATAACAAAGCATTTTCGTAAGTCGGAAAATACGATTGTGCTTGTCCTACTTTAAGAACGCAGTTCCTAACAATCCTGAAGAAAGAGAACTGTATTTGTATTGAATGGAAATATACGTTACAAATATATCATATTCATAAGCATTGGTTCTGTAACTACACAGAGTATGACAACTTGCATGGACCTTCTAGAGGTTGGGCCCAGACCACCAGAATTCCTAGCACCATAAAAACTTAAAAAGGTGATTGTTCAAAGCTCTATATTACATCCAGTGATGTTACAAAAACACAATTAGACAGAATGTTTCTGATTTTTCTATTACAGAATGAATTTCATGTCTTGTCTCTAACTCCCCTTCTCCTTCGTCCTTTGCCATTTTAAAGGTGATTTCAAATATTCGAAAGTGTTTTCCAAATGACAGCCCGCTCCGCGTGGCTGTCGTTTAAGTTCTTGGATTCGAATTCATCTTTATGCCTTCTACCGACCACTGGGAATTATTAGGATTTCATTTGCTCGTGTCTATTGGTTGGCTTCTATTTCCTATTGGTCTAGGCATTCTCCCTTCCTGCATGCGAAGATAATAGAAGTCAATTTTCTATTACAAAAAATCATTTTCATCATTAGTCCGATTGTTCCCATTTTCGCAATCTTTTATTCTTTATTATTAATATGAAGAGGGATTCCCCCGAAATTATAACATAGTTGAAGTACTTACAGGGTGAGAATCATACCTTAATTTGTGCCCAAAATACTCCCCTACTTACCTAGTTGCATGTCCTCATGCAAACAGATGATTTAGATGTAGTTGTGTTAAGGAGTAGGCAGGGTAGGCCTTTTCATTGTATGCTCTAAAGCCTTGTTTTCATTTCATGAGTGCAAAGGCAGTGCCTGTGACTCATCCTGGTAATTCGTAATTTTGATTATAATCCTCGGGAGAATGCCATAGGAGAGGGTTTCTGTATCTGCATCCCAAATAGGTAGGCCCCATGCTGTAGACTAGGTTGATGTATGAAAGGAACATGGAGGAAGCATCCTTGAAATTCCTGTAATTGAATGGCTCCCTATTCTTCACATTGTTTGTGGAGGCCATCCATCTTTTCTTGGCTACTGCTAAGGCCGCTTCACGAATGTCCTCAAAGTATTCTCGTGCATTTCATATGATATCTTTATGGATGGGTCCCAGCCTAGTCCTCACACCTGGCCTTCTCATGAAGCTTTTGTGGTGGATGATCAGTTATAGGGGTTTCATAGGCTCCCCCCCTGACCCATAAATCTAGACTATGCTCTCTTTTCTAGAAGATGTCGTAGGCTTTGGCCCACCTGATCTAGTTTTTAGCAAATAAAAGGAAGCCTTGTAGTTTTACATCCCCTATGAAGGGGCTAGGGTTGATGTCTGTGTCTTCTTCTAGGAAGAATTTATGCATGTAAAGCTCACACAAAAGGCGTTGGAATTGTTCATCTTGATCGTTACAACATTGGGAAAATTACTGTATGGTCCTGAAGGTATTGGGTTTCCTTACCCTGGCAGCTTTAACTTTCAAGAGTAAATACAATTCTGTTAGGAATAAGGCATATTTGGTTGCCGGAGCTCTTCATGATAGCGCATCATTAAATAGAGAGAAAATTGTAGATATTTTCTTCTTAGCTTTCTCTACCTGCTCTTATACCACTTTAACCTTTTCCTACTCTCCTCTAAGCTGGGTGAATGTATCATCTTCTGTGACGGAGACGTTAGTGAACTTCTTTTGCAGTGTCTGATATTCTTGTAATGGCACCGCCTCCTTCTTACATTGTGTTAATTCATGCCGCACTTGCACAAGTTAATTTCGTAATCTCTGGTTGGAAGCTATCTCTACTAGATGGGCATAGGCAGGGGCTTCCTCTGTTTGGTTCTGCTTTTCCTCTATAACCTTCTGCTCAGTTTGGGTGGAGGCTTTGATGATGTTTTCCAGTTCCGTCTGCACTTCAGCCTCGATGGTGTCTACCAGGTTGGTCTATATTTTAGCGTCAGTAGTAGTTATCAGATTGGTTTGTATTCCAGTTTCCATGGTGTGGGCTAAGTCAGTTTGCATTTCATTTTCGACAGTATTTACTGGTTCTGTTTGAGTTCTTGAAATAGAGGTTTCTATCCTTGGCTTCCGGGCCCTTCTTTATTTTTTCAGTTGTTTCCTCAGATATTTTACCAATTTTTCCAATCTCTTGCAGGTCCTTCTTAGTTTCTCACTTCTCCTTTTATTTGGACCTTCACCTGTTCTTATTTCAGCAGGTGATAGGGGAGCAGAATTCTCTTTTTCAAGGATGGCGTTTAGAATGGTGTTTCTGATTACATCTTCAGAATTGACCTCAATATGAGTGTCCTGACTAGGAGGAGTGATGCTACCTCCTGGTGATAAAGGGGTTGTCTTTGTGTGTGTGCTTTGCTCCACAAGGACAGTGTCACCTGAATAATATTGTGATTCCAATCTCTCCTCTTCCTATCCATCACTATACACTTCATAATTATCAATAGGAGATAGAGCCTCATCATCTCATGGTTCCTCTTGGTCAGGTAGGATGTTAGTGTGACCAGAGCTAATGGGGGTGGCAGTTTTATGAAAAAGTTCCTCTTGCTCCTCTGCTTCCAGTGGGTTTGTTAATTCGTAGTTTGTCCTTATTTGTCCTAGGACTCGGACCATTTCCTCCTCGAATTCTTGCAAGGGTGCATGGGATGGTTCTGATTCCTCCATGAGGTTCGAGGTTCCTTCGAGTATCCTGGGTCGTTTTTTCCTGCTTGACTCTAACGTTGAGGGTCCGGTCCTTTTTCTTCTTGGAGGATTTACCCTAGGGGGATCAATTTTGGTTCCATCAGGGTTTACTTCTGGTTCCTGTGCACGAAATTATCCCATTCTATCTGCTGCCTATCTAGCTCATGAATGATGATAGTTTTATTAAGCCCTGGTGACTAACCACTGCTTGGGGCTTCTTGGCCTTCCCCAATCGAAAAAAAGTATCATGCAATATAGAATTCAAAAAGGCAGGCAGATTAATTGAAATTTTTTGTTTAAGTGCAGCTAAAAGTTTGAGTTGTCGAGGTTTTACCACATCTCGACATCCTTCACATGTAATAAACTTTTGGATTAATGTCGCCAGCTCTTGCCATGGCTGGTGTAAAGAGGCAGGGTTAATCCCTCAATTTTTTCGTTCCAATGGTTCATCCATGTCCTGGTATACTGCTACTTCTTCTCTCAGGAGGAGATGCTTTTCTGCCCATCTTTCTCCTTATGCTGGTATTCCAGAAACTTTCACGATAATTCCCTCTCTAACTGGTATAGTTCGGCCGTTAACTCTAGTTTTCCCTTCCTGTAGATTTTGCAGAAATTTGATTGCAATTCTCGTGTTGGATCCTTGTAGTCTGTGTACATATGTCAGCCATGCAACTCGCTGGAGGATGGAACTTGCTGCCTCTGAAATAAGAAAGTTTACAGGCTCGCTTCGAAGGGTATTTCCTTCCATAAATGATATGCTCTTTTCCTATGATTATTTTTCTTCTTGGCTCGGTTGTTTCAACTGGATGTTGTCTGCAAGCGGAAGAGAGACTGCGGCTCTACATAGATAATCTTCATGCCTTAATTGTAGTGTTTATCGATGCGTCTGACGAGATTTGTGCATGGATTTCACATGCTTTCCGAATTAAGTCCAATTACACCCCCTCCCTCAAAGAAAGGGTGCCCACGCCCTCAAGTACAGGAGAGATTTGGCCGGTTATGAATGCGGATAGGGGAATGTCCGAATTTGGTAAATCTGCGTGTGAAGGATTGGCGGTTGAGTAATTACTACATATGCGGCAAAAAGGTCAGATTTAGAAGTTTTCATAATTGTATCTTGTGCGGAAGTTAACAGAAAGCGAGAGGAAATAGCATTGCCATTATTGCGATATGATGTCCTTGCACGACTGAAAAGTTATGACGGAAGCAAGACTGAGTTAAGTAATGATTGGCGTTGTCATTCCAAAGTTCAAAATATGTAAACATATCTTTGTTAGTTATTCTTATGGTAAGTCACGATTGTTACTAATTCGAGTAATAGCTTTGTGGTTGAAAAAAATGGAAGACAAGTTGTATATAACAGCAATTGGCTATTGAAGGAGCATTCTTTCATACCACAAGCAGAGCCACTGCTGCCAACGCGCGTTCATAGCCTCGACAGGGTTGCTATTTTAACTCGAAAAATGAGCCAAGATCCTTATGTAAGAATATTTGTTTTTCCAATTTTATGGAGAGATCACCATGCTGGTATGGTACCCAAGTAACCATAGTGCCACTCACTAGAGTTGTAGCAAAGTGATCAGGTCGACTCGTGATGAGACCTCCTGTCCTTCAAGTTATTAAGAAGGTCATTACCCTGGTGTGGTGGCCATAATGGGCATGTCAATTGCTACACTCTTATGAACATGGTAGGCTGGCTCGTGATGAGACCCCCTATCCTCTCTTAAGATTTGCATGTAAATGTAGTAATTATTTTGAATTGTAACATTTTGATCTATAAGGAGGTCACTGTGCTGGTGTGGTAGCCAGATAGTCACAATGCCATTCACTAGAATTGTAATATAGTGATCAGGCCGGCTCATGATGAGACCTCTTGTCCTTCTAGTAGATGAGAAGGTCATTACCCTGGTGTGGTAGCCATAATGGGCATGTCACTTGTTAAATCCTTATGATCATGGTAGGCTGGCTCATAATGAGACCCCCTATCCTCTTAAAGATTTGCATGAACACATAATGATTGTTTAGGGAGGCTCATTGACTCAAGAGTGAGGGATGGTGAAAGAAGCGGGAAAAACTAATACCATTAATACCCCTTGTTCCATTTCTTCATGTTGTAGGGACATATTAATCGAATAGTGCCAAAAGACATATCATCATAAGGTCCTGAATTGTTTGATATCATATTTTAACTGCGGGTGACTTAGCCTTTTATTTCATGTGTGCATAATGTCAGCTTCCTGTTCAAGAATTATAGTGCCAAAGGGTCATCATATTTGTAATTTTACCATTTTCCCTCTCTCTTCCAACTGCCATTCCCTACTCAAAGTTACTCAATTATAAAAAGAATGGCTATTTAAGTTCATCGGACAACATTTGTTTATATATTGAGAAGCAGTTGTTCAAAGATTGCTCGGCATTAAAAAATGCTCAAAAACGGTTGTTCAGTTCGAATGAACAACAACTGTTCAAAGATGGAACAACGACTGTTCCAGAATTGGGCAGAAAAAATAAAAACATAGTAGTGAACAACTGTTCAATTCGTCTGAATAGAAACCGTCCAAAAAATGGACAACAGTTGTTCAAGAATTGAACAATAGATTTAGAAACGTGAAACAACTGTTCATTTGTGGTTGAATTGGAAGTCGTTCAAAAACTGAATAATAGTTGTCCATGAATTGAACAAAAAAAGTACAAACAAGACAAAAAGTTGTTCAATTTGTTTGAACCGCGACCATTCAAAAATTGAACAACAACTTTCCACGAATTGAACAACAAAATTAAAAACACGGCAGAAAGCTATTCAATTTGGTTGAACCGCGACCATTCAAAAATTGAACAACAATTATTCTCGAATTGAACGGCAGATGTTCTCGAATTGAACAACAAAAATAAAAACACAGCAAAAATTTGTTCACTTTGGTTGAACCATGGCCATTCAAAAATTGAACAGCTGCTGTTCTCGAATTGAACAACGAAAAATAAAAACACAGCAAGAATATGGTCAATTTGGTTGAACCGCGGTCGTTTAAAAATTGAACAACAGTTGTTATCGAATTGAACAACAAAAATAAAAACACAAACGAATAGTTGTTCAGCTCGACTGAACAGCAGTTGTTCAAATACTGAACAACAACTATTCATAAATTGAAAAACAAAGTAAAAATGTAAAAAAAAAATGGTTGTTCAATTTTGGTTGAATCAACGGCCGTTCGAATATTGAACAGCAGCTGTTGCAGAATTGAACAGCAAAAAAACAGTCACTGGCTGTTCAATTCAACCGAACAGCAGCCGTTCAAATATTGAACTGTAGTTGTCCGCGAATCGAACAACAATAATGAAAAATACATAGTAATTGGACGGATGTTCAATTGAACAACAATCATTCAAAGATAAAACAACAACTGTTTTCGAATTGAACAGCAATAAAAACACAATTTTACAAGGAAAATGGATTGCAAATGGGAAGAATGTACAACAAGAAAAAACAATTATGTACATTATTTACAAGTGATGCTTTCAAACCTCTCATGTACTTGAGTTTGTGGGGTTGTCACCCCCTTGCACCACAAATTGGATGGTGGGATCGTTTCGTGCCTGTTGACAGAAATATTCTTTCGTGAGAGGTTTGCGATAGAGGCATACTCTATGCCTGTTAACTTGAAATGTTGAACCAGACCCATCTATGGTGGTCAAGGTGAGGGTACCATTGCTATGTACTTTCTGAATTTCATATGGACCGAGCCACCTTGTTTGCAGTTTTCCTGGAAAGTCTTTGAATCTGGAGTCATAGAGGAGTGCCCAATCTCATTTTTGAAATACCTTCCTCTTTATTAGGTTGTCATGCCACTTGGCTTGCTGTTGTTGAATGATCCTTGTGTGTTGTAGGGCAAGCAGTCGAATTTCATCCAGTTCATTTATTTGCTAGAGTCTTTTAGCTTGAGCTTCTGTTAAGTCCAATCCCACTTCCTGGGATGTTCTCAGAGTTTTAATCTCAAACTCAATAGGGAAGATAGGTTCTCTCCCAAATACTATCTGATATGGTGAATATCCAGTGGTATTTTTCCAGGTTGTTCGATAAGCCCATAAGGCTTTTGGTAGTCTAGTGGCCCAGCCCCGGTGGTGTGCTGCTACTGTCTTGGTAAGGATTGCCTCCAGGACTTTGTTAGTGCTTTCGACTTGCCCATTGACCTGCAGGTGGTAAGGAGACATAACTCTGTGAATGATATCGTGATTTCTTAAGGTAGATGTGATCTTATTGCTTGTGAATTGTGCCCCCCCATCAGTTATCACTTCCCTTGGCAAGCCATATCGTATGAATAGTTCAAAGAGAAACTTAATTACTGATCCTTCCGTGGCTCTTGACAAGGCCACTACTTCCACCCATTTGGTGACATAATTCGTGGCAACTAATATGTGGGATTTCTGGTTTGATGGTGAGTTGAATGGCCCAATGAAGTCCAATTCCCATCATTCAAATGGTTCCACAACCAATTGTGGTTGTAGCAGCATTTCATCAGCTTGGCCTGAGCGGCCTATTCTTTGGTAGCTATCGCAAGCCTAGACATACTTCTTTGCATCTTTGAAAATCGTAGGCCAATAATAGCCTAATTGAAAAACTTTATACCTTGTCTATCATTCTGTGAAGTGGCCACCACAGGGTTCATCGTGACAGGCTCATAAGATGTCATATATTTCGTCTTCCCTTATGCATCTGTGTATGTGCATATCGGCCCCTGTATGGAATAGGTGTCCTCTAATCCAAGAGAATCTTGTGCTGCATTGTACAATCAATTTTCGTTCTCTCGCCATTAAATGTCTGGGTAGCTTTCCCACTGCCAGATAATTTGCCACATCTGCATACCATGGTGTTTTGACCACTACAGAAAATAGGTTCTCATCAGGGAATTGATCGTCAATTTTTAGCGTGTCGTCTATCTTGGGGACTCTGGACAAGAAGTCTACGACCACATTTTCCTTCCCTGGACGGTCTTTGATTATTATATCGAATTCCTGCAACAACAGTAGCCAACGATTCATTCTTCCATTCGTGATTGGTTTATTATCTAAATATCTAATAGCAGAGTGGTTAGTGTACAGGAACACTTGATATTCGGTTATGTAGTGCCTAAATTTATTGATAGCATAAATTACAGCTAGGAATTATTTTTCGGTCACTCTATAAATTAATTTGGTAGGAGTAAGGTTTTTGTTGATATAATAAATAGCATAAGGCTTTCGGTCTTCTTCTTGGCCAAGGAATGCTCCTATTGTTGTATCAGATGCATCAGAAGAGATGTGAAAGGGCAGTTTCTAGTTAGGACCTCGCAAGATTGGTGCTGTTGAGACCAGCTTCTTCAAGTCTGTAAAAGCGGTGTCACATTTTTTAGTCCAATGGAATTCAACATTCCCAGTCAATGCATACAGAGGTGCAACTATCTGCGAGAATTTTTTTATAAATTTGCGATAATATCCTGCATATCCCAGGAAACTGCATACCTCTGTTTGTGTACAAGGTGTGGCCAACAGAAGGATTACCTCTATTTTAGCCAGGTCTACCTGTATTCCACCTGCAGAAATGTAGTGACCTAGGATTACCCCCTCAGTCATCATCATGTGGAATTTTTCGTTGCTTAGACATAGTCTAGTAGCAATACATTGTTCTAACACTTTTTCTAACGTTTCTAGAGCTTGGTTGAAGTCTTCCCCATAGGGTGTAAAATCATCCATATAAATTTCAATTCCTTCATTTAATAAGTAAGAAGAAATGCTAATTATGGCTCTCTGAAATGTTTCTAGGGCATTACATAATCCAAACGGTAAAAATCTATAAGTGATAGTGCCCCATGGGCAAGTAAAGGTTGTCTTATCTTGGTCATCGGGAGCTATTTGGATTTGATTTTATCCACTGAATCTGTCAAGAAAAGAGAAAAACCTTTTCCCAGCCAATGTGTCAAGGACTTGGTCAATGAAGGGAAGGGGGAAATGGTCTTTCTGAGTTGCTTTATTTAATTCTCTATAATCTACGTAGATTCTCCAATTCCCATTCTTTTTAGGGACGACCACCAAAGGTGAGACCCATTTTCTATTTGAGATAGGATAAATGAAATTTACATCTAAAATTTTTTGCAACTTCTCTTTTACAATATATTTTAAATGCATGTTTAGTCTTCATTGGGGTTGTCTAACGGGGTGTGTTTCCCTATCAGTATAGATGTGGTGCATGCACAGTTGTGGGTCCAAGCCCTTCATGTCTTGGTAGTCCCACGCAAATGCACCTTGGTGCTTCTGGAGGACTTTTATGATTTTCTGCTTTTGGTTGTCATCCAAGCTGCCATTAATATTCATAACCTTTCATGGTTCGATATCAATAGGTATGCTGTTACGAACAGTCGTTGTGGAGATATGTTGAGTCTTTAAGTCTGCCACAGGATTCTCTTGATCTACATGTTCGAGGACTGTTTTCATCATTTGGCATTTCAGAATTTCAGGCTTGGGTGAATGATTCATAAAGTTATCAATCACATCATCTTTAGTTTGATCCTTGAATTCGAGGGCTTCTACTAGTGCAAGAGGTGGACAAATGTTTTTCTCCCAATATGTATCTAGGTGTTTGTGAATTTTTATCGTGGGCAGACTTGGTTTGGCAGGCAGATAAATAATGATATTTTTTATAGAGTCACCTCTAGTGATAGTTATGCTACCTGCTCGACAGCCTATGTAAACATCTGCTGTGGCTAGCCAAGGTTGCCCAAGAATCAATGGGTGCCCTTCCATCCTGTTTTTTGGATTAATGACTAAAAAATTGGATAGTATTCCCATGAGTCCAAAGACACCATAATGTCTTGCACTATACCTTCCGGTCTGATAATAGATCTGTTAGCTAGCTCCAGAAGTGTGGTCGTAAGTTCTAAAGTTGATATGCCTAGTTTTTCACAAGTTCTTGTAGTTAGGATGTTAATGGTTGCCCCTAGGTCAACCAATGTGTTTGGAAATGAATGTCCAAAAATTTCAACGGTTACAATGGGGTTTCCTAGGTATTCATATTTTACAGGTGATTCTCTACCTAACAGCAAGTCAGATAGTGTTCCTACCACATGAACGGTGGTGTAACCATTGTTTCTTAATTTGTTTTTTTCCACATAATTCTTTGATTGTCTTTGCATAGATGGGGATGTCTTGGATGGCCTGGAGAAGAGGAATTTTGATACAAAAGTTTCTTAATTCCCCCAGGATGTCAAAATCTAGAGTGATTATAGGTCTGGGTAGGTTTAATCTCTTAGGAAATGGAGGTGGAGTCACCCTAAGTTCTTTAGGTCTTTGTTGATCAATTGTTTCCTTATCTTTACTTGTTTTTGTTATATTCATTAGGCTAGGCTCTATGGATGTTTCAACTTGGGAATGAGGTGGAGTTGTGGCCTCTATAGATAATATAGTACATCCTGATTAACCTCAATTCGTTGCACTGTTTCTTTTTGGCATCGGGTTCTGGATTTTCTATGCTCTGAATTAGTTGAATCGGTTTGTTATTGGAATTAGGATTGGGTTGGGCTGGCAATTGAGGGCGTATGACAAGTTGCTTGTTATGCTGAATTGGGTAGGGAGCTGGAAATTGTTGGGTTCCTGCTCCTATCAGCAGATTGGCCATTCTCGTAGGTCGCTACCAGTTCCAATTGGTGTTTTGAGTAGGATTCTTTGGCCATTGGTTTTCATACGGGACATTCTGCCAGTAAGTGGGAGAGCTAGGGAATTTTTTCCAATTACTCCCTGATGGAGGTTGGGTAGGCCAAGGTAGCATAGAAAATTCTTGGTTTGGCCAAGTTGGGAAGGGTTTTTGAGTTTGCCAAGTTGTTGCAAGTTTTTGCTGGCGAAACTGCGGCAACAGAAAGTATTGAGGCAGGTCTTGGGGCATGCCAGGTTGTGCTTGCCATTGCCGATTCTGAATCATTAAATATACTGGCTCTGTTTCTTCTTCTGCTTCCTTGTAGATGACTTTCAGCCCGGGAAGTGAAGGACATTGGTCCGTAGTATGATCCTTAGTGCAGATAGCACAAATATGGACCATGTCTAAAGGACACTCCCTCTGGTTGTGCTTCTTCGGACATCTTGGGCAAAATATGGCTAGGTTTTGTTCAACTATAGCTTGTTTCTGCTTGGCTTGTAAAACATCAAGTTGCATTGTCAAAGTACCCAGGATGTCAGTTTTGAAATTTTTTAACATATTTCAAAATTTTGCTCTGGCTACATTGCCTTTGGTTTGCTTAAAATCCTTCTTCATAAAATCACGCCCAACAGGTCTATTGCGTGAGCTACCCCAAGAGCATCTAATACATAAATAAATAATCTCGTTGTATTCTTCCTGATAAATATCTCCCTTCCCCATTATGTTAAGCATCTCAACCCAGTCTTCCTTCATCCCTTTAAGCATTATGGCTTTTAAAATGTCCTTGTATAACGTGGTATATGGGGATCTTTGTAAACTGTATTGAAATATTTCTACGTATTCCTCTAATGTTTCATTGTCTTTTGCAGACATGTTAAAGATTTCATCTTTTAGGTCTCGGGTTCGACGATAGTCTTGGTATTTGGTAAGAAAATTATTCTTCATTTGGTCCCAGTTGTTTATAGTTCACCCTCCCAATCCCATGAACCAGCAGAGTGCAGTTCCTTTTAAGGTAGAGGGAAATAGTTTTAGTTTCTAGGGATCATTGGTGTAGTCATATCCTTTGCATAAGACACCAAATTCAAATAGGAATGCATCAGGATATTCTGTGGTTAACCCATGAAAGGTGGGGATGTTGTGCAAGGGAATGGCTTTCATAGGGGCATTGGCAGCATGATAAAAAATAGGGTATTCTAATGTTGATGTCTGCCTATGATTCGGATTTTGATTATTTTCCATTTGATCAAAGAGGTGCCAGAAATATTCGGGAACTTCTTGATCTAGAGGAGAGATTTTAATAGGCTTGGGAGGTGAATGCGGTGGGGGTTTTACAACACTTCCCTGATCTGGGATTCTAAGAAATTATGTTTCGATCACTTCTTTAGGGGACTTAGGTTTTGATATCTCTATGTGAATTCCTCCACTAGTTTCTCCCCCTCCTTCTTGTAGGTTTCAAGAGCCTCCCTCTTTTGAAGGGTCAGTGCCTCTATGAATGACAGTCTGCAAGCTTTGCTTAGACCCCTCTGTCTCGCAGTGAATCTCACTGTAGGCTAAAAATGGTGAGGCTACTGCTTGAGGGAGTGTATTAGGACGTTAAATGGAAATAGTTTTGGGTCCTATAGATGCCTGAGATTTAGCTTTCCTAATGATTTCGTCTATATGTGTTGTTCTCCCAAGGATCACTGGTCCTTTGGGATGTGAGGTTGGTTTCGAATGATTTTAGATTGTTTCAATCTTTTTCTTCCTAGGCATAAAACAAGAGCACCTATCCTACGGTTATTTTTACAACTTGCTGGTGAGCGGGCTAAAGGGCAAGCATGTTTCTTAAAGGTACGCAGGTTCTTACCTCTCTTTTTCAATACCCAATTCTTCATAGCAATGGAGAAACATGAATAAATGAGATGACTCTTAACACTCTCCCTAGCAACAACGCCAAAATTTTGGTTTTGAAAGGGGTGACTTTTTATTGACAACTCTAGTGCTTCCTCATTTAATTATTAACCCGGGGTAAGTCTTTTTATTCCAAGAGTGTCGGCACAATATATGCGATTCAGTTCGTCTAACAGATGTTCCTTGTCCTTCCTGAGCTTGCTTGTCCTATGAAGGGTTGCTTGGATAGGTTTTTAACCTAATATTGAGCAATAGGATTTTGCGTTTATCTAATGGAATTAAACATCAGCTTAACTGAACTGAACAAAAATCTAGATAAACCAAGCAGACATTGAATTGAATTCGAAAATCAAATGAACAATGATGGAATTGAATGGAACAATAGTCTAACTAAGCTAATCAGTAATGGAATCGAATTGAATTAGCAGTTTAGCTAACTAGGCAATAATGGAACAACAATATAACTAGTTGAGCAGTAATGGAACAACAGGATAACTAAGCTGAACATAAATGGAACAGCAGTATGACTGAAGAGAATTAAGTAACTCGTACCGTAAGTAATTAAGTAATTTTGCAATGGAGTTCTCTTTATGACTTAGTTAATCAACATTGATATATGGTTGAATGCTTTGTTATGCTAGAAGGAGTACACAATTCATAAAGACAGATAATACTAAAATCAACTTATTCTACAATCTATAATTCAAATGCAATGATATTAAAAGAACTGGAACTATCTATTGATAACAAAGCATTGTTGTAAGTCAGAAAATATGATTGCGCTTGTCCTACATTAAGAACTCAGTTTCTAACAATCCAAAAGAAATTGAACTTTATTTGTATTGAATGGAAATATATGTTACAATTGTATCAGATTTGTAAGCATTGGTTCTGTGACTACATAGAGTATGAAAACTTGAGTGGAGCTTCTAGAGGTTGGGCCCAGACCACCAGAAGCCCTAGCACCATAAAAACTTCAAAAGGTGATTGTTCAAAGCTCTATATTACATCCAGTGATGTTACAAAAACATAATTAGACAGACTGTTTCTGATTTTTCTATTATAGAATGAATTTCCTGTCTTGTCTCCAACTCCCCTTCTCCTCCATCCTTTTCCCTTTTAAAGGCGATTTCAAAAATTTGAAAGTGTTTTCCAAATGACAACCCGCTGCACGTGGCTATCATTTGAGTTCTTGGACTCGAATTTGTCTTTATACCTTCTACCGGTCACTGGGAATTACTAGGATTTCATATGCTCGAATCTGTTGGTTGGCTTCCATTTCCTATTGGTCTAGGCATTCTACCTTCTTACATGCAGAGATAAGAGAATTCAATTTTCTATTACAAAAACATCCTTTTCATCATTAGTCCAATTGTTCCCATTTCATAATCTTTTATTCTTTATTGTTAATATGAAGAGGGATTCCCTCGAAATTATAACATAATTTGAAGTACTTACAGGGTTAGAATCATACCTTAATTTGGGCCCAACACTAACCTAACAATAACAATGTAAGGGCACAATAATAACAATATTGGGTTTACAGGGGTACAACAATAATAATAAGGGGGCTACACTAATAACAATAAGGGACTAAACTAGTAATATAGGGACCTAACATTCCCATATCCTTCAAAAAAGTTTTGTCCTCAACACTTGAGTAGCTCTGGGTGCTTCTGTATAAAATTATCATCCTCCCATGTAGAATCTTCAGTGGGTAAGTTCTTCCACTTGATGAGATATTCTGAAATTGATCGATTTTGTAGCTATCGAGTTCTTGTTTCTGTGAGCGCTTTAGTTTCCAATATAATTTTTCCTTCCTCATCAAGTTCTGGAAATATTGTTTGAACTAGAAGATTTTCACCTATAACCTTCTTTAAGCATGAAACATGGAAAATTGGATGCACTCGTGAAGAAGCAGGAAGCTCTAAATTGTATGCCATAATACCAATATTTTGCAACACCTTGTAAGGACCATAGTACTTTGGCGATAATTTATTATCCTTCTTATCTTTCTTGAGGGACATTTGTTTGTATGGTTGTAGCCGTAAAAATACGTAGTCTCCTACATCAAAACTTCTCTCGATGTGATGTTTTTCTGCCTGTTGTTTCATTCAATTTTGTGCCAAATTTAGGTGATCCTTTAAGAGTTGGAGAACTTCTTGTTGATGCTCAATGTGATCTTCCACTGCTTGAACCTTAGAATTTTCTCTTAAATATGATGTGATGGATGGTGGATGATATCCATAAAGTGCCATAAATGGGGTCATTTTTTTTGCAGTATGGAATTTTTATACCACCATTCAGCGACAGGTAACCACTTGACCCATTGTGTTTTTTTATCAGATAAAAAAAAAATGAAGATATCCTTCCAAAAATTTATTCGCTATCTTAATTTGACCATCAGAGTGAGGATAATAAGATGAGTTATGAGCTAATTAAGTACCCAAACAAGAAAATAAATCCATCCAAAAATTTCCAGTAAAAATGGGATCTCTATTGCTCACAATAACCTTTGGGTTTCCATGTAGCTTTTGAATTGTGTCCATAAATGTAGTAGCAATTGTACTTGCTTTAAATGGATGAGATAATGCACAAAAGTGTGCATACTTGGTAAGTATATCAACTACCACCATAATGACACTCTTTCCTTCAGACTTAGGAAAACCTGTAATAAAATCCATTAAAATCTCCTCCCAACGTTGACTTGGAATGGATAAAGGTTGTAGAAGACCCGGCATCTTAATTGTCTCAACTTTATTTTTTTGGTAAACCAAACATTTCGCCACAAAATTTTGAATATCATATTTAAGGCCATCCCAAAAAAAAAAGTTTCTTCACCCCGTGGTAAGTTTTTAAAAATCCTGAGTGTCCTCCTAAAGGAGAAGTGTGCAATTCCAAAAGAATCTTTTGTTTTAGTTGGGAATTCTTACAAAGATATAAGCAATCTTTGTACCATAAGGAATCATTTTTCCAACTAAATGTATCAGATGTACTAGGATCTCGCTGTAAATTTTGAATGAGTGTCCACAGTTCTTCTTCCTTCTTCCATTCATCCCTTGCTTCAGTTATCCAATCTGGTTGGATAATAGAAATGACACAAAGCAATGCTTCCACCACTTCATTCTTTCTTGAGAGTGCATCTGCAACAACATTTTCTTCGCTTTTTTGTATATTATTTCAAAGTCATAACCCAAAATATTTGTGACCCATTTTTGCTGCTCTTTTGAAGATATTATTTGTTCCAAAAAGTGTTTAAGATTATCATGATCAGTTTTTACCTTGAAGTGTCTTCCCATTAGGTAAGGTCACCTTTCTTTAGTGCATGTAGTATTGCTAACATTTACTTCTCATAAATAGCTTTCTGTAAATACTTTCCTTTCATTGGATGACTTTCAAAAGAAATGGGTCTTCCTTCTTGCATTAAAACAACACCAATTCCATTTCCTGAGGCATCGCATTCCACAATAAAGGTTTTTGTGAATTCTAGCGTAGCTAAGACTGGTGCTAGGCACATTGCCTCTTTAAGATGTTCAAATGCCTTAGTTTCTCTAGGAGTCCATGAAAATGCATTTTTCTTCAATAATGTTGTTAGAGGTGCTTCTATTCTACCATAATTCTTAACAAACTTGCGATAATACCTTGTTAACCCGAGAAATCCTCGCAACTGCTTTATGGTTGTGGGGACTTTCCATTCCTTAATGGCTTTAATTTTGTTAGGGTCTACCTTAACACCCTCGTGAGATACAACATGACCCAAATATTCCACCTCTTGTACTCCAAAGAAACATTTGGATGTTTTTGCATATAATTGTTTCTCCTGCAATAGTTTGAGCACCCTGTCAACATGTTCAACATGATCCTTCCAAGACCTACTGTAGATTAGTATATCATCAAAAAATACTAGCACAAATTTTCTAAGGAAGGGTTTGAAATGGAATTCATCAACCCTTGAAATGTAGAAGGTGCATTGGTAAGGCCAAAAGGCATTACCAAAAATTCATAATGACCCTCATGAGTTCGAAATGTTGTTTTTGGAATATCTTCAGTCTTCATTCTAATTTGATGATATCCTGAACGAAGATCCAACTTGGTAAAATAAATTTCTCCATGTAATTCATCCAATAATTCATCAATCATAGGAATGGAAAATTTATATTTAATGGTGAGCTTATTGAGCTCCCTATAATTCGGACACATGTGCCATGATCCATTCTTCTTGTGCACCAATACTATTGGAGCAGGGAAAGAACTTTCACTAGGTTGAATTATACAAATCTCTAACATTTCTGTAATCATACATTTAATTTCGCTCTTTTGGACATAAGGATATCTATAAGGCCTGATGTTTGGAGGAACACTTCCTTGAATCAAATGAATAGCATGATGATGATCATGAATAGGTGGGAGTCCTTTGGGATTTTCAAACACCTTGGAATGATAGTCCAAGAATTTTTGGAGATCTGCAGAAATAGATGATTTTGATGTTGGAACTTCTAGTTAGAATGATTGTGCAATTACGCCTCTTTGTTCTTTCTTTAGAAGCTTTGTCATGAAATTAGAGCTTATTATCTTTCCCGACTTCCCTACGATACCCCATAATTCGACTTCCTTTCCTTTTGAAAAGAATTTCAAGAGAAGTTCTTGAACTTAAAAGCTACTGTCCTCAAATATTGTAACCATTGTACTCCTAGTACAACATCAGAACCTCCCATAGGAATGGAAAGCATTGGAATATTCAATACATATTCCCCAATGGTTAGCTTGATATTATGGAATTTTCTAGAGAAATTTATAGTTCTTCCATTTGCAACCATCACTTGACATTTTGGTGTTGGGTATAGGAAACAATTCAATTCCTTGGCTACCTTACAATGAATAAAATTATGGCTACTACCCAAATCAATCAACACTATTACCTTTTTCTTCTTGATATGTCCTTCTATCTTGAGAGTTTGAGGAGTGATAATTCCCGCTCATGCATTACACGATATGGTCAGATTCATTTCTTCCTCTTCTAGGGTTAGTTCCTGGTGTATATCCTCTTATTTTGAAGATTCTTGTTCATTTTCTTCTTCCTCTTCACAATCTATGTAAAATAATTTCTTCTTAGCACACTTATGACCTTTAGTGTATTTCCTATCACAACTGTAGCATAACCATTTCTCTCTTTTTTTTTCCAATTTTTGTGGTGTCAACCTTGTAGGTTGTGGAAGTCTAGGAGAAACAACACTTCTATATTTATATATGTGAGTGGTAGGCTTCCTTGTTGTCATAATTTTACATTCAATTTTTCTTGCCAACCTGAATTCCTTTTCCAATGAATCAGGTTCCCAAACACGAACTTCATGTTGGATGTTATCCTTTAAAGTCCCTATGAAGACATCAATCCTCTATTCCTCTAGAATATCAGTTACCATTATATTCAATTTTTGGAAGTCTTTAATGTGCTCCAGCACTAAACCCTTTTGTTTGAGATTTATCAATTGGCTAAAGAAGGTGTTGCTTTATGTATCCTTATAATGTGCTACCATTTCTTCTGTAAAAATTGACGAGTGATAATTTTTTTACGGGAGCAAAGCCATCGATACCATAAAAATGTATTTTGTTCTAAATGTAAAGTTTAAATGCATACCTTTTGTGTGTTTTGCACATTATTGAGATCAAAATATTGCTCCATCTGTAATATCCATGTTACATCCTTTCCATCAAACTTCCTCATATCCATCTCTGAAATATGGTGGTTCTTCCATCCAACATTAGAGTTTATGAAATCACGATTAACATTTGTTTTGTTCTCATCATGAGTTTCCTCTACTATCTTTTCGCCATTAGGAAACATTTCTTGTATCAACTTTTCCAAACCTTCGATGTCTACTTTTAGATAATTTTTCATGTTTTCCATGTTGTCTTTCATTTTTTCATCAATCTTAGCTGCCATGTCATCCATCTTAGCTTCCATGCCCACTTCCATGCCATCCATCTTAGCTTCCAAACCATTCATCTTAGCTTCCACGCCTTTCTACAAACCATCCATCTTAGTTTCCATGTCTTTTTTCAAAACTTCCATTTCATTTTTTGTTGCACTTTGCGATAACAAAATTTGGTGCACTTGCTCTTGTAATTTTGATATCTCATGTTGTGTTTCTTTGTCTTCATGAGTCATAGTAGAGCCTTATGAAGGCTTAATGGGTGTTGAAATATTTTTAGGGGGGATTTTAGAATCCAATACTGATATCTATTCTTCAATATGCCCTAGGAATAAATTCAAACTAATTTTTTTCAAACGAGACTTATGTAGTTCGAAAAAAATACACACCTTTTTCTTGCTTTTGAGGAGCTCGATATTGAAACTGAATTATCTATTCACTTTAGAATATTCAATATCTGAAATTAGACCCAGAAGTAGCCCTATGAATCTTCTTCCAAATGCCACAGGTCTGACTTGATTTGGATTCTTCAAGACAAATTTATGCCCCATCTCCCATGATGAACTTATTATGGACTGGTTCCATAGAGAGAACTTGTATGACTTTCCACGTGTCACTATTTCTTCTTTCGGCTATGAAATTGATATAAAAAAAAACAAATTTTGTGTAATTGTGGTAACTTTATACAGAATCCAAATCCGATGCTTAGAGAGAGAGTTATGTTGTTTTTCCCATGGTCACCTCTTTGAGGTGAAATTCGGGATCCTAAAATAATCCTAACTTCCATAGATCATATCTACAAAAATATTGTGAACCAAGATCTGAAATTTTTACACGAGGTTCCTTCGGATTTTTGCTTCGCACTGTAAAAATTTCAGCTTCTAAAACTTTGTATATGAAACTTTATAGCAAAAATTCCATGATGACCAGTTTTAGTTGAAATTCGGGAGCCTGAAAAAACCCTATCTTCCCCAGATCATATCTCTGAAAATATTGTGAACCAAGACCAAACCGTTTTACAGGAGCTTCCTTAGGATTTTGGCTTCACGATGTACAAATTTCAGCTACTGAACCTTCATAGAACAAAAGTTATTGTGAAAATACGACAATGACCTGTTTGGAGCAGTGAAACCCTAGAATCCAAAGCTCCGATACCAAATGTTGTGAAACCAACTCCAAAAATAGAAGAAAAGAGATATCAATGCCTTATATATTAGCCACTTCGAGGGGGAAACCTCCAATACATTATATAAATGAACAATTCTTGGATGATACAAATGACCAAAAGCTCCTTCTATATATAGGAGTCCATGGGGCCACAATATAATCGTAGCCGACCTAACAATAAAAATGTAAGGGCACAATAATAACAATATTGGGGTTACAGGGGTACAACAATAACAATAAGGGGGCTACACTAATAACAATAAGGGACTAAACTAGTAATATAGGGACCTAGCATGATCCCTGGTAGATACATTAATACGAGGCCTCTGTCCTTCCCTAAATCTTTGTAAGCTACGATTATGATTAACCTTAAAGTTTACTTAATAGGTGAGAATGAATCTGCTCCTTAAGAAGTACATGTTGGCGTGAAAATTTTTGTGGCTAATATTCTTGGCTAAATTCCTACCTGTGTCTCCTAAAAGACTTACTTTAAAAAAAAAAAAATCCCAGACAATGACTGAAAGATTCCTTGAGTTAAAAATGCTAGTTTTCTCATGAGTAGCTCATTATGATCTTTACAAGAGTGGTCCACCATAGGGGTTTTCCAATAGTACCTTCTAAGGAAAACTAAAAATATATATCCGAGATGACAACTTATTAGAGTGATTAATCATGGTTACTTTTACAAAATCATGAGGTATTAGAGTGAATTGTACTCAACAATATTTGTCACAAATGTGTGTGTTAACAACTAATGTGGATCAAAAGTAGTTTTAACAGGGATGCTTTAAAATTCAAAACCCTAATAGCATTATAAAAACTTTATTCATTTATTCTCCTACCCTATTTTACCCTAGGAGGCGAAAGCCTCTCATTTAAGTATAGGAGTACTTCCAATGAAGCCATGTGCGTAACAAAATGTGGATTATACTCACACTTAGTTTTAAAGAATAGACTTCAAGACATATGAAAGCATGAGAAACTAGTTGCTTCAATTGATATGGTACCAAGAGTTTCTGAATGTTGAGGAAATAAGATGGCTTGATGACTGCTTGAAACCAGGATTCAATGGAATCCACATATTTATGATTTTCAGCCATTACGATATTCACGGTTGATAGTTATACTACGGAGACGAAAATCGGTGAAAAGAGAAAAAAAGATAAATCCCTCAAGTTCAGGCTCAAATATTTGATTTTCAAATTCACAAGAAAGGTTGAGATAGATTCTAGGGCTTTGAGTTTCAACAACATTTTCAGAACAAGTTCCAATGAAAGATTGATCCTCAAGTGGTCTTTGAATTAAATCTTCTCGGGGTAAATGTTCTGCGATAATAGGGGAAGTTTCCAAATTCATTCCCTTTCCCAATATGGAAGGTGTAACATTTTTTCGTAGGTGTTTAGGAGGAAAATCACCCTAGAGGTTTGTTGGGTCAAAACCTCCACAGATCAGGGCATGCCATTCAGAAGGACTCACATACAACCATACTTGAATGCAAAAAACTAGATAACAACGATATAAAAACTCACCCGTAGTCCTACGTTCGATGTAGATCCCGTGGGGTCCAAACCCCCAACAACCTTTCTTCCTCCTTCAACCTGGAAAACAAGAAAGAACATGCACGGAAACCTAGTTGTACAACATATACTTCTTCTAAACGTTAGTGTAATCCATGTGAAACATTATATAAACCATAATAAATGCTTAATAATCAATCCTTTCACATATACAAATAGATATTAACACATAGGTTCAGGAACAAGATGGTTCTTCATTATTACGAACAGCATGTATAGAAATAAAGAGTGGAGAGATGCGAATCACTTTACGATCACCAGAGAAAAAGCCCCATGTCGTCCTTGACGTCAACGCACACTCGCTAAGATTCTTCCAAGAGTTGTGCACTCGAGATGACATATAAATGGATGAACATCTCAAAACAAAGTTTCTATCTCAGCCAGGGAAAGTCTCTAAAGGAGCCACGGGATTCGGTTTTGGTAGGATTCCAAGGTATAATGTCTATATAGTTCTCCCTCCCTTGACCCTGCCCACCGCAGGGGCACTGTCTTTCCTCAGCGTCGTTTCATCGATTAGGCATGATTAGCACGTGCGGGTGGTTGAACTACCAGAGTAACCGTCAACCCAGCCCGAAAATAGGGAATTTTAATATATTTTTTAATGATTTTAATGGCATATGCAGGAAAGTGCATGTGGACTCGCGTATACACGCGGAAAAATCTGGGCATAACCGCGTATGGGGATTTTTACACTGTTTTTAGTGAATTTTGTCCAAGTCTGTAGGAATGGGTGCCCAAAGCCATAAGAACGATATGAATCATGAAGGTGAAAAATGATGCTACTTAATAGGGGAATCATGAAAAAAGTCTGCAGTTCAAGCGTTGTGCAACCTCATGGTTTAGATTAGGGTTGAAAATATGGTTTGGGGTAGAGTTTTGGTTAATGCTTGGACTAAGATTTGGATTTCGATTGGGATTAGGCTTTGGACTAGGGTTAGGTATAGGTTTTAAATTAGAATTAGGGTTAGGTCTAGGGTGTGGATTAGGGTTAGGTATAGGGTATGGATTAGGGTTAGGGTTATGGATTAGGGTTTGGATTAGGACTAGGGTAAGGTTGCACATACGGCTGGGACCATGGAAGAGGATAACTTGTTGGTGCGTTGGAAATATATTGTGGTTGTTGTTGGTGCTCATATGATTGAATTTGCATGGGATATTTCCCTGTAGAGAAGGATCCAAATGATTCTTGAGGCCATGGAGATATCTGGCTCGAGGATGAGGGCCAAGGCGAGGGCCACTGCGTCCATGAAGTAGGATATTCAATTGGAGGAGGACCACAAATTTTCCATGAAACTGTATGATTATAAACATGTTGAGGAACTTGCTCAGGAAAATAATAATTATTTCAAGTATCAAATGGTGTTGGGTTTTGAGTTATACCTGGTGGTTGATTCAATTCCTTACTTGATTCCCTAAGTACCTTTCGTAATCGTGTCAGTGATGGAAAATGTTTGGTTTCATGACCATCCTCACAAATTTTTCAAACTTTTAGATCGCTAAGTGGACACTTTCCAAGGCAATATTTCTTTCTACAGTTGGCACATAGGATAAGCAGTGGTTCTTAGTCCTTCTCTTGTTCCTGCAAATCATCCAATTTGGAAATCAAAGATTTAATTATATTAAATTTATTTTCAAGAAAGATATTAAATTCAGCACTTGTGAATCCTTCATCGGATGAGTTGTTCGTCTCTGTAGCAGCATAAAAACTCCTCATTGAATGATTCCTCAAAATACCATTTTCTTGTTTTCAACAAGCAAACTGGTACATTATGTCATCACATGGATTAGTACGCAAGGGTTCTTATAGTACCCCAAAAATGATATATCGTTGAATATTGGACTCTGAAGATAAATGAATTTTAAGGGATTTTGACTAAAATACAACTCACCACACTTGCATGAAAGGGAAAATTCCGAATCAAAGTGCTATTTAACAAGGTAATTTGGAAATTAAATGTCTAAAGCACAGCACTTCTACATAAAAATAAAGGTTCAAAGATAAGAAAGATGGCCGGACTTTGGAAAACCCCACAAAAGTGGAGGCCATGGCTCTTCATATATCTTCTTCTGTGCAAGTAACCCTTAAATAATCACCAATATCCTTGAAACTCTGTGAGAAATGTTTTACCTGAGCCAAATACAATTACCCGGAAACAACAGAAAAATGTTGGGGGTTTTAATTGTTAGATTAAACCTCTCAATATTAATTATCAATCTAAGAGATGTAAATGCAAGTTGTACTGCGTCTTGGTTCAAATTAATGGTTAGTGTGTGTGTATATATATATATATATATTCCTTTGTAATGATAAACTAGGTACTGCAATGAAACACACATTTGCTGGAAAATAAAAAATCTTGAAAAGGGAACCTACTTAAATAATTCTTATCAAGCCATCATATTCACGCTTCATGTAATCCTATAGCTAAATTCAATCTTTTAAAATAGAAAGAGATCTCACCGGTTGACGAGGAAAAACCAATAATCACATTCAATTTCGAAAAGTTATTTAAGATCCCTATTTAATCAATCAGTTCTGTACTTAAAAATAATTTGTACTTTATACTATGTCTACCATTGACTGTAAAATCCATACTACAATTAAACTATAAGGAAATACAAAGTAATCCTCAATCATACAACATTATCGCGCTCGAATTCTACTTTTTAAATATTCTATGATATCTTGAAAACCCTAATCTATTTGTTCCTCTCATTAACTTAGAAACTAATACTTGCAACAAAGATTTGAGATAACCAACATGACACATACATTACCCTAATGATAACTTCAAACCTTAAACTAACTATAACTACTCTTTATAACAAATTCAAGATTCAAATTAACAAAGGAAAGTTTCAATTATTTCTAGAAGAAAACTACTTCGCTTCATGTAAAATAACACTTAAAAGATCTTATTAAAAATTTCATTGCAAATAATTTATGAGAAACCTTCAATTCAAATATTTTGATCTAGATGGAATGAGTTATTCAAAAACAAGCTTACTCTTCAAAATCATGTAACTCAATAATGAAAACTAGATCACACTTCATTAGACTTGATATCTCTACCTGCACAATCAAATCCGCACTCAGACTTTCTCTTATAAGGAAATGATTACACTATGAAAACAAGAATGATTCTAATTAAACATAAATCTAATTATTAAGTGAAGTCCTGGGATGCATAAACGAATAAAATGAGCATTAAACCTACAAAAAATTAAAATAAACTAAGTAATGAAAACCTTGAATCAATATTATAAATTGACAGTATTAACATACTAAAATTCAAAGCAATAAAATCTTTTCTCATTCCATACTCAAATTAGAAGCATTAAAATATGTCTTAATTCTTGAATCAAACTCAAAACTCGTTGTATGCCTATATCGTGAATGCTCCCATTACATTCGATTTTAAACAGAGGAATAGAGTAGAGCGATGTATTACAACTCAAGCACATATTATGTAATTAGTAATAATTCTTTAGTCCATTAATTTGCACGATGCAACGATGATTAAAATTCTTTAAAATTGAACTGCACTTACCACAAAGTCACACATTCAAATAGAAACAGGAAACTTATGCTATGAAATCACACACACATCCAATTATCTTATGCTGATTGATCAAGATTAGCTCCAGAGGTGGTGGGCCCTCCCGCGCCTGGAGTAAGCCGCATTACTGCAATGGAGGAAAGATTTTAAAACATCAAAGACTGGAATTAGAAATGAGTCATGGCAGCAACGATTTTTCTCCCAACTTGAAGGAAATTTATACAAATATTTAAAACATCCCTTGGAAATCGATTTATACAATTCTCAGGCCATATGATTCTTGTTTTACATAGCAATCCCTATCTCTATTAGATTGCTGCAAATTCGATATCGGTTCTACATCTCCAAAATTTGACCCTTAGTGTGTAGCCCTCTACCTTTTATAGCAGTTGTTAGCCACCCATATTTTTCAATTATAGCAGTTGGTGGCTAAATGTTCTTTGCAGCCTTCAAGAAACAAGTTCAATCCTAAAAATTGTTGGTAATTGAAGTCTGTTGGTAAGATTCCAAACTATTGGTTGATTCTACATACTCTTCCTCCTCTCTGTTTCTGATGTTCCATGAAAATCCTAAATCAAATATTGCTGCATCCTCCTCCTTTCCCTCTCCCCTTCCTCCACCTTTCCTTCGTTTCTTCAAGTCTCCTTTCATCCATAAAAAACCCCATCAAACCCTTTTATATCCCTTATTCCTCCATTGATCTCATTTCCTAAGGTCAAAAACCCACTTTTTAACCTATCGGAACCTTTCTCCTCTCGCAAAAATCATTCAAAAACCATAGAAAAACATGTGTTTCTATGCGTTAGGTTTCAGCCCCTCAGGCTAAGCCCCTTTCCGTTTTTCCTCCATATGCCCCGACGCTGAAACCGCGAGCTAAGTCCGCGGGGCGCTTAAATTCTTGGAATAATTTATCACCCGAAAAACATTGAAAACCTTTGTAAAACGCAAAGTCGGGTTTATTTTATTTTTCCACCAAAGAAATTATATTAAAACTCGACCGTCGATCTGTCCCTCGGATCGACGGCGCGGAGTGTATCCCGCCATCTGGTGGACCCCCCCCTTTTCGCCGCGCTGTTTTTCTTTTCCGCCTGTTTCATGCCCGCACCACCTTTCGTCCGGAAGCGGTTTTAGACCGTCGGCCAGCGATTCCACGCGCTGGCCGACACATGTTCTCCACCTCACCCCCAAAACCGTCGTGCCATGTCTTTCTCCCGCGCGTTAAACCTCGTCTTATGGCCCCGCAGCGGGATTCATCCTCGCCGTCGGATCTGGGCCCTCCCATCCGACGGTCCCCGATCACCTTTCCCGCTCGACCTTTAACGAATTCGCTCGCCCGTTAAATTTTCCCCAGCGCATTCAAGAGCCGATCCCCACCGTCGATCTCCGCAGATCGACGGCTCCTATTTATTCTCCCGATTCCGTTGTACATCCCACCTTCCTCCCCGTTGACTGTTCGATTTGTTCCCAACCGTCGATCGCGATGCGATCAACGGTCCCGATCTTTCCATTCTCCCGCACGCCCTCCGATGCAGTCTATCCCTATAACGCAGGACTTCCTCATTTTTCTTGTTTTTTGCAGGTTTTTAAGGTTTTTTCTTCGTATTCTATGAAAATCTAAGAGATGAGGGTGACGACTCCAATCCTCCTGATTTGTCCAGGGAATCGATCATACGAAGAAGAACAAAGATATCTACAAAGTTTCATGAGCTTTGGTTGCCGCACGTCCATGTAAAGCTTGAAGAATGCCGCTGATTTCAGAGCAGAGAAAGAGTATCGGATTGAAGATAGAATGAACCAGAGCAGTGGTTTTGTGAGAAGATTGGCGGGGATTACGGCTAAGACGGTTATCAAAAGCCTAATCCCCGGCTCAGAACATGGATTAAAGCAAAACACAAAGTGTTCATCGAACGGATCGCCTCATAACCATACTTTGAGCGGAAGATGATTCCTCGGCCACACGGTGCCACTGTTGCCTCGGCTCAATGGGGAGGATGAATTTATTGGTGAGGAGCAGATATTGTCCCTAGAACAACCAAACTTATTCTTTTAGAATTTCCAACGACGGAATGTTTGCGAGTAACCCTAGTCTGTGAAGCCTCAAGGAATGACATAAGCTCTCTTGAGAACATACTTCTTAGTATAAACACATTAATGCAATGTAACACCTGTAGAATTTCTTCATCGAACCTCACGGGGTCAGGAAGACATTAATTCTGAATTAATTGTATTTGAGATCTTTTTATCAGATCTCACCTCCTCATCCTTCTATATATACTCCAGAAGAAGATGAGTGAGGGGTTGGTTTCTTGTTAGTTGGTTGCCAATGTAATTGCTGAAGCGATGTAGCTATTTCTGAGTGGAGACCTCTTGACTGTAAATAGTGGTTTCATGGGCTCTTGGAGCTCTGCTTGTAACAAATAGGTTAGGTTGTGAAGAGAGATGTATTAAAACATTGGACTTGAAGATTTTAACCGGTTTGAAGCAATCAATACAAGCTGATTTATGGGATCCTGGTCTATGTTGATGGTGATGTTATTCTCACTGTAACTTGTCTTTTTATTTCTGTTTTCAATTTGTTTTCATTTTCTACTATAAAGAACAGTTTAAACAGTGTTAGAGTTTGCTGTGCATCAGTGACTTTCTCTGGCTGAAAAATCTTTATCCCAATGTTTTCTTCTAATTGTATTATTTAGAAATAGTTTAATTAGGTCCCTAAGCACGGAATCTTTAGCGTTCCCTCATCTTTTCGTCACTGCTGAATGTTATTTTTAAATGTTACTTTCATATATGTTGTGTAGGGAATGAATTGAGGAAATCAAAGGTTAGCCCTGAGTCCCTTTCTTGTTTGCTCAACTATGTGACTGTCTCCCCTAGGATGTGTCAAAAGCTGACTAGTTTCAAAGCACTTATCGGATCTTGGGCCATTCTGTGTTACCTTGGTGATTGTCTTGGAAGTAGCTAAGTAAAGGAGAACTAATGAGGGAAAGGTGAGCCACCTACCCATGTGGTTGCTGCTCAAGGTTGCCTTGAGTTTCCACTTTGTTTTAAATTTGTTTTCTATCAAAAGTGTATCAAAGGTGAATCGTTTCAGTACCCCCGGATCTGCGTTTGCTTCTAGGTTTTCTTCAGTCTGCTGGTTGAAGGGTAGCGTTTCAGTACACCCACGGATCACAGAAAATTGCTCTTTGTTCTGCATCTGTTAATTCCCTTTCTTTTTGTATCACCCCATTCCATAAATCAAACTTTAAAGAGATCCTTAGGCCTAGATGACTTGCCCCATAGATTACTCTTGAACCTGACTGTTTCAATTAAATTCTATTATGACTCCATAGCCCAATGGATTGAAAACTTGCCATCATCTCTCTTTAGAATCGAAGCTTACTCTGCTTGCTTGCAACTTCTCACCTTTGAACCTATTTGCATATAGATCTTTCCACCTCAGACAGCAACTATGTTCCACCATCTGAGAAAACCAAACAAAACCCTTGTCCTTCATAACTAGCCTAATATTATCACCCCAAACTTCAAAGACAATATCCATCTTTGTACATATTGGAGAGATCCCTCTCCGGATTCAGGAGGGCTAGATCCTAGAATCCCAAAGTTGGTTGAAATGATGTTAACTCTGTAATCGGACTTTTCCAATCTTGCTTGTTACAGAGACCTAACAGCAGCAACGCTGTGACTCTAAATAAATGGATCGATGGTTACGTGGGATACAAATTTATGATATTTGGTTAATACGAATTAAACAAAATAAAAAAAATGAGATTTGATTTCCAATTTATTTTTGAGCTGGTGTGATCTGTCTTCTGGAAGAATTTGATCCTCACACACTGTTGGGAGAGGCATCACATAGCTGGAAATTCTCCAATCCATAATCATCATCCTTTCCTCTATCTCAACGTTCCAATCATGTGTTGGCAAGAAGTAAGTGAAAATTAACTTGATGGATAACCTTATGTGGTCTCGTGATGTAGAAGCATGCCACACACTCCATCATCTCTTATGAAAGGCTGGTTGTCATGGCCTCCATGGTGAGGCCCACGACTCTCTAACACTTGTATACCAAGGCCTGCATTTTGAAATTTCAACTCCCTCCAGTGTGGAACAAGGAATTCATTGACTGTGATTGCAGTCTCACTATAATGCGTAGGTGATATCTAGCATCCCCATCGCCACCATTTTGTAATTGAATATCGTGGCATGAGAAATCCACTAAATACCATGATAAGCACTAATGCCAAAGAACCTTTTGGAGCATCATCTCATCTTCGAGCGCAGCAACAAGAAAAACAATGATAATTTTCGTTACCGATATTATCATTGCAGCCTCATGACCAGTTGAAAATGGAAGATCAATTACATGCCTAATTCGTTGTAGCCACTTCACATAACGTCCAGCAAGAAACTGTAGCAGGAAACTCTAGCTGCAATATCTTATGAAAATCCCCCCAATTACAGCCACGAGAAAATTCCTCTATGCTTCAACAAACTCTAGCCATTGCACGAAACAAAGCAGTTGGCATAAGAAATTAATGAAAAACAACCTGCTAGCTTCATAATAAGTAATTGAGGTCCAAATAATTGCCTTGAACAAGGAATGTGGAATCTTCAAAAGAATTCTGGGAAGAGTGTACACCCATGCTGGGTAGAGGTAAATATACCTTTGTTTGAAGAACACTGTAAGTCGTCTAATCGTCATTACTAACTCTGGAAAAACATTGAACATCATGGCTACAAGTGAGAAGAAAAGGGAACCAAGATAATAATTTCCATGTTCAATTTCAACTTGCATGTGTGCCCGAGAGAACATTGTCATTGTAGTAAATGAACATACAACAAGTTGTATATCCTTGAAGCCATAAACAAATGAGTTTCTCTTCATAGGTAGCCACTCTCGATCAAAACATTCTTCAAACAACTCCCATTTTCTAAGTGATTATTCGCTGAATGAGAGGGAAATTTTGTGGCCTTTGGACTTCTCAAAAGGTTTAGAAAGTCCTTTTGTCAACTTTTGACTAACGTGAAATTTTATGAATTTATTTGAAAATTGTTCTGCTGAAATGTATCTATATGGATTTTCCATGTCCTCCCAATATTTTTCTTGATCCTTCCTAGAGGTAACCTCCTGCAGAAAGTCTGTAATTCCATTACGCTCCAGAAATTGGAAGCCACAATGCTCAAAAAATCTCAAGAGCGTGATCACAAGTCCCATGGTAAACTAGTTTTCCTTCTGAAATTATGATAATATCATCAAAGGGACCAAATGTCTCAAGTGATGGTTGAAGAAGTGACATGACTATTATAGCTTTCTTGATGTGCACAACGTGTTTAAGACACTTTATGATCTGAAAAGTAGTAGAGCTATCCAAGATAGTTGATATCTCATCCATGAAAAGAGTTTTCATTGAAGATATGATCATTTCCCCAGTCATTACTCATCTTTTATCCCTGCCATAAATTCCTCTTATCGTGGTATTACCAATTATGGTGTGTGCAAAAATATCTAGATCAAGGATCTTCAAAATATAATCTATTTGAAGACTTTCTTTCAGACCCTTGATTTCAGTTTCCTTCATATATGTGTCTACATATGATCTGAATTTTATGCAAGAACACAACAGAATACAGAAATAACCATGAACATAGAGATGCAGTGGAAATAATGCTTCATTTCATTAATATCAAATAACATAAATAGGCCTGTGAGCCTCAATGTAACACAGTGGAGAGGCCTGTAGCAATCACATATCTTCTCAGGGATACGCTACCAGTGCCCTTGCCCGCTCATTTCTATTATTCCTATAAGCATGTTTTAGTCAGTTGTTTTGTAACACATTCCAGAGGCCTGTAGCCGCCACATCTCTTCTCAGAGATATGCTACCAGTGCCTTAGCTATTTTATTTCAGTCATTTGATTATAAAAAAATGAAGCATTATTTCCGCTGCATCTCTCTATCGATGGCTATATTTGTATTCTGTTGCGTTCCTGCATAAATATGGATCAGTGGTATCAAAGTGGGTCTTCTCTTTCTCTTTTTTTATTTGCATGTCCCCAACGTGGCTAGGGTATAAGGAGTTCAACCTCGCAACCCCGACGATCCCCCATGGCGGAAGGAAAGAAAGACGAGGGAGCAGGAGATCCTATCAAAATATTTCTCGAGGAGGCCCTCGAGAAACAGAGGAACGCGATGATGGATAAATTTTCCCAGATTCTTCAACGGCTACCCACCGGCGGCACATCTACATCCAGCACGTCTGCCAACAGGTCCGCAACATCCTGGACAAATCCAATACCAAGTTCAGCAAAATCCCCCCCCCCCGCCCATGGAGGAACTTAACGCAATGGAGACCATTGCTTCTTAAGGAGGGAGGAATGATCCAGGTGGATATCAGTGGCCTCCCACTTATTCCATTTGGACCCGCAGCATCAATTCTTTCAGTTTTTCAGCTTCAGCACAACATACTATTTTTAGCAGGTTTTTGGGTCCTGCACACCCGGAGCCATTTTGGGGCATTAATGATCCAGGTGGATATTGGTGGCCACCCACCTACTCCATTTTAACCCCCACCATCAGTTCTTTCAGTTTTCAAGTTGCAACAAAACTTACTATTTTTAGCATTTTTTCGGGTCCTGAACTTCCGGAGCCGTTTTGAGGCCCTAAACGACGGTTTTTGGGAAAACAGAGAGCTACATGGGTCTATGGACCAATTTTTCTTGTTCAAAGTTGTACTCCTCAGAAATATATTTCTAACGAGCTATTGAGCACATCAAACGGAGATTGGATGCCAAAGTTATGTCCCCGGGAAGTTAAACCACCAATTTACCCAAACGGGGCCCACAATTTTGGCGCTTCATTTCCTAGGGTTAGGTTTTTGGAAGTTTCGGATTCTACATTGTTTCTAAACAATAAATAGGCCCTTGAGCCTCATTGTAACATAGTTCAGGGGGCTGGGAGCCGATACATCTCTTCTAAGAGATAAGCGCTACGAGTGCCCTAACTCGCCACATCTCCATTATGTCTGCATTGTAACACAGTTCAAGGGGCTACTAGCTGCCACATCTCTTCTCAGAGATTCGCTACCAGCACCCTAGCTATTTTATTTCCATTATGTCTGTAAGCATATTTTTGTTATTTGATATTAATGAAATGAAGCATTATTTCCGTTGCATCTCTATGTTCATGGTTATTTCTATATTCTGTTGCATTCCTGCATAAAATCCGGATCAACATATGCCTTTGGAAGGATGCCAAATTATTTTTCTCGTTTTCGTATTTCTAGCAACAAATCATGTCTAGTACCCACTCCTTGGAAATGAACTGAGAAATCAAATGTTTCCCTAACCGTCTTCTCTGCAAAGTGCAGATCATGTTGGCTGATAGAATCTGATGTATTTTGGGGCACAAACTCATTGAGCTGGAACCCATTGTATGATATATTTCCCTTTGTCTTCATTGTAGGGTCGAATTTTCCTGCAATAGCCAAAAGCAAGGTTATATTCCCTCATCCTGGTGGTCCTAGAAGAAGAGTAATCCTTTGTTGTAGTGCACCTTAAAAGCTGATTGAAGTTGTTGGTAATCGATTGCATTTCAAGAAGGCCGATTAAGTATCTTTTATTGGTGCTGCTGATGCTAGAAATATCATCTTGAGATGAGACAAACGGTTCAGAAAATGGCTCTCAATCTTTTTCATAGAGTCCAAGATGTTTCTTCTTGCATGGGGTGAATCTGTACATGAATATTTTTCTGGCCCCGTGCACGAATCTGTACTTAAATGTAGTTTTTCACTAGACTTATTCACCTGCCACCAAGAAGGCGTTTATTAATGAAACTATTACACAAAACACTCTTCAAATTAACTAATAAAAAGAATTTATAATTTAATAATTAATGTCTCTAAATGCCTCTATTCATTAACTTAATAATATAAAAATGATTAAAACACTAGGTACAATCACAAAATTATCTTATAAAAATCGTAAAAATTTGGACAAAACAGCAACTCAACAGGGCATATTGGCTGGAATCCAACCCCACTTGAAATGGGTTGTGGGCAGTTGAGCTATAGAGAGCTCGGTTCAAATTTTTCTAGAAATAGGGGAGGCTTTCATCCCATTTGCAACGATTCTTCGAGTTTTACATGAGAAAAATGTGTATGATCACTCTGTTGACGACTTTGATTTGGCCATCAGTTTGGGGGTAGAAAGCCGTGGACTTGGTGAGATTGGTGTCCAACATCGACCAGTAACTTGACCAAAATTTACTTATGAACCTAATTTATTGATCTAAGATAATGGACTGTGGGATCCGAATGTGCACCTACACTCTTTCCAAGAAGAGTTTAGCAATGGCTTCTGTTGTGATACTCTTCTTGCAATCCGCTAGAGTGGCCATTTTAGAGAATATGTCGACGACCATAAAAATGTTGTCATTTTGATGCTTGGTAGAAGGAATTTCCAACATGTAATCCATGGAGATGGATTCTGAAGGTCGAACAAGGGTAGGTAGCAGAGTATATAGGCCTTGCTTCTTGATGGTTGGTTTGGAAATGGTGAAGGAAGTGTAAGATCTGATTTACTTCCCAACATCATGTCGAAGGTTCAGCCAATATAAATACTTTTGTAGTACTGCCGTGTTTTTTCCACCCATAAATATCCAGCGACCCGACTGTAGTGTGCTTCCCAAATCGTTTTGGCACACTCACTTGAAGGAACACATAGGTGTCCTGAATGGCATAACGGTGCATCCTGAAGGTGAAAATTTGGAACTTGGTTGACTTCCTTGAGTTTCCGGTATGTGTTTCCAAATTCTCGATCTCTTTTGTAAAGATGCGGCCAAATCAAAGTCTCAGTACCACAAGAGTCAAGCACAGTGGTCAGTGCCATGATCAAAGGTCGGCTAAGGTAGTCTGCAACATTGTTGGTGCTTCCCTTCTTGTACTTAATGTACAAATGGAACTGTTGTGGTTATGTGGACCATTTCTAATGGTGATCATTTTGCAACTTCCCTTGTGTTTGTATGAACTAAAGGGGTCGAAGATCTGTGTGGATGAGTGTTTCCTTCCCCCGAATGTAATATTTTTATTTTCTATAGGCCTTCACAATTGAATACATCTCTTGATCTAAATATGGGAAAAAAAATTATTTCTATGCAAGCTCCCTTCATCGGTATTAAAAATGTGTTTAAGGATCGTCTCATGTTAACCATTTGTGAAGGGGTTTATGTGTGTAGTTTCATGTGCTTTTGATGACCAAATTATGAGTTAATTAACAATTAAAAAATCATATAAAAATAAATAAATGTAGAAACATATCTCATAGCAATCACATAACACAATGGATGATGATGGATTTCACCCCTCCTGGGCTACATCTCCATGGACCTGCTTTAACTAGTTAGGCTCTCTTGGGATTATGAGTAAAATGTCCTATTACAGGCATATTTGATGCTCTAATGGATTTTCTGACTATTCCATTGGATTCAAAAGACATGAAAACCCCAAATATGACTATCCAATCTCTGAATTTGGTTACTATCTCCTCTAGGATTGACCTCCAATCTTGGTGGCCATGGGCTTGTTTAATTTCCAAAGTGGCAAAACACCTTCAAATATAATCCAACGCTTCTGCAAGTTGTTCTAATGGATTCATAGCATGTCAATCTACTAAGAATGACTTTTCCTGAGCCCAATTTGGTGGAACATTGCTCAAGATAAGCCTCATTCAATTCTGGCCTTGAAAACTGCCACTAAATCTGGATTAGCGCCAAAACTAGCGGACTGTCAAAACATCTGCCAACTTAATCTGCAAATTAACTTAAGTTTAAATGGATTTTAGTTGCGTGATTAGTGTGCTAATAGAATGTTAATCGATGGCCCCTGCCTCCGGTTACGTGGTATGGTCATGTGGCTCGGGGGCTGGCCCCTTACTACCTCTGCCCTTTACAATTTGAAACTTCAAATATATGTTCCGCCCATAGTATATTAAGACTCATGGTGCAGGCGTAGTGATAGACCATGGCACTTGCATGTGGGAGGTCGCAGGATCAAGCCCCGATGCCTCCATAAAACTTTTCCACTCCATGCAATACGTTAGACCTTGGATCCTTAGCCAAATTTCGGTCTTGCGAGGGGCACGTGGTGGCCTTCGAGCTAGCCACATGTTAGCATCCTATTGGCTTTCTAATAGCCAATCAAATCTTTCCAACACACCCATAAATTTACCAATCACAACAAGACAAGTGGTGCCACCACATTGGCCCACTTGTGGGAATATTCCAAGGAATATTCCTTGGAATATACCTTTTTGGTGATTGGACTGTATGGATGCCTAGTTAGCATCCCTGTCAACATCTCCCCAAATTTTTCCTGTTGTGCACGGTAGTCAGCATGCTCTAACTCCTTCATACAGAGTTGATTTTTTGATGAAACAAATTGCACCAAAATCAGGGCGATGAGTCGGTCGTGGTCGTTTAAGTTCCACAACTTTCTAGACACTTTGAATTTTGAGCAAATTTTTTCCCCTTATTCAGATTCCTATCACACCTTCCCACTGACATGCTTTTGGACCCACAAAATATGGTTATCTCATAAGAGATAAATACTCTTCTGTCTCCCAAGTTCTATCATCTTGATTCTACATGAAGAAATCATCATGAAAACCACTTCAGTCTCTGACATGCCTTGCCTTGCAAATGGCTTAGCTCTTCAACCGTTGTTCTTCTTTTTCTGTTGACCCAATCCAACATTTGTTTTCCGCCTGCTGATATAATGATTTTTCTGTACCAAATTGATTCCTTAGTGCCTTACCACTAATAATCATGTTCCTCATTTGAAATGAGTGAACTACAACAACGAGTTCCAACATTAGTAAAAATAAGAAAAGAAATGACCATTATTTTACATCCATAGTTCCAAATTCCACATCTGGAAGAATTCATTTGCCATCTCCTTCTCTTCTTGGCATCAACACATAAAATGGTCTACAATGGCTGCAAACTTTCTTGACATCTTGTCACAAACACACATGTAAGAACCATAATTTGATGACATATCCTCTTGCTTCTTCAAAGCAAACAATTTCACATCATGTGAACATCGCCATGTACTCTCACATCTTGGTGTCAAAACTTATCGAACAAACACAAGTCGACAAAATATGCCTCTTCAAAAAACTGACTCTCAAGTCACACATAAGCATGTGTAATAATCTAATGATTCTTTTCCCGCAAAAAAAATAATTTCACATCACATGAAACACTTCGTAAACATGTCTTTTCCATATTTGGAGACAAAATCAACTCTTCCAAGTCGATATGACATGCATGCAACACACAATCAACACAAGTCAATACTCATGCATGTGAAAATGATCAACACTCTCAAGTTGACATCATGCATGTTAAACAAAGAAATCGACCAACACAAGTCAATTACTCATGCATGTTCAAGAACAATGAAACCATAAAAATTCCACTGTTCATACACATAAACTCTCATGCATGTATACAATTTTTCAACTCTCTCACAAGTACAATAATAAGTACAATAACTCCATTAATATGTACATGTAATTAAATATGAAATGAACAAATTTTGATACAATAAAGTGAGTCAACATACTCCACTTTCAATCACCTTCCTAGCGTAAACATGAAACATGTATTTCATTGGTAAGGAAATGCATCAACATCAAAAGACATGCAAATCCTTAATTGGATAAGAAATCTAACCATCTCTTACTAAACCATTTCAATGGCACTTCTTTCAGCTACTCATCATCATAATGAGAATCATCATGACCCACATCAATTACATAATCTTCTTTTTCATTCTTTCCATTCTATTTCTCCACTATATTCAAATGTCATGGATGAATTGCTGGATACAAAGTCCAACGATTGTCTACAAGATGACCTTGCTTATGGCAATGAGCGCAAAACAATTGCCTCTTCTTTTCAGCATGGTTTGATTTTTTCAATGAACCTTTAGCTTTTTGCCTCATTTTCTTTTAAAGTTTCGTATGCATGGCTATCTTCTTCCAACATCTTGAAAAATTATGGTTATTCAAACCACAAAATGAACATGCAAAATTTCTCCAAATATTATGTGAGATTTTGCCATGTTTATCATAATGAAAAGAAACTTGATTAAAAGCATAATTTATATCTTGAACATTCACCTTTGTTGCCTTCTTGAGGAGGTTAGTTTGATGAGGTAGTGGCTCTCTTCGGAATACCAATAATGCATTAAATGACATTAGAGCTTTCAACATCCTCTTGTTCTCTATTCTCATTAGCAGCATGCTTATGAGCACCTTCTTGCAAAGTGGGTGTAAAATTTTTGCATTCCTCATGAACACAATATTCACAAGCTTGAGGTAATGAACATGAAATGAAAGTCCTTCTTGTAACACCTTCATGTGCCTCCTTGGCTTTAGAGCTTTCTCCATCATGTTGTCCATAACCAAGACCCAAATACTTAGGCCTTTCCTCAACAATAATTGGCTCAACTATGCCTTGTGCATGTTTTCCCAATCCTTTACCTTCATAGCCCGTCTTCATCAATAATTTGGTCCCTATTCCTCTAGTATTTCTTTAAAATGCACCTACGCATTCATCTTGAGAATAAATTGAAGATAGACTTTAATTTCATACCTCTTTTTCAAGAACATGCTTGGCTAAGGCTTCTTTGGCATCATGAAGCCAAGTCTCCATCTCATGCATATTTTCAAGGTTCTCATTTGCAATATCGAGTTGAGTCTCCATCTCATTCAAATTTTCAAGAATTTATTTTCTCCTCCTTCATGGAAATCAACTGCTCTTGAAGTTTAATGCTCTCCCTCTTATCTTCATACTTCTTTTGCATCCTATCAATCATGATGTAGGGTTTTTTCAACATCTCTTTATCAAATATTTTTGCTAAGGAATATTGGATAGAAACATCAGTTAATGAAGCTTCCATCACACATGTAATGCATGCACAACTTCTTTTTTGTGATTTAAGATCTAAATTTTCAATCTTGACTTTTCCTTCACATATAAAGTTGGCAAACTATTAAATTCTCCTTGCACAAATTCAACAACCAATATCTATAGAACCAATATCTAAAATGAGCTAAAAAATTTCTCTGATACCAACTTGATCTGAATATGGGAAAAAAAATATTTCTATGCAATCTCCCTCATCAAAATTAAAATGTGTTTAAGGATTGTCTCATGTTGACCATTTGTGAAGGGGTTTATGTGTGTAGTTTCATGTGTTTTTTATGACCAAATTATGAGTTAATTAACAATTAAAAACTCATATACAACAAATTAAATGCAGAAACATAACTCACAAAAATCACATAACACAATGGATGATGATGGAGTTCACCCCTCCTGGGCTACATCTCCATGGACTTGCGTTAACTAGTTAGGCCCTCTTGGGATTATGAGTAAAATGCCTGATTACAAGAATATGTAATGCTCCAGTGGATTTGATGACTATTCCATTAGCTTAAGAAGACATGAAACCCCAAAAATGACTATCTCATCTCTGAATTTGGTTACCAGCTCCTCTAGGATTGACCTCCAATCCTGGTGGCTATGGGCTTGTTTAATCTCCAAAGTGAAAAAAACACGTTCAGATGTGCTCCAACACCTCTGCAAGTTGTTCCAATGGATTTAGAGCATGCCAATCTACTAAGAATGACTTTTCCTGAGCCCAATTTGGTCGAAAATTGCTCAAGATAGGCCTCATTCAATTATGGCATAGAAAACTACCACTAAATCTGGCTAACTGCTAATTAGGTCCACTAAATCTAGACTGGTACCGAAAATGGCAGATTGGAAAAACCTCCGCCAACTTAATCTGTGGATTAACTTGAGGTTAAGTGGAGTTTAGTTGTGTGATTTTCACGCTAATGGTGTGTTTAGCACTGGCCCTTGCCTCCTGTTACGTGGTATGGTCATGTGGGTCAGGGGTTGACCCCTTTCTACCTTTGCCCTTTGCAAATTTAAACTTCAAATATATGCATCTCCAATAGTCTATTAATACTCATGGTGCGGGCATAGTGGTAAATCATGGCACTTGCGTGCGAGAGATCGTGGGGTCGAGCCCTGACGCCTCCATAAAAATTTTCCACTCCATGCAATACATTAGACCTTGGACCCTTAGCCAAATTTTGGTCTTGGGAGGGGCATGTGGTAGCCTCTGGGCTAGCCATGTGTCAACATCTATTGGCTTTCCAACAACCAAATAAATCTTGCCAAGACACCCAGAAATTGACCAATCACAAAAAGACAAGTGGCACCACCACATTGGCCTGCCTGTGGGAATATTTTGGGAATATTCAAATGAATATTCCCTGGAATATACCTTTTTGTTGACTGGGTTGCACGGATGCCTATTCAGCATCCCTGTTAGCATCTGGCCAAATTTTTCCTCTTCTACACGGCAGTTAGCAGGCTCTAACTCCTTCATACGAAGTCGATTTTCGACGAAATGAATTGCACCAGAATCAGGGAGACGAGACGGTCAGGATCCTTAAGGTTCCACACCTTTTTGGAAACTTTGAATTTTGAGAAATTCTTTTCCCTCGATTCAGATTCTGATCATCTCTTTTTCATAGGTGGGATAATTTAAAACTATGTCTAGAAGTGTCTCACTGTGATATGCCACTAGATGCCGCTGTTGAGTAAGAAATACACCAGTAGCATAGTCAGAGGCATATTCCTGAATATCAAATTGTTGTTGCATGTATGTTAATGTGAGCACTAGTGTAGATTAGAGTTAATGCTTCAACTCAGTGAACACCTTTTGTTGTGATTCAGACAAAAAAGCCTTTGGTTTTTCCCCTCCCTTGGTGACTTGACTGAAAGGCCAAGTGATATGAGAGAAGCCCAACACGAACCTGCGGTCAAAGTTGGAAAGAATTAGAATCCCACAAAGCTATATTAGAGTAGTTGGGGCTGGCCAATCCCAAATGACATTTATCTTGGCTGGGTCCACATGCACACCTCGCTCCTCAATGATGTACCCATAATATTGAACCTGGGTCATGGAAAAAGTGTGTTTCTCCAAATTGGCGCACAACTTGTGTTGTAGTAGTGTTTGGAGGACTTGCTAAATGTGGTGGAGGTTCTCTTCCCAAATATAGCTGAAGATCATGATGCCATCCAAATACACCACCATGAATAAGTTGGTGAAGGGTCACAAGATATGGTCTGTTAGCCTCATGAAGGTTGTGGGAAAATTTGTTAACCCAAAAGGCATGAACAACCATTCAAAAAGGCCCTCCTTGGATATGAAGGTAGTCTTCCACACATCAGAGGGTTTGATTGGTACTTGGTGATAACCGGACTTCAAGTCAATCTTGCTGAAATATTTTTCCCCTTGATTTGGTCCAGCAAGTCATCAATCTGTGCGATTGGATACCTATTCTGAATAATGATCTTGTTCAGTGCCCAATAATCAATATATAGTGTCCAAGTCTCATCCTTCTTCTATACCGACGTGATTGAGCTCCCACATAGAGATGAACTTGGCATAATGTGCTCGTTCTACAGTAGCTCCTGAATCTACCTCTTGATTTCATCGTTCTCTAGAAGAAAGTGTCAATAGATCGTTCCATTGGGAAGTGGCCCATATGGGGTCATATCTATGGAGTTCTTGACTTGAAATTGTAGAGATACCCCTGCAAGTGAGGTGAAGATGTCTATGTACTCCACAACCTTGCCCATCTATTTTTTTCATGTGGAGGAGCCTTATCTAGAGGATGTGGCCACAATCCTCTTCTGGCCCTGAGGGAAAATCACAAGGAAAAAAAAATCCTGGTTTGGGAGATGATCTTACTACATTTCTTCGTAGTGATCAGAGAGATGGTGTTTGGTGGTGCCACCTCTCATATCTTGTACAATGTATTTCCCAAATTATTAATAACACTGTGAGGCCTAGATTCATACATAGCATGTCACTTTCACAAGTATGGTTTTCCAAATAATACATTACAAACTTCGAGAGGATGAACATCACATAAGACCTCATCTGTGAAGTGCTTAATGTTGTAGGGGAGACGACACTTCTGGTTTATGCAAAGATCTCATCCTTGGTGAAGCCACTTGATGGTGTATGACTGTGGGTGTGTTGTGGTCGGTAGGCCTAGATGCTTCATAACCTCTACTGAAATGAGGTTCTTTTGGCTCTCATTGTTGACAATGAATTGTAGTAGAGAACCCTTCACCCACATCTATGAGTGGAAGAGGCGCTTCCCATCCTTTGGATCTTCGAGCTCATCCTTCGAGATCTTAGTGGTGGAAATGATGGCACTCGATTTCGCATCAATAATTTTCTTTTGTTTTTCATTCCCCTTATCATGTTCTGACTTATATTCAAAGCATGCATCTCATTCAAAAGTGTTTATCTCGGCCACTAGTGACGGCTTGGCTCAGCTCTTATCCATGTTGTGAGTGGAGATATTATGGAACTCACACCACTTTCTGATGTCCTTCTTTGTATTTGTAGTATTTTTATTTTTTTGCAACTTCAATTGGCTATCTTGGGTCACCTTGCCTTAGCTCTATCCTTTATTTTGTGGTTTGGGGGCACCTTTCCCTTGCTTCGAATTCACAGATAAAAAGTCTCACTTCTTCTGTTTCAACTTATGCTCGATCTTGAAAACATATTTATAGGCAACATCGAGCGAGGATATGTTCAAGAACTCCATTTTGTCCTAGATGTACTTATGCAAACACTCGCGGTACATGCGAAGGGCATGAAAACCATTTGTGAACTCTGACACATCTTGGTCCTTTCCCTACTGCAGTGTGTTCCACTTTATGTATTTATCTTCATAGCTACGAACAGGCTAATATTTTTCATTGATGGCATCTCAAAAATAATTCCAAGTGGGTGCGGGTTGAGATTTTTAATAGACGACTTAAAGCTCTTAATATTAATTCAATCAAGACTCGTAAACATGAGTTGTATTGCACTTTTGATGCAGCTTGTATCAGAGTGTATAGGTTTCCTCAATAATGATCTCTTAGTACAAAACGCTGAATTTTTTTTTTTCATATAAGGTCTATTTAAATTCCAAACAAAGAGTGTTAAAACATATTAATATATCTAACATTTATCAAACCACATTGTTCTGAATCTTTCTGCAATCCAATCTCCTATTCTTAAATTAGTAGACAAAATTTCTAATTAAAAGTAGAAACAATAATAAAATTCAATCCACTTGAAATTCCTATTTTAATCAATCCATTCTACACTCAAGAATGAATTTCACTTAAACTATATCTAACATTCACTAGAAGGTACAAAACAAATCATATTAGTTTCACACTGCAACTGAATCAATCCCATAATTCTATATTGTACTTGAAATAAAAATTCTTCTATAATATCTCAGAAACCATAACCTATTAACCAATATCCTTCTATTAACATATAAAGAAATGAACACACACTCCTCTTAATCATGAACTCGAAATTAAACTAACTAGAACACTCTATCTCGAGAAAAGCACACACTAGTAAATTCAAGATTTAAACTGTGAGGGAAAAGTCATAATTTTTACTCGGCTCAAAACCAATTCAATTCCCACCTTGAATGCTATCAATTAAAAGCCCCTGAACAATAGTAAAGGTGCCCTAATCTATTGATAAAAATGGACACTCTTTGAACCACACTTATATGATAAAATCCTACTTCATTGTCTAATTGGAAAGTAAGCACAAAACTTTGTAATTCTAATGATGTAAATGAAAACCGATTTCACACAAAGAGAAATCTATTACTATTTTGAAGAGACTCCTTTTTAATTAAACAAACTCCACCTATAAACAAATTTACTCTGACTTTGAAAAGATCACACTAATATTCAATTCACACACCTTTAAGAAATCGATTTCACACTATTAAACTCTTATTCCAATAATAAAACCTACTACAAAAATCACACTACTTGATGGGATTCAAACTCACACTTTTGATCAATGTAACTCTAAAAATTTACTCTACATGAACACTTGAGCATCTAATGCAAGTTATATTCAAACTCCCACTGAAAATGAAACTAAGAATGTTGGCAATAAAACTATATTTATTAATAATAAAGCGTGTCCTATAGAACAATACTCAAACCTAAGTAATTCATTTCTGAATATAAACACTGATTTTGTGGAAATGAAACTATACCACTTTAAGTTTGTTTCAAATTCACACCTAGGATTATAAGGCCAATTTCTAAACAGACCTATGATACTCAAATGATTTGTATTCAAACACACTTACACTACTTGCTAATTTAACTTTCAAGAAAGAACTCACTTTTCAACGACCTCAAAAGACTCAAATGCAATTTCAACACCAACGCAGCTTCCACATCCGAATTCTATTTCAAGGTGATAGAACACCATGTATAGATCTTATGTATGAAACTTATAATTTACAATCACACACACACACAACTCATCATGCAACTCTTCGAATTCACACTTTATATGATAGTCAAACTCGATGTTAGAAATATGAAACACACACACAGGGAACTCACATTATTAAGCCACTGCTTTAATGCATGCACATGATCATTTAATATAATTATTTCTATAAGCACTTCCACATAACATTGTGCTTTAAGGAAACATAGTAATTCTTTGTACCAAGGGATCAATCACGCAATTTAACAGTTTCCACGAATTCTCAGGATGGAAGGGAATATGATACAAGGTATGATTGAAATCTTAATGAAACCAAACCACAAATTAATTATGAAATCAAAAATTTGTAAATGAAAATAACACAAACTAATCTTAATCTACCTTAAATGAAACTATTTCACAAACTGTGGTGGACCCTTGCCACACTTGGGAAGGTTAAAACTTATAGGAAAATAAGATATTTAACTTACATAGGATAGAAACAAATCGCAATGGTACTCACGCAAATTAAAAAAACACACATCCATTATATTACTGAACAAGTCTTGAATTAAAATAACAAATATCTGCAATAACACAAGGTTCAACGTAAACACATTGATAACTCCCCCTCTCTTTCTCTTCAACTCAGGATTTATAGACAACCTTCAAATTACAAAATAGTAAATAGTTCATGCAGGTCAAATCCAAAAGGTTCCTATACTAACTTGATCTATTAGTCTTGATTACAATATTCAATATTTGGTTTTCAATTCAACAACACTTCATTTTTGGCTACATGTATAAGATGAGACTTCTTTATAAAAGTTCTGGAAGCTAGTGTGCATAAGGATAATCAATCCTTGAGTTCAAACAACTCGTTGATGGCATAAAAGTCGGAGCGTTGACCACCTAGAGAGTTGAAAGGCTACTAGGTGGTTTTGAGCTTCTTAAGTATAGTTCCTGGCTTGGAATTTAAGTACAGAACCTCTAAATCATGTATCTAGTGCAAAATTCATGCTTCTCCTTGGCTGAATATGTCTTGTTGATGCATACTTCAAAATTATAACCCATAAATATTAGTTAACAAAACAAGTATACAACTTAATCATCTAAGTTTAATCACAAAATATTTGAAATAATACTATTTGTAATGCATTACCTTAGGTTAAGGAATTAGCATGGTTTAAGCCAAAATGGGAACAAAATATGGTAAAAAGGAGCTTATTGGTGACAAAAGTAGGGCTGAAAGTAGCAATGAGAGTGAAAAAGTGATAAAAAAAGAGGGGTCCAACATCTCCCCCGCACTTATCTTGATGCATGCCCTCATGCATCCATGTCAAAAAGAAACAAAACCAATAAAATGCTAGGTCAAAGGAAAGCTACCTTCACCAACACTTCTAGACCATGTTTAGTAGGGGTGGAACATTTTTTAAACTGCATAGCCAATCTCTAAGCACTGAGATTTTTGGTAGGCCATAATCTTGAAGTCTTCTACTTTAAAACACTTCATGTTCTTTCGCTTAAGTTCCTCATTATGTGCAAAGAGTTTGAGGTGGTCATTTTTTAGCTGACTGTTGACTTCTTAAATATATCGATATAGTACTTCAAACTTATGTGCTTGATCCTTGAGCTTAATGATCCTCTCCTTCAATTTTGCCAACCTGGATGTGTGCTTTTATTCCTCATCTAGAGTGGATGTTTTAGCAGGGGTTGTTGACTGTTGTGAAGGACTTCCTCCTGGTACCTAGCTCATGCTTCGTTTTGGTTAAGAGACTTGATTTTCTTGACTTAGTGCAAGCCAAGTGGGGGTGAAAGCTTGGAAATCTTGAGAAATATCATTGGGAATTTGGGACTGAAATACAGGTGAAGGGGGTTTTGGAGGAGATAGAGGGGATTTTGCAGTAGAATCTGCAGATGAAGATACATGAACAGGTTTGGTGCTAGTAGTTTTGGATATGGAATGGTTAGGCTTGTTCATGCTGCGGGTCCTTTTCCAACCCTGTGCAGAAGTTTCAACAGTAGGAGCTAAGGGTTTTTGGACAAGAAATAAGGTCATTCTGCACCTAGACTTAGGCTGAGGATCCTTATGAACCGAGGGCATATCCATCGAAGGTGCTTTAGCTCATGCTTCAAGTGGATCCAATGCTTCTCTCTTATTCTTTCCTTTTTTCTTTTTAAGTGACTGCTTCCTTGAGGGTTATGCTACTTGACTAGGAGAAGGATCTAGCACCTTCGGATTTTCAGGAGGAGGAGAGAAAGATTGGGAAAGTGAGGTAGGGGAAGTAGGGGTAGTCTAAGAACTAGGTGTAGAGGCTTCTCTTTTGAACTTTAAAGCTCGACCTACAAGCCTCTATCTTCCTTTTACCTAAGTCTCTTCACATGGAAAATTTACTATTAGGAAATCCTCCTAAGATTTATTCCTTTTCCTCAGCTCAGAAACAACTAGGATTTTGATCACGCTATGATGATAAAGTGTAGTCTTAGGTTTTCAACTTTCTGATTGTACTCCTTGAGCCATATTATGAAGGCTCAATCTCAAAAAATAGGGAATGTTGATTGAATGATATTCAGTGAAATGCACCAAGAGTCGAATGTGATAGAGGAAAAAAATAGTATAAATCCCTTCACACATTAAGAAACATTGCAACATCTATGTAGAACTAATTTTTCCCAATTCAAAGATCAATATGTTGGCTTTAAAAAAGCTGAAAAATTGGGTATGTTGAGTTGGCCACCCTTAAAGAATTGCTCTCCTTCTACAGGCAGCCCGGTCGCTTCACTCAATGATTCTTCTGTGACCTTAAGATTTATACTTCCAATATTCACCCTTTTTCCATCAAAGGTTTGGGAAAAATATAGAGCTACAACATCATTATACCCTTGAAATTTTTGTAGAAAGATCGCCCAAAGTTTCTCCTCAACAAAGGCTTTACACAGTTTATATTATGGAGTTATAGAAAATTGCGCGAAATTTGGTTCATGTCTATCAGCGCCCATGATCAAAATCACTATTTAAGTTATAAACACTCCTACT